>CM046838.1:18123149-18616191 GCA_025618425.1 Heliocidaris tuberculata
TTATTCTTGGTGAAATAACAGGATGAAATAAGAAGTTTCATTTTCGTTTCTCAATGTATTGATGGTATATCATCAAAGTTCATGAAGAAAATTGATTCAAATACCCTAAAAATATCACTAAAATATCAGAAGGAAGACATTACCTATTACAGAAGAAGTACATTTGGTATCTATTATTCATGAAGGAATGTACATATTTTGTTTGTTTTTTTTTTTTTTTTTGGGTTTACATACAAGAAAAGATTACTAAAGCAGTATGCAGGACAGCAATAACATATGTGCGGTCTCTCTCAGTTGGGAGGAGATAAGAGTGACGGACTACAAATGCGTCACGCATGATGGGTTTTTCAATGGATATCTTTGTGACAGGACTGCATTGAAATGTTTCACAAAGGAACACTAGCTTTTTTTATAAAACACCAAATCTGAATGCTTTACTGTATGTGTGTAAGAGAAGACGTCAGACAAATGGGTGTCAAGTACGACTTTGCAGCATTACAGTTGAGGAATTTGGGAGCATTCATTCTCTAAATCTTTCACAAATTAGGTATCATTCAGAGATTTACTTACTCAAGTATTCATTTTTTTTTTTCCCTGAAGGCCCCAACAATCTATTCAATTCATATTCTTGTATAATAGTCTTTCTGTGCATGAAATCCATAATGCATACATTAGTCAAGGATGTTCACTGACTATGATAAGGTACTTAACAGGTCTGCTGCTGACTTAGATATCTTAGTGATTATGGGATGCCGTAGGCAGAAGAGGAGGGGGCAAGACTCACCTTTCCAGAGACTTGACACACCCTTAGCGAGGAAGATGAACTCTAGAGTCCAAGCGAGAAGAAGACAGAGGGCCAACTGCCAGATGATGTAGCCAAATGAACCCATTTCACCAGAGTCATGTAAAACACCATGTCTGGATGAGAGAGATGGTAACAAAGTAGATGGAAATAAATAGAAGTTCATGTATATACCATGTATTCTTAAATGTTCCTTATTGAGAAATGAAGATATTTTGCCTCTAAAAATCAAGCACTTTAAAAGTCTCACTTCTATCACTTCAGGTTTTTTAGTAACCGGTTATGATGTTGGTCACAGTTCTCAAAGAAGATATTGTCCCAGGCCTTTCTCCTAAAAAGTATCAATGTAAGTCTGAAAATCACATGCCAGTCCTTGCACATAGTATAAATAAAATGATAGAGGACGTTTGATAGATTCAGAAACAATTGCTACACATTCTTGGCCACAGTGAGAGAGCTAGAGTGATGGGTATGTTCCTTACCTATAATACTCTTCACTGGGCGCCTCCTGAGCTCCTGAAGGGGGTCCAAAAAGAGATGGTGGCATTGCCGTCAAAGGTCACATTGTAGCTGTCCATCTCCTCCGTGGTCATATTGGACACACTTATGCAGGTGTTGTTCACGGTCATGACGCCGCCAGCCTCCATGCACTCCTCCACAAGCTCACTGCAGTAGGGTGTGTTCCACTCGTGGTGCAGCCGATCCATGGGAGGAGGACGTCATGGACTTGAACATGTAGAATATGGTGTAGGTGATGATCACGTTGTAGTAGATGGCTACCCACGCAGATACGGCCACCATACCATATCCAACACCTGCAGGGACAAGAGAATGATCAAATGCAGAAGGTAACTTACAGATCAATGGCCTGCATTGTACATGGGCATGGACATTCTTAATCTGAATAATATGTGGCTGCCTGGGTCAGCAGACATGTACTTTTAGACTACTTAAAACACTGTGTCTGGTTCGGCAAGAGGGTATGTGTGTAAGAATCACCAAATACATTGTTTTGCGTTTGCTGGCGAGTCATTCTTCCTTATTTGGAAATAATTACGGAATTCATATATGTAGTATGGCAAAACGGTGAGGAATTAACCCCCTAAAACAGACAATTTGTAAAACTAGAAACATGTGGGGATGTCGCCAGAAGGAGAATGCTGAACAAATTACATCTTAAACCCTTTTGTCACAAACTGAGGCATAAGAGCTCCAACTCCAGAGGGAGGGAATACAGAGGAAGTACTGACCTTTCATGAGGGGTGCTGACCTCCATGGCGCTGATGGGCCCGCTGCAGCTGTACTGCCCAAAGCACAACTCAAGAAGAACAGGGGCAGTCCATGCAAAACAGAAGCATCACAATGTAGGGGATGAGGAAAGCACCTGCAGAGACAGAGGAAAGACAGAACAGGTAGAAAGAAAGTTTAATAAAAACTGGCATGATACGTTTCACCAGGGCTTGAAAAAGAAGTTAATCATTCAAAGTCAAATAACTTGTGTCATAATGATACAATGCTCAATGCTGTAGCATGAAATTGGGTATTTTTATATTTCGCTGTTTGTTTTCAGGGTGTGTCATTTGGTGTGGTTTATGGGTCTGGAGAAATATTTTGAAAAATAAGATTTTCTGCATAAGCTGGTAATATGTAGAGTGTGAAGAAACCAAAGTCCAACTAAGGCTAGTAGTGCAGACGTCACTCACATTCAACATAAAATAATGAATGATATGAAATCATATGCATCCTTATTACAATACTGTTTAAAACCTCAACGACAATTAGCTGGAGGGAATATCATGATTTGCATTGGACATAGTACTCTTTCATTGCATAATGGAATATCATTTCCGGCCACAAGTGCCCTTTGAGAACACTGCTACGTATACACTTCAACAACAAGAAGAGAAGCAGGCAGGGAAGAAGTGCCACTGCTTGACAGAAGCAAGATCACCCCCAGCACCCATTAGCAACCTCACCCCCAGTCTGTCAGATATGCTCATCCAGACTACTTGCGATATATGCGGAATTTCCTTCTCTCAACCTCTCCTCGAAAAGTCCACTCTCCCCTGGTGCTAGACGCACTGGGCCCTGATCAATAATTTAAAATATGTGAAGTCATTCCTCCACTTCTTGCTCCTGTCTTGCATCAGCACTTGTCGTAATGCACCCAAAGTAATACTGTCAACGGACCCACATCGCGCATCAAGATGTATACACTGTATACACAGCACACACACACACTCGCACACATTTGTATCTTATTCAAATGTCACTTACACCATTCTTTCTCTTTACTATTACTGCAGCCAGTCTCTTTTACGTCATCAACCCCAATAGAGGATGCCTTTTGGCAACACAGAAAGGAGTGCTCACAAGACATCTAGCACAGTGCTCCAATGCCCTTGTTTACAACTAGAGGCCTTATAAGCACCTCATATCACACTAACACATTTGTGCATAACTGGATTTAAATGGACTCCTTTTCCAAACCTATATTTGGCCTCTCTAGTAATACAGTATGAAACATGTCAACAAAATCCAATTTGTGCGTAGCATATTAAGGCTATACAAATGCGCATGTAACAATATTGGATTTCTTTTTTTCCTATTCTCATTCAACACGATTGAAGCTGCGAAATCAAATTTGTATGAAAGATGTAAAAGGCATACATTATTATATATAGTTAAAATGTTGTATGTCAACTTCCTTTTTTAACATCCTCATGTTAAAAATGTGTAAATCTGCATGATGCTGTAGTGTGAAAAAGTGAATGCACTGCCTTGATAAACCGAGTGTTACAAGATGAAACATTAAACCGATATGCGGTTCTTTGCTGTCTATTCTGCTTCTCTTGCACTAATAAGAGCAAGAAAGGCCTCAAGATACAAAATTTGGATATCATCTTCCGATATAAAGGAAGGAAATAACAGTAGGGAACTTCATACCAGTAGATTGAATCAACTGTCTATCGACCTTCATAAGGTATCATGTACAAATAGACATCCTTCATTACTAACGAGAATCATCTTTTATAAGTTTGCATACCTAATAACTTTACAAGATGCTGTCTACTTCCAGAAGTTAATTTTGTTCTTTGTAAATTTAGCATGGTATGGATTTTGTGTCATGTTATGAAACATGATCAATGACTAGACAAAAAATGTGTTATCTACATGTACCAACTCAAATTCATTTAAACACCAGGCAAAGTCCCAACATTGCCAACACAATGATATGTTTCATGCCTTTCACTTGTGTTTATTGTAAAATGTTCCAAATTGCATTTCGAAATCAGAGCGGTGAAAGAGACATGTTTGGCAATATTGCTGGGCGAGGTCTAAATAATGTTAGCATTACCGTGATGGGGCAGATGGTGGAAAAATACTTAGCTCTACAAGGATAGTCTTGCATCACAGACTGTATGAATTCTAACACTTATGCCATTAGTTTATTCTTATTGCAGATCATAATTCTAAATCAAGGTGTAGAAGACAATTATCTTTGAATGCTAGTGTTATGGGAGAATATTACATTGCAATTATCTCCAAAGATGATTTTAAAAAAATTTAACCACTTGATGTGGAAGCCTTCTTTCCATTTGTCCAAGGACATCTGAGATAGAGGGTAAAAATTATTGTTTGAGTTACATTTATCTAGTCCTGGACATCGCTAGTTTATGCTCTCTCAGCAATTCCGGGGAAAAAAACCCAGAATGTGCACTCTCTAATCAAATTTATATCCAGGAAATGGGAATTAAGAGATCTATAAGCAAAGCAGCTTCTGTCGTATTCCTTTTTCGATCTGTTTTGAAATTTTGCTTCTTATATTGTGATATTCCTTGTGATGTTTGTGTTTTTATTCTGCTCTAGTTTTTGGCTCAAACTGTATAGATTGATCAGGGGAGCGTTTCATCAAGTGTCTTGTCAGTGATTTTTACCGACAAATTTGCTCTCAGCCAATCAGATGCAAGGATTTCAGTAGCTTATAACAGTTGTCGGTAAAAATCACTGACAAAACGCTTGATGAAACCATCCCTAGTACAGAGGAGCAGTGATCACTACCATGACTGTAAAGTGCATTCATTTGTTGATTTTACATGTAAAATATTTATTTTTGATTTTTTAAATTATTCTTTTTTCTACAAACTACATTCACAAATCATGTAAACTCTGTGTATCCAAAGGGCATGATCAGCTTTTCACATGACCATTTTAATTGTTCTAGATTTGGAGCAAGAAGTTAATGATGCTGGTCCTTCAGCAAATACATGTACACACTTTCAACTGTGGGCAGTGTGGTGCATGAATGCCCAGCTCACTTCTTTGAGAATTACCAAAGCATTTACACACAAACATCATACTGTAAATATATTGACCGATCGGAACATCCAGACTGGCTTGACCTGGCTTGAGCCAAGGAACTGGCTAGACCAGACAGCCTTGGCTGGTAATAAAGCCACTCAGTTTTCTGCAGTTCAATTCACAGGAGGAGACAGGAGGCCCACCCTAGCCCCTCCAACGTTAACCAAGGATTGAAGAAGAAAGCAGCTCTTCCAACAAGGGGCTTTGTAAGGGTTCTCCCTCAGTGTGTTTGCCCCATACACACAAGAGACAATAGGCCAGTCCCCTAGTTTCCTTGTTGCTGGCACAATTATTTCTAGTGTGTACCTGTCCGTAATCTTTGGTGAACTCAGGTCCCAGGTTACGAAACCTGCACAAGGCATGACTAGCATTCCTTACTGATAATGCACATGGCATCACTACATGTATCATGATGTAGCATTCCTTTGAACTGATACAAGTGTAAAGTCTACATTTAACACGTTTCAGATCGAAAGACTTCCCAATAATTTAATATGAGGAATCACGACTTGCATTTTTAAATCGCCTAATAAAAAAATTAAAAATCAACTTTCTTGAGTGAATGCTCAATTCCCTTTAGAGCTGCAAATACTGGAACTGAGCTAGAATTCCTACCCCCCCCCCCAAAAAAAAAAAAAAAAAAAATTTCAATCATGGAACATGATAATTGCCATTAATTTCCTAGAGCTGCAATGAAGCCTATTCATCCTAATGTAATTCAGTCCAATCCCAGAGTTAAGAAATCACTAGAAAACCACACATAATCAATAACTGATTCTATTCTAATCCCTTACCCTCCATCATTCTCTACCCCTTTATTCATAGAATCCCTTTAGAGAGAGAGAAAGAGAGAGAGAGAGGAAAGAAAAGACTGGGGTACATACATACTTGGAAATAGAAATTCTGAGACACATGCCCTGGCAGGTTGACCTTTCCCAGGGTCATGCCCGGGTCAATGACATGATCTTATTTCAAGCAAGGGTGATATAATTCTTTTTTCTTTTTTTTTACCACTTCAACTTCCCATCTATTCACATAGTCACAATTTACATGCTAAAGCAATAACCCAATATCAAGGGATATCATGTAGTGAATTATTTGCCTTTGGTCTGTGTTTTTTTTTTTTTTTTTTTTTTTTTTACTTCTATCTCTTCCTCTTTCACTTTCCATTGGCAGTATAATTGTAATAATTTAAATAATCTAAAGCCTACTAAAGTCAACATACATGTACTTGGGCATAAACCACAAAAGCTTGCGAGTTCATCCTGTCAGTTTCTTAACCTTATGTTTACTTATGACAAGCCTACATGTAAATCTAACATTTCCATGTGACATAACCCAAAAGATCACCTGATCTCTCCAGGCATATGATGATACAGCTAATCTTGCCCCTGATTCACATAGCGAATGGCATGCCAAGTATGCCCATTGCCCATTCATGTGTGGACTAGTGCATCGCTCCACCCAGCGCTGGAACCCCTATCACAAAAAAGATTTCTCCCCCGAGTAGAGGTTACTTTTGTCTGTTTTTCTTCTCTTCTGTTACCAGCCTTACTCTTGTCTGGACAATACCTGGGTCAGCTGAGGAAATCTATATCCCATCCTACCTGGTATCAAATATTATTCTTTTTTTTTTATGAATGGCCTTTGATTAGCCAACAGGGGCCCTGCGTCTAATGCCACATGGCATCTGCGATGAGAATGTGACCTTCTCAGGCAGTCCCTACGTTCATGCTTGTATTCTGCCACCATGTGCTTCTGTTATGATCTACGACAAGAGGAGTGCCCCATCTGATGGCACAGCTCATATAGCGCACAGTCGTATTCACTTAAACAAAAATAAACGTTTCTGGGGCAAAAGATGCACTTTTGGTGAGGTAAAATAATGTGCAATTCAGCCTTTTTTGCAATCTACAATGAATAAAAACCAATATGAAATGAAATCCGAAACATAGAATGTACTCAACTCATAACCAGACTTTTAATTTTCTTTTGTCTATTGCACAGAAACGCATCTTAACTGCCCATTTCCTATATATACCGTTACATATAACATGCAAGGTTTGAAATTATCCTTCTTTTTTATTAAAAAAAAAAACATTTCTAACCCTTTCACCTGCTGGACATGCAGGTAGAAATTGGGAAATCCTCCATATTTAGCTCACAATATAAGTTTCTTTGTGTTGATTCATGAATGTTTGTGGGAGGAGCAAATGTTGACGTGTAGTATTTTCTTCAAAACACAATTGTAGCTTTGGAATGCTAGGAATATGTATGACTACTACTTCTTCCTAATCAGGAAATGTAGTATTTGGCTAGCCAAACAAAAGATCTATGAAATATGAACTTCTTACACCCCATATATTCTATAAATATTCAAAAGCTTCAAGTAAGCCAAGCATGGCATGAATAGACATTTCTCACCCTTTCACCCTGGAAAAGAAAAAGAAAAAAAAAAAAGAGAAAAGAGGAAACTACTGGCAAAGTACTTTACACTGATCAATCATTTAAATCATTTGTCATTTATATGGTGCCATTTCATTGAGATTCAAAGCACTTTGTCATTCATCAGCAAGGATGTATCTTAACTCTCTCCTTTGTAACAAAGTCATGGTACAGTTTTTAATTTTCTTATTAATAAATTCTTCCACATTAAAAACGAAGACACAAGTGACTAGTTTTCTCTAGGTTCCACCTAAATTCCCATGAAAACTCTGGGAGCAGTCATTTGTTCAACGTGACATTCCTTGAAATTGTTGAACTATGCAACAGTAACGTCCAATCGTATTTTCTATAACAGTCAATTAAAAACGGAGGGGGAAACCACCACTGGCAAGTACAGTTCATAAAACAGGTTATAAACAAACAGAAAATATGCTTTATTTACACACAAGTATTGCGCATCCCACGCACATCTCAATTTGACAATAAGAAGAGGACGATATTATTTGACTGTTGTTTATCTTGACTCTTTCCCTCCTTTTTCATTCAAAAGTCTGAATCCTTGAAAACCACGCAAGGCAACAGGAATCTATAACAGTGTGCGTAGATACAGAACAACAGAGATAGATAGGGCTGCTATAGAAATCAACAAAAGCGCGCCAACTCCCAGAGAAAGCACCGCCTCCTTTACAAATCAATAATCACTCAAAGGATTCTTTTGTGGGTGATTAGTCTACAGGTGCAAACCCAGTTGATCACCGCAAGTGATCTGGAACGAGACCAAATTGTGACAGGAGAAAGCACGTGCCATGGAAGGGACATTGCCTTGCAATACATACATTGGCAGTAAAAGCCAAGTGACATTAACTGCCAATGTAACTAACCTTCACTTCAGCCACTGTTCATAATTCCGCAACATTTGTGAAACGAGTCTGTGCTTGCAGACTACAAGCAACCCATTCCATACCAGCTTTTCCCCTTATGAATATGCATTTCCACTTCACTTGAAGAAGGAAGTGACTGTAATTGTATTTTTTCACTGAAAGCAGAATAAAAGCACCTCTGGTATGGTACTTAGTGTTTTTCCTCCATACCACCCATCATACAAAGACAGGAATTTTTACAACTGAATTCTTTTAGAACAGTTTTTTTTTTTTCTTTCCAGAAGTCAGAAATAGACACTGATCAAATAACAGAAGATTTACCAATACTACTTTTCACTGTTTGATTCAACTGTAGCTTTCTTGAACTTGAGAGCATTGTCAGTCTTTCATCTCAATCAGCAAATCCCTTGTCAATGATCCTTTTAGGGTAGAAATGTGCATCCTCAGCAATAACCAGACAACTAAACTTGCCATGAGTGAACACCTTAAAAATAGCAATTCCTTTCATCCAACATGATGAAACAAGCATTGTGCTCTTCAATCTACTGACAATATAATTTTTTTATTGCTAAAATTGCTGACAATGTCAAACAAAGACTTGCTCAGTTCGCGGACCTCTCTGGAAAGTTCATGCTCAACCAAAAGACCAGTTCAAACATCCAGAACCCTCTATCAAAAAGATCCCTAAACTGCTTGGGACTCTTACGCAAGGAGTCAATTCCAGCATAAGTGACATCTCTTGATTTTGCTCAAAACCCTCTTGAATAACCCAAGATAGGTCTGAATGTCATGTCTGTTACGCTGGAATTGACCTAGGGAGAAAATAATCCAGTATCTTACCCCCTCCATTGGAATAGCAGAGGTAGGGGAATCTCCAGACGTTGCCCAGTCCCACGGCATAGGAAACGCAGGAAAGGATGAAGTCCAGATGGTTAGACCAGTTACCACGTTCCTGGTTCTCATCTTCCTTTTTAGAACTCTTGGAGGTCTTCGACACATTCGACAGATGGGAGGTCTGGTGCACCTGGATGAAAAAGGGGGATTTAAAGTGAATTCAACCATCAAAAATACAATTCATTCACAATCTCCGACGACATATTTGTATAACATCCTAATCTCAAATCTGTTTTCAGTGTTTCATTGTTTATCCTCCTTTTTTTTTCCCCTGTACTCATAAACAAGGAAATATTTGTTTTCAAAAGTACTTGAAATAAAAAATATCCTAAAATAACTTTCAAATTACAATCCCCTCATATTTCCTTATCTACTGTCTATATTTATTTGAAGTGCGTTCATTAATTTCCTACATTTCCTACAAAAATTTGGCTGAAGCTTTGGATTTAAAAGTGAGCACCAGTCAACTTAAATATTTTCATATGTTTAGTGTGAAAGAAAGGGAGTTTCTCTTTACTTACATCATCTGAGGGAACATTCCCATTGGAAAGTACTCCATTCAGAGGCAGAGTAACTTCACCCTGTTGAGATAAAAACAAAACGCAGGAATGTTTTATTGAATGGTACAATCACGCATAAGGATGTGACAGATCTCATGATAAGCACTGAAAATAACATCAAGTACCTACATTATCATTCAATTTCCTTGATATGAAACTGCATACTACATTTCATTGTTTCACGCTCATGCTTACACATTTCATGCCAATTGAAAGGAACTTAAGGGGAAGATTGAAACTTTCCCTTTTCAGAATGTGAGAAGATGGTTGTTAATGTGAAGTGTTATAAACATATCAGGTTTACAGTACGCTATTAATATTTATCAAACAACCAAAAAAAAGTTGATTGAACCTCATCCTCCTCTACTACAAAACATTTAACATATTGCAGCACATTGTATCTCTGTAAAACGAAGAGCGCCACCTTACAATTGTTAGCTTCATGTAGTGATATTACGAAATGGTTGTTTTGTTTTAAAAATGAAAATGTTGGAAAGCCATCCAAGTAAAAAAGGAAATGAACAATTATTTACTTAGAGCTTTGCCACATGATCCACTCATTATCATATGACCCAAAATTATGTAAGATGAAACATTGAAGTATAAATTGCAGATAATTCAGCTCAAGGTTATCTTTCCAAGCCTTGAAAAATCATTATCTTTCATCATAAGCCTGGAGAAGAACTAGAAAGTTGTTTTGGGAAATTAGTCATGACAAACAACATAACAAGAAATAGATATTAAATCAAGGCATTTGTTACTCAAAATAAGGACTGCTTTGGCAACAATCTTGATGAGATACCATCATGAAAGAACATTCATGGTATCAAATAGTCTGGTGTCCCTCCCATCAGCCTATCAAAACAAAAACGTTAAAAATGCTGGAGATGACCCTTGCTCTGTAACAGCTGGAACCATCACTATTGTGATGAAAACAAGTTCATTACGCTTTAGAACAGGTGGCCTTCACGGTTTCACAGCTCAATAAATATCGTATACACAGTATTAAATGCATATTCCTAACAAATATTCTAGCAGGAAGAGGTCTACAGTATTCATGTGCATGTGTGCCAGTGAAAGGATGACAACAAGCAAGATGCAAGGCCAAATTCATTCTGACATTAATGAAAAATGTTATTAGTTTATCAATCGATCATTAAAACACTGTAATGATGGAAGTTAATGGAATAAACAAGTGTTATCAGCCTACACTAACTCGATTCATGAACCATGCAATTGAAACAATTACGGTAGAAGCTTTATGCACGCCCCGCTGCAGATTGTTTACAAGGTGAACGTGATAAAAGTTGCAAAGCACTCAGAACCTCACAACATTGTAATGAATTTGAGCGCTCCAGTATTATCCTTAATTATTAGGATAGAAACAGTTGGCTGCCTTCCTCAAGGCTGTTGGGCCCCCATATGGCCATACATGTTAGGGTTCTAATGAGGCAGTTATAATATTCAAACAGGGATTAATGAGATTAGCGGGTCATAATCCCATTCAAGAAAGAGTACTATTATGGAACTTTTAATCCTGTCCCTATTTAAGAACATGAGTCAGTACAGCATGCTTGTGATCCTACTCAACTGTTTGTAAATGTTACATAATCGCTCTCACTCATACAGGTATGACCACCCTACAACCATTAATCTGCAAAAATTACACATACATGTATGCAAATTACTAGTTAATCCCAGGGAATCAACACTGTATGTTCCCATCAGATTATAATCTGGAAGAAATACTGTTCAAAAGATACATTCCAGTCAGGAGAATGTAGTGATGATTTCAACAAATCGTCAAGGTTTTCTTTCCATTTTTCTTTCTTGGCAACCAGAACACCTTTCAAAATCTTGATTGGAAAATGAATTCCAGCAAATGTTTTGGGTGATACTCAGCAACGTTTAAACACAAGCTTCAAATATTCATTTCTTTTCAAAACACAAATACCTGAGCCCACGTCAATTGTGCTTAAACACAATGAAAAGTGCTCACAAAATTCCATTTCTAGCTTCTGCCACAATTCAATACGCAGGTATTTTTTTGTTACATAACCTGCCTCTCGCATTAACAAAGGGATTCTTAGAAGTTATTACCGAGATACCTCCAGAGTTAATCTGCTTTTACACTGGCTCGCATACATGTACGGAACAAAATTTATCAAGCACAAAAGAATTCTATATAAATAGGTGAATAAATTGAGTTTAACCTTTCCAATACAAAAGGTAGAAAATCCAGCCCAGAACTGTCATCTACATGGACATGTACATGTAAATTTAGCAGACCAATGCCCTTTGATCCCAACTCTTAAAAAGTTCAGTGACAGTATGGCTAGTACTACAAAACCAGACAACTTTACCACTTGCAAAATTCAGAGAATTTTCATACAAACAAGTTTTATAAACATTAAGTACATGTATATGCAAGCAGATGATAAGCTAAAAAGACTTGTATTATTGATGTTATCAATCATACCTCTTCCTCAACCTCGTCCTCCTGTTTCAAGTGTGTCCACATAGTCACAAAATATTATTCCAAATTAGAAAATTCCACTGGAATCTGTAGTAGCCAGTCCAGTTTCTAATGTTAATTTAGGGAGTGTGAAAGAGCCTCAGTAGGAAGTGGTATACTTTGAAACTTAAATCAACTAATGTGTCAAAAAGTGCAGCATTTCCAGCAAATGCTTCCACCCTGACTCGAGGATTGTTCAGAGACTGCCGAGCCAACCTGAACTTAAAAAAGTCATCTAACCTAGGTAGAGCTATGGGTCAACCAATAGCAATCTTTCGTTTAATTCAGTACATCCTATGCACAGTTGAGAGTAACATGTGCTACAGTGTACTTCGGCTTCAGGTTTGGGCCGGGAGTAATTTCCTGTCCACAGAATGATATATCCTCAACAGGTTGTGCTAAAAATTCTACCTCATGAAATGCCTAAATATGACCTTATTATGAAATGCAAAAAAATTGGTTTTGGCAGGTTCCACTCTTCAGAATCCCTATGCTTCTTTAGTCCTTACCTTGCTCTAGATAATAGGAACTTAGGAAGTACATTCCTTGTATTTCTGTTCTCACCTGTTCCGCCTTTCATTTTTCAGATGTAGGAAAATGTGTATGTTTCAAATGTCAAATTCCTTGTATGAATTTCAACCCCTATTAATACCTACTGACATGGGCTCTCTGCCAAAGTATGTTAAGGTTGCTATGGCAATCATCAATTTATTTCAAAAAATAGTATATTTATTTATTGATCAGAAATATATGCGTACGTGGCCTACAAACCACACTTATGGCCATTTTTCTAAATCTTAATACTGAATTCATATTTTTTCAGAGAGAAGATATTTCTTGACACTCTTCAAGTTTATAGATCTGTAAATCCCGATCTTTCAACAGCAGCATTTCCTCTATGAAAGATATAACTGTAGGGTAGTTCGCAAAAAAGGCTCATTAATTTGCATAAAAAAGCAGTAAGCTGTGGATGCAATTATTCCTTTCCTTTCCTTTCTCGAGTTCATTGTGAACACCAGAGAATGTAAATATACATTAGGATTCAAAGAATCATCTATTCATGGGTTGATTTACCGCTGGTTATCAAATTTTACTTTTTTTCTGTAAATTTACCCAACAATTCAGTGGACTTTGAAAGACATCTTAGGTCGTTATTTGCCTGGGCTCTTTCAAGTATCTGTGACCGATTTCACAATGAAAGAATCAACTAGGTGGGAGGGGGGGGGGGGGGGGAGCAAACCTTATCAAGTACAGACTGTGTAAACACTACTCTCTGGTAGTAAAAATTCAGCCCAGTCACGATTGTCAACACTGCATCAAGCCCTAAAATTGGAAGCTTCCCTCATTCACAGAAAAGACAGAACCTCACTCATATCACACCCAATTTTTATCTTGCATATATTATGCAGGTGTAGATTCCCCCTGGATTAAACTCTTTAGTGGTGCCCTCCACATGAACCCGCCCTGGAAAATTACTAGACTCAACATCCTCTGCTAGATGATCCTATGTCTTTCTATCGTCTCCTCCCAACCCCCCCCCCCCCCCTTATTCTACTTCCTCTCTTCTTCCCCACGTATATCAACTGACACCATTTTCCTCTCATAATCATATCAATAATGCTTAATTTACCCATACCTTTTTGCATTTCTCCATGTCTATATTTATCTTCTTCTTCACTTCCTTATACCTCCCCCGCAACCCTTATTTTGTCTCCTTCCCCCTCTCCCTAATTTGATCAGTATCAAGCAGTTTGATGATGCACCAGATATTTACCTTCTCCGGAGACGCGGTCTGACTCATATGCAAATCTAATGAGGAAATTTGTACTGAGCATGGTCCGACTGCCAATGCCTTGTCATGTATACACAAATAATTGAATGTCCCTTTTATTTCTGCTAGAAATATGCATTTGTACTTTAATAAGAGCATGTACATTGTAGGAAGATACAGTGTAAACATTTTCATTTAGGCTGTGCACTGTGGAAGATTAATGAATAAAAGTGTGTAAATTTATGATACAGGTATACATTCTACGGGTATTATGGTATGATACAATCTCCTTTTTCAGTTTTGGAAAGAAATACATGGATAAGGTCTTTATTTCATGCTCAATTTTTGTACATAAACTAAATGTATACTTTGAATAATTGTGCCCATTTGCCTATAACCTGCCACCTCTTTTTTTTTTTTTTGCTTGATATCACTGATTTTGAGAATTATCCCTGCCAGTGCCACACCCTTTAGCCCATTCACACTACACAAACTTCCATATTTGGCACACTGCATGTATGTGTGCTTACTACTCAAAACAGAGACACACACTATACAGCCCTAATACTAGTGTAAGGCGGGATGTGTATGGAAAAATGCGCCAAATGTATGCCTAGTAGTCTACTATTCTAGTCTCGTTTATACTCTGAAGGGGAAAATATCTCTGTAGCTCTATAAAAAGACTCTTGTTCTCCGAGTCCTTTGGTCTCTTCTGATTTGAATATAAATTGGAATGTAACCACAGGTTTCTTTACAATAGCAATGAAATTCCTCACAATTTTTGGTTTCACTTTTGCACACACAGGCAGGTTTAAAGATCAAGATGTTGTTTTGTTGACCTGGAACATCAAGAATGATGATGCTTTGTAAAGAAAAAAAATTGAATTATTTCTCTAAGCTTCTTCATAAGTTTAAAGAATTTTTGGGGCTCAAGCATTACCTTCAGGAGGATGGGAAACAATAGAGATAGTACAGTTCCGTTAAGAAATAAAACGTTCCAATGTACTTGATTTCACATACAATGAAAGAGCTATTATTTATGAAAACATTTGTTCCTTGTTTTCATAATTTTTAAGTAATTTTCACAGTTATTATACAGGTCAATTGAAAAAGTAACAAGGATAACAGCTTTGCACATTCCCTGTAAAATGAGCCCTAAATGTATGTACATGAAGAAGAAATGTAGATGTAGACCTACCAAATAAAAAGGACTCTTCTAAAGCGCAATAAATTTACATATCTGGCAGAAAGCCAAGTTGCTACAGAAGTTATTACCACTCCACACAAAGTCTCACACAAACAAACCATCAAATTTTTTTTTTTAAAGTAAATTATGGTATTCGGGTGGAAAGAGTTTTTCCAAGCAACAGTAAAAACAATATACCATCAAAATGGATTCTGTGACGCAAACCTAACACCTCACTATTGACAAACATGTAAAAAAAAAAGAGTAAATGAATGAATGGCCAGAGACTGTGAGTGTTGTAACTCACCATAAAAGTTGCTTTTCTAGTGATAGCAACCACAATGACAGACAGGTAATATGACAGACAGGTAATGTCTGTCGATAACTGTCATACAAAAAACGCAAAGATGAGCAAAAAATGTGATATATGCTAAACGAAATGGGATGACAACAAACATACCTTCTCCGATCTGAGATTAAGCTTGAGCATCTCTTTATCTGCTGTGTCAATCTCTTCCAAATTCGGAAACAAGATAAAATGTTAATGTCAAAATCTTCACTGAATGACAGATCAAAAAATAAAGAATTGCCTTTGCAGCAGGAGCTTTAAACACTTCTGATCGGCAATGCCGGCTTATCAGAAAAGAGCACACTGCACAAAATGTTCAACGGCAACAATTTTTCCTTCACGCACTGAAATATACTTGTAGATGGGGAAGAAAGTTGCGGAAAAGGATTTGTCTCCAACTAAAGGCTGTGACTCGGTTTCATATTTCAGTATTAATGTTTATCCGCTGATGACAGTTGTACAAGACAAGAGTTATAATGTGTAAGCTCAATGGGAGGTGTGACGATATCTAAAAGCTGATTGGCTGCCAAAACAAAAACAAGCTTTCGCTTCCCGATCAGAAACGAAAGATACAGACAAGAAGGGCACACTGCCAAATTTTGTTCCAGTTCAACATGTACTTTGGAAGACCATAGAAGACAGCTTTTCAAAGCAATCAATACTGGGGAATATGAAACAAAACAAACTCAGTTGCCGCCATATGCAGTGCTGCATCGATAGACATTCCCATACAATCAATATTCTCGCAAACACGTGATGTGGAGGCATCACTATCCTCCAACGCACTCAATTTCAAGCTGCGTCAAAGACATTTGTTTACATCCTCGATGTGACGGCTGCGCACTGCTAATGAAAAATTCATGCTTCTCCTCCTGATGGGGTATACACTGCATACTCAGAAGGACTTGTGTGGTACGAAATAGAAGTCTGTCTATCTGTACTGGCAACTTGCTTACACATTTTTATGCACTATAAACCGTTGAACTGCTAGTAAAATTTTGCTTAAGTGAAATAATGTATCTCGTTTCAAAAACTTCTACAATCTACTTCCATGCTATAATAATTTCCAACTAATATTCAAAGGTGATTTCTGAATCAATTTTTGTACCTGAATGTAATAAAACTGCAGGTGCTTTGATTGATGAGTGGATTTTTGGAGTTGCATATTTTGGCAATACGCTGGCAATTAATTACACACTATTTGCGGCATTGCCAACGCTCTTGGCAGGTGAAGGGGAAATGACACCACAGGACTGTCAAAGATCTATCTCTAAATCCAGTCAAATTAGCCTGTGGTTTCCATAAAAGCCCAACAGAAGGCGAGGGTACCTGGTGAACCTCAAGTTAGTCATAGAATCAAAAGGGAGACAAACAATGGATACATAGGATGGCCAATGAATTGAGAATGTTTTCTCAGTAAAAAACTTATTTTCGGGCTCCTTTTTTGTTGATTACTATTCAGTAAATAGTGTCGAGAAATGCTGGAAAAAACGAAATGTAGTGTCTTATCTTGGTACCCTATAATTTTTTTTTTTTTTTTTTTAAACAGATCAACTTAATAAAGTTCCAGCCCTTGATATTCTACATAAAAGAGCCATTGCAAAAAAAAAAAAAAGGTTTCTGTCAATGAGTTGTAATGAATGAATTCCAAAAGCCAAGTAAATTACAAAAATAATATCTTCTGTTTCCATGTAAAGACAATTCATGTGAACCATAGCCTTCAAATGGCATAGGATTCAAATATTCTTCCAGGGCACATTATTCTAATCTGTCACCTTGATAGTGGAGACTGGTAGATCAAGTCTAATTCTATATCCCCCCCCCCCCCCCCTCTCTCTCTCTCTCTCTCTCTCTCTTTCTCGTTTCCTGCTTCACTATACCAGGAAATGCCGTTCTCCTTATTTCCAAGAAAAGCATTATCAAAACTGCGCAGTCTCTTTTCCCCTTTTTAAAATCCCGGTACCAGTACATGTCGTTGTAGGAAGTCAAATTTGGTTACAGTATAAAATGTGAACATACTGATAGTAAACCCACACACATCAAATTCATCCCTTCCTGTAACTCAATAATGTCAATAAACATGGATCACTTAAAAATGATATATCCCCAATTTCACTGACAGATTTTACTATATACTTATAACTACTAATCCATCTATCAAAAAAAAAGTTGGCGGGGGAAAATTGCCAGTATCGAGAGAAACATCTTTGGTGGGTGAACATCCCGCACTTTACTTTGAAGAGTGCATAGGAGACACTAGTAATAAGAACCAGAGGATTATCAAACAAAGGAGGCTTGTTAGGGAAGGACTACTGTGAGATAAAAGACAGGAATGCATCCTAGAGCTTCACATCAGAACTCGGACACAAAACCTACATTTGGACCCTTTCGTTTGCGTCACAAAATCAATATATGCTGAACTTTCTTTCTGTCACCCTTTGTTGTGCGAGGGGTCCATGAGGGGTTAATCCATGCTTAAATTGGGGGGAATGATTCTGCAGTATATATCAGATTTGCCCTCTCAGCACCAAATGATGTCTAAGTAAAGCAGAGAGATGGGTTCCAAACATGTGCAATGTCACAGTTCCCACAATGTTATTTAAATCAAATAGGCGTAAAAGCTGAATAGAGAGCACTTTTAGTATCGTCTCAATGTCCAAAAGTTGCATCTTTCTAAAATTTTCATCTACAGCGTACATCTGTAGAGATGGCATCAAAGAGACTTCATTTTCATACTTGTACCTTTACTCAAGAATCAGAGTTACAATAATTCATACTTTTATCCACATGCACACTACAGTATGTTGAAAAATAGCACTAAATTTAGGTAAACACTTGATAATCATTTCAACCCATTCATTGAACACTGCAATGCTCATCTTGATGGGCCAGACTTACATGATGGCACGCCGTATTGTTCATTAATCATAATTTTTTCGGGAAATTGAGGCAGGAAGTAGAGTACAAAATGGTATCCACCAGATAGACTTCCAACAGATTTCAATGCAGAACTACATGTAGACTGTCTGCATACTTTTGATCACCAATATTCCATTTTATTAGAAATCCATGAGAGATGGACCTACCTAGACACATGAAAGGTCTGATGGGGAGGAAAAGAAGATTAAGATACAAACCAGACAATCTAAATCTCTTCAAATTGAACTACCTGTTTTAACTGTCATTAATCAGTCTTCTTACACCTAGATCTCCTTATCTCCAGCAGGCAAACAGTTATACTAATTAGCTCTTTGAAGATCACAAACTAGCAAACAGATCAGAGATAACACAAATACATGTAGGCCAGACTCACCAACAATTCTATTACATTAGTTTACCTCTGGTATTTATTTACAAAATAGATTGTCTTGCAAATGGCATGGAAAAAACTACCTTTTCTTTTTGTTCTACTTAATTTATGACTTGTTTCCTTCACCTGAAACATTTCTACATGAATTATGGATTTTTCTCTTTAGCTGAATGTGAAAGAAATGTATTAGGTTCATGAAATGGTAAGAAGCCTTCCAACAAACCAACTAAATTTTCTTTTGCAAGAGGAAATAAGTAGGAAGTACAATATATTTCTAAAAGACAGGGGTGGGGAGCTGCAGAGAAATTGTATTGGAGCAAATCTAACCACAAGCATGCATGCAATCACAATCATTTTCAAAACATTGCCGACAAGCCCATCCCATACGACCAGGCATGCAGTATACTTTATATACATGTATGTCTGGCTCATTAACATGTTCAGCACTCGGCCAATATGAATGGGATGGGCTCCTGCTTCCATTTATGGGCAATCGTACCGCACGCACTACTACCAACTAGTCTTCACAACACAGGCTGCACATCAGGTTTTCTGGTAAACTTTTCTTCATTATAAAAGTAGAATCAAAGAATTCCTTGTCTATTAGTTAGGACGATGGTGTTTATCCTTTGGGAATATCAAAATATATCCTTTCATTCTTACATTTTTTGTAATGTCTAATAGATCTATAGTACATTTTCTTTATATACATACATGTAGATTCAAGATCTTCCGTTTTGTACATGTAGATCTAGTTTTTGGAAAAGAATCTCATTTAGCATGATCACATACTCAGAACTGAAATATAAAAACTTCAGGGCAGATCAAGCGAGCAATTTGAAAAGCATTCTACCATGCAAAGGGAAACAAAGTGGCAGATTCATACAAATATTTGGGTATAACAATTCTGCTCTAATGAATACCAGTGGAGCAGAAATAGGGGATATTTGCAGTTCTGTTAACCTGCTATTAAATGCAAAGTAATAAATAAGGCAGCCATGATCCCATATCTCACAGATATTTCTCATTCATCTTCGCTCCTAAAATCTTGGCAGGGATTGACCTGAAAGGGGGAAGGAGAATTTGATCCTTCTGTTCTGACCTTATCCGTGACAGAATACCTTCTGTGTGACCTCCTTGTGAAAACATACTCACAACCCCCCCCCCCCCCCCCCCCAATGAAAAGCATGCTGAAGAAACATGATTGTTCAATCAAACATTAGTCATGTTAGTAAGATTATTATTAGGCAATTACCTACAAATGCTTTGGAGTTGAAACTGAACTTTTAACCATTCTACATTTAGAAATATATTTAATGCAGGTTATTTTGATATATTATATATATCAATCATGTTCACGGTAAAGTCGAACAGGCTGTTTGAGTCAATATCTACCATGTCTACACACATTCTTGTCCTTTCCTACACATAATCTACTGCAGTACTGGGTAATTAAGACAATGGGAAATGTACTATAACCACATAGACAAGCTACGATCGATGAACAGGCATTCGTCCTATATCATCGTGGGATTAAAGTAAAGTAAAGTAAAGTAAGTAAATCAATTTGGACCTCTAGTTTTAGACTCTTCTAAATGATCATGATCCAATTTCATCCTTTATCAAGAGATGTCAACTCATCATAAAAACTGAGCAGATTTTAATAACAGTCAACCCAATCATGCCAATAGCATTGCTACAACTCGGATCAATGCAAAGATCAGACATGAAATCTATGAACAACAATAATCAATCAATAAAAGACCATTAAAATACAGAACAGAAGAGCAACATTTTTAAAATGAAAGAAAGGACCACATGCTAAGCAAAGTAAGGGCTGGGTGATTTTCCCGCGCGCTCTAATGCTGCGGTTGCACGACCACGCTGGATGAGATCCCGCCTATACGGCAATGGAACAATGCAAAAGGAGTCCGATTCCTCGTTGCATAAAGAAAACCCGCATGGTCTGCGATTTTAAACTCGCCATATGCTATTTCGTGCGTCAATAATTGAAATAAACGAATTTCCAACTCAACCAAGAGGCAATTAATTGCATAGTTTACAGATGCGACAAATCGACTTCTAACAAATGCAAACTAAAACGTAACCACCATTAATTTTCTCTTTAGGGTTTTCCATCACAACAAACGAAAAAACAAAAACACCGGCATATCGCATGCTCTCAGAGTTGAACTTGTGCAGACGTGGCAATGCCAATGGTCGTATCATTTTCATCTTCAATTTTAGGTTTTTCGAAATCATGAAATGACAATTAAGATTAATATTAGTACTTACAGCTTCCATCGCTTTTGATGACTGATACGAAGTCATGATTTTTCTTGAACCGATGACTTCTGAATGTTCTTCCAAGATAGGACTGTATGAAAAATTTTCCACCTTTACTCACTGGCGTCGCTAAGAAAGATGAGTGTTAATATTTTTTGTGTTGTAGAAAAACACCGGCAAACAAGAGCGCATGTGCAAAATCGGCATAGTAGTAGATTAATGAATATGCATCATTTCATTCATGGCAGTTCTATGTGCTTGTAGGGTGTTTGTGATATCTGCAGAGCCGTCGAGAATTAGGAAATGACATAATTTCAAATGATTAATACAAAACTTTAAGGAAAATTATTAAAAATATTAATTATTATACAAATTTATTCTGAAAGCAAAGCTCTTTTAAGATGTCATTTATATTTTATTTTTAAAAACCCCTATTTATAAATGTACACGTCGTCATAAGAAAGTGCCGTATCCCAAAAGGTCAAACAGTGGTCAATCCTCCATAGACGTACTGGTTAACGTAGTGAAGACGACATAATGCTCGTATTCTAGTTGAATATTAAAATGTGATTCAAAATTAGATTGCAAAAGACTTCAACAAAATATGATACAAACAAAAATGCATACGTTCTGGGGAGGCTATAACTATTTTTGACAAAATAACTGCCTTTTGATCTAGACTACTTTTATAAAAACGCATTATAAGTTGCATTTGTGATCCCCCTCTAAAATGGTTCGATCCAAAAACATAAACATACGCTAGCGTGTGTGTATGTGCGTGTGTGTGTGTGTGTGTGTGTGTGTGTGTGTGTAGTGTGTGTATTATGGCGGGAAACGTGCTTTCAGTTTGTATACAAACATGATCTGAAGTTCTGTGTTTACTTCCGATCTCTCTTCCACGTACCTGCATGCTGCGCTAGTACTTTTCGTTTCGGCATGATCAGGCCATGTCCATGATCAGGCCCAGCCCTGTGTGTTCTAACGTATCTCCAACTCTAAGTCATAAATTAGACATAACTTGTCTAATACAGATAATTATTAAGGCCCATGTCAGACAATCAGATTGTGTTATCATTTTATACATTTTTTAATGCTACCAAGTTAGATCTCAGCATATTTTATATCCCAGTCCTACTTCTGAGCGTAAAAATAATTACAAACAAAAATAACTCCCAAGCGTGATAAGGAACAAAACAAAAACAAAACAAAACAACAAAACAAAACAAGAATCGCCGTCGACGGAAGCGACTTCTAACAACGAAAGTGAACATGTATATATCCATCCTCACTTTGAGGACATTGTTGCGGTTGGTCAACCATAGGCGTATCGAGGGGGCCGGGGGGGGGTGTTTTGGGTGTTCAAACACCCCCCCCCCCCTTAGCAGTGTTTAAGGTGTTTACAAATGAAACAAAAGCTTGTTTTTAACCCTTTTATTCCCGTTTTTGTGTTTGCCGTGGTTTAATGATATATCTTTTTTTTTCTTCTTTTTTTTTTTGCTTGTCATAAAATTTTCAGAATATTAGGCCCTGATCCATCACAAAATCCTGGATCCGCCGCTGATTAAATGAGTAAGTTAAAATGAAGAATAATCTTAAATGCCCCCCCCCCCGGTACGCCTATGCGGTCAACCATTTGGCAGATCCAGTATTCTTCAGTGCCCCCCCCCCCTCCGCCTCCACCAAGTTTACACTATTCAATATTCAAGGAAAAAAATTGCCATTTGTGAAGACCAGAATCTATTGAAATACTTTTAAATTACGATTTTATTCAATGTAGTTTCAAGCGTGTACTCTTTCTCATGTTAAAAGGAAAGATTTCATTTTTGGGGGGGGGGGTGCGAAAGGTGGGGGTTTTCTTGTTGATGTTGCTGCTGTTCTGTGTTCTTTTCTTCTTTTTTCCCCCTTCTAATTATTATCTACGCCAGTCTCAGTGCTTCTAGAACACAGTTGGCATAATTAACAATTAATTCCACCAATTCAAGTTTAGAAAATAATAAATACTATAGGTGTATCACCGGTGCATGATGTGCTTGTTTGTATCAGACCCACCCCCTTCCCACTGAAGTTCAAGGGCCGCGGAACCGGGGGCTGGGGGCTGGGGGCTGCAGCACCCCCCCCCCCCACACACACACACACACACTCACTTTTTTAGTAGACATGTTTCATAAAACCTCGGGAAAATGTCACTAATGAGTGAAATCAAATCAGCCTCCCCCCTCCCCCCTCCCCCCACTTTCAAAACGCTCCGCGGCCCCTGAAGTTGAATGGTAAGTCCACATATTAATGTCATTTTCTTGAATAATGACCTATATAACCCCTGACCGAGAGCAGTTAGCCTTCCATATACCCTATGATCTTCCATACGAATCCTTCAAAACAAGAATTAAGAATTGGCCATCTCAAACTGTTTATCCTCTGCATCATGCACGAAACAATCAATAAAGCAGGATAATGCTTTATAGATCGTACATAAATTTAGGCGCTTCTTTTTTCACGAAACTGATCGATGGAATACAAAGAATTCACGCAATTAGGAATTTGTTTTGTAACTTACGTTTAGATGAAGTGTTTTAAGTAAATACCAGAAAATATAGTACACCTATAACAGGGGCCGCGGAGCGTTTTTTGAAAGTGGGGGGGGGGGGGGCTGATCTGATTTCACTCATTAATGACAATTTTCGAGCCTTTTTTCCGAGATATTTTTTAACGTGTCTACTCAAAAAAGTGGGGGCTGCAGCCCCCAGCCCCCCCCCCTCCCCCGTTCCGCGGCCCAATGTAATATGGATATAACAGTTCCGTTGGTAAACGGCAATGTGTATTATATTAATTGTCCTTTTCACAGTTAGACTTCTTCTTCTTCTTCTTAAGGGCTATGCAGCCTATCACGAAGATGAACTAAAGATAGCAAGCGGTGCGAGGAAAAGTAACGTGCATGCATGGTTTCATTAGATTTATGGACATGAAAGATGCTTATAGGAGTAGGCCCTGCATGGAAGCACTTTGGATTGTCAGCATCTACTACAGATGCAGACTTAAAGCACAGTTTAAAGATAAAGTTGAGTTCTGGTCATGATATTAAATTGTAAAAGAAACCGTCTCAAAGCATGATTGGGAAAGGTTGATTAATTTTAATAGCACATAAGAATTGGTATATGCTGTAAGGTTCTGGAATCACCAAAATGATAAGAAATTGACTCAATCCTGCTGAGATTCAAATGGGACTACACACAAATATTCGGCCCGAACATTTCAGTTGTTTCTTGTCATATTTTGAATGTGAGGGCATTTGAAGAGCAATCCTTTTCAGGGGATAGTTCTACTATGATAATCTTCCAAACTAACATAAAAAGAATGAGAAAGCTCACAAATTATTTGTTACCTTTCTTAGAACTCAACCTTCCCTTTATAACATCGTTCTTCATTTCGATAATGTTCTGTTTTAAGTTGCATAAATGCATTTTCATAAGAATGTTGAAAACAAAAACATGAAACTTTCTGCTCTAACGACGTTTTTTACTTAATGGATTCTCCAATTCAATAAGCATGCATGTTATTTTCACTTTTTTCATTTATAATTCTAATAATCAAACTTAGGGATCTATAAAATAAAGTATTTGTCAGCCTATATAGGCCCATGGACCATAGTGATTTAAAGCGTTATGAGTTATGCAGCAGGGGCAGTGATCCTGGGCCCGGCAGTCGCCCCCCCCCCCCCTCCCCGAAATTTTTAGAATTTAATCTATGCTATACTGTTAACATCCCCCATCCCAATTGATCAACTTGATTTAAATCACGACTGAAATCGCCTTGAACTTTTTATTACTTAGGTAATTTTGTTGTTGATTTGTTAATGCGACAGAAAAAAAAAAACCCTCATAAATCATAGTCAGAACTTTTTTTTTTTTGGCTTAAAATGTCATCAAGTGGCAATTTTTGTACTCCAAACAATGTCTGATATTAGATCTATCAAAATAATCTGTTTCTTTTCTGTAGGAGCAACATTAGTGCTCTAACTAAAGAAAAATCAAATGAATTAAAAATCAAATAAATCGCGGTTTAAATGAAATAATTTTTGTTTAATCGTGTTTCTTTCCAACCCTGACCCTGTAATAATTATCTGAATTTTATAAAGTGATTTAACACATCATGCTGGTCCTTTAACTGATAATCGTGATAATGAAACTGTGTAGCCTAAACTATGTGAAATATTTGACACGACAATTTTTATGAAAAGTACACCTTCCCTTTCAAACCTCGCATGAATGCATACACTGCAATACAGCATGAATATAACGGTATCCCGTTACTACGTGCTAAGCGGATTAGTCATTACATAATGACAATGTGCCCACGCATTTCTTATCCTTTTTTCCTTGTTCACGGATGTCTGAGCAGTGGATGTCAGTACATTGGGTCGACACATCTATTCATTAGCATGATTCGTATGACCCTGTAGTGTCTGGACGAAGGGAAATAATGAGGGAATGAATGAGAGCCTGGATATCCAGGCAAATTGTTTTCGAGACAGGACTGGTGATAATTAGACTTGGCAATCAAGTTCAGTAATGTTATGAACCACAACACCATGTTCGATTTTTAGGCCTATATGCGCTTGACATGACACTTCTGTGGGAAGATCTTTTATTCATTTATTTATTTGTTTATTTATCATTTATGTATCTATCTATTTGTTATATAGTTTAGAGTATTTATTCATTTATTCATTTATCTAATTATTTATTTTTTATTCATTTATTTATTTGTTTATTTATCATTTATGTATCTATCTATTTGTTAGTTTAGAGTATTTATTCATTTATCTAATTTTTTTTAAAATTCATTTATTTATTTGTTTATTTATCATTTATGTATCTATCTATTTGTTAGTTTAGAGTATTTATTCATATATTCATTTATCTAATTATTTATTTTTTTATTCATTTATTTTTGTATTTGTTCCATTTTCTCTAAAGAAAATATTCAATCCTACATGCACCTTATAGATGTAATCATTGCTCATATGTTTTTACACAAAACATGTATGAAACAAATCTATTCCTTCATCAAAAACTTTAAAAAATTAATATTTTCTGCTCAGAGCAAATGGGAGAGGAGCTTACAAGATACGTCACGGAGTTGCCGATTTGACTGTGTTTGATTGATTACAACTTCAAAATTCATAACTCTCTTATTTCTTTTCGGATTTTGCTCAAACTTTCACTAATCTGTTTCTCTCATTTATTCAAATCAACTTAATATCAGGGTGGAAATAATAATACTTTTTAATAGGCAGGCCTAATTTGCCTCTTAAACTGTGATTCAGCCTCTCCCCCCCCCCCTTTTTTGGGGGAGGGTCAGATATTACACAGTGCCCCCCCCCCCCCCTGGGCCCGGTTCATTTTCTTAAAATATTATCCATCTGCAATGGACATTGCATGTAAAATAGAAGTACAAAATGTCGCCAACGTTTAATACTCGCGATATGGATGATAACATGCAATGTGCATCACTCTATATAGGACATCTTATGCGGAGAATGTGTATGGAATGACGTCATATGCATCTACGTCACACCCTCCTTTCTCTTGAGTGTCTATCTTTGCTGTTGTGTTGAGTGCATAATACTCTCGACATGCAGCATTCTTGAAATATGGTACACCACATTTTATTGTCCATCATGAATGATTATCTCGATGGCTTAAAGCTAAATGTCTATATACAAAAGAAGCCCTATTTCCGAGGAAAGAAGTATATGTACAGTCTGATGCATTTTTATCAGTCGTCGTATCTTTCCCATGAATAATTAAGAATATGAATTCTGAACTGTAATTTTCATTGGTATTTCAAAACTGAAACAGCGCGTGATTTCTTCGAAAACAGAAGCATTTCTGAATGTTTTAATTGACATATACATTATTATCTTATCTGAACTTGAATAAAAACACAATTAATTTTCATATCCTTCATTTTTGGACGAAAGTTCAGGGGCGGTTTTTATTAAAATCTCAGGCAGATTAATAAACATTCATCTTCTTTCACGAGCATGTCAAGTGCAAGTGCCTTAATGTAAGCACTCCATGTTTCACACAGTGAGAGTGAAGAGTTTGCCCATCACTGAATACCGCATGGTCAGCATGCCCATTGCCATTATCCAACCAATTTTTCACCCCCTTTCTCCTTTATCTCCTACTGTGAGTCTGTGACAGTGATCATTGGTGTCATCGTCATCACCTTAATACCGCCGTCTCCCGTGAAGACCCCTCCCCCCCCCCTTCTACACCACCCCTCCCGTTATTTGCGTATACTTTCCAGTATGTACTTTGTTGTGATTTGGATGTCTCCATGATGTAAGGTTATCCTTCGTGGAGCTTTTAAAAGACAGTTCAATGCATGCAGAATGATAATCAAATTCATTTTTCATTTTTATTCATGAATATCAGTTTATTTATTATTTATTTATGTATTTATTCTATTTATTTATCCATTTATCTATCTATTGATAAAAATTAATAATATTATAAATCATTATCATTTCTTTTGATGGATCATTGACCTGGGTGAAGAGGTCATGTTACTTTTCCCCCCCAACGTGTTCGAATCGTCAATGACCTTTGCCTCTGATTATGTAAGAGAATGAATAAATGGATGAATGAAGATTTATACAATACAGCATCATTTTGCTACAAAACTCCTCACGATTTTGAACTCCAATAACCTGTGTATATAGGCTTATGGCATTATCCTATAAACAACAAACACCGACAATAGATCAGTTAACTAATTCTTATGTCATGCATATACCCTAGTCTTGTTAACTCTTTCGAGACAACTGACCACATTTTGTGGTTTGGCTCAATAACTTTTGATTCAGAGCTCTAAAAAATACCATGGATGCATTAGCAGAAAGAGCAAAAATTTCTGCACACACTGTGTCCATTTTTGTTGCTTGACGATATTGTGTTTGATGCCAGGAATTTTTAAGACAAGAATAAGCTTTAAACTCCTTAAATTGGCAACACATTGAGAGGTTAAAAATCATTATTTTTACCAAAATTGGCAATTTTTTCAACTTGTCGACAACATTTCTAACCATGTATATTGTTTTCAAACACATTGCACCTTATTACAACCATGTAGCACTAAAAGAAAAATATAATTGTTGCCAATTTGAACAACAAAATGTGATCAATTTAACCCTTAAATAATTCCTGTCCTGAAAGGGTTAAACAAATGGCTTTTGACGATCAAAAAGCTTGCACGAATAGAGCAACACGTAAAGTGGACCTGCGTCCTTGTAATCATAAATGTGGAGGGGAAAAAACCGATACTTTTGATTACTGATATCTCAAAAAGTTAAAACTCGTATATCAGGCTGAAATTTGCACGCAGTAATGTTAAAGGATGTCACATTTATTTAAAGTGAGTCTTATTAATGTTTAATTTATTAAATTTTTTGAATTACATTTTCACTTTTTGACCAACGAAGGCAGTGAGATCATAGTGCTTCGCAGCTTAAATTCCAGAGCATCTTTTGTATAACCCGGAGTCATGAATTGTTTATGACACTGAACTGCATGTGTAGCAAAAAGATGTTGGAAATGACAGGTGCCATGCACAATGGTATATTTTTATGTTCTGAAAAAAGTTGATTATAAACACAGATTTTACGGCCTGATTATTTTATCAAAAAATAAAAATCTGATTAAAAAATCAAAGCAATATTATGAAAAAGATATACTGGAAAAATTATGACAAAAATTACACCAAACAAAATTGACATCCTTCAACTTTATCGAGGGTAAATTTCAGTCAGATACATTTTCAATTTTTTAGATAAACAATCAAAAGTGATACGCTGCATCCATTCATTATTTCGTGGTATTACTTTTACCTTTCGTCACATTATGCATCTTGAATCAGAACAAAACAAAAAGGGTATATTATTATTAAGCATGCAGTTTCGAAGAATCGCTTGGGGATCTTTTGCAGATTCATGTAATAATTCATAGCAACGAAAAATGAAAACGGTGTTGATCTGTTCGAGTCAATGACTATTGTTTGGGCGATAGGTTCAGATCATATCTGCCTGGTGGAATAATAGATCTATACGAATGATTAATTAAGAGAGCTTGATTTTCTTTGTGTATAAATTTCCCGTAAACCGCTAAACCATTATTATGATAACACAATGGTTGCATGCATGGAGTGCACAGATGAAAGCGCGTGGTGCTCCAGTGCACACAGATTCTCACTCATGTCTCAGAGATAATACTTCGATCCCATAATTTCACGAGGTTAAATGTACCTCATTATTCTCATGTGCAAAGGTCAACACTGAGGGGGAAGTTTAACACTTTAAAGGGATAATGTGGAGGTAATATCAAGGTCAAAGAAATGAATGACTATTTCATTATTAAGTGGTGTATCCAGCTTTGGGCAGACCCCCCCCCCCCATCCCCCTCCCCGGTCCACATACAACTTGCCGTGGGTCTACGACACGAGGGGGGGGGGGGTGAGGGGGTGGCTGCCCAGAAAATTCTGAGTCCACCCCCACCTTCCATGCACACGTCACCGTTACTGATCATGCTGATGTAGTTTAAAAATAAAAAAGTTGTTCGTAAAATATGCAACTCGAAGATGAGAGAGGGATGATGATAATTATTAGGCATACATTATTATTTTATTATTCTCTCGATCTTTTTTTTTTCTTTTTATCTCTTATTTTCACTCCATCCAAAGTCTTGACCCACATGCCCATCCGTCATGCCTGTCAACTGAACTAACTTTCTGCTTATTTTTAGAAACCTTCATCATGTTCATGATCTTACGAAATTCCAGAATATTTCTGTCAAGAGATCATAGAGCATATAATTATGGTCCCATTATGCTTTAAATGTTATCAATAACAGAAAATTTCTGAAGAATTTGTAGGCTGAAAATCCAATATGCAATGATTTGACAGTATGAGTAAAAACAAAAGCTTATTCACCATTATGTGTATTTCACTTATTATTCGTTTACTGGTTCATTTAAAAAGAATATTAAAAATCAACTGTTTAAAATCATCGGGTATATTGCCTTATACGACAAGTGACTAAAATCACAGTTACTCAACAAAGTGATATTTTGGATTGTTATATCGGCAAAGATAGATACAGGTATAATTATATACAAATAAATGGTTTATTGATTAAATAACAAACAAACAAACAAACATTGCAGCAAAACCGAATTGCGATGATTTTATATGAGCAAAGAATAATATTTTTTACCATACATTAGGTTCAGAATCGAGGGGTGGCACTGGCAGAACTGCTGGATTTAGTATCAATAACATCAACATTGTCTGGTAATTGGTTAATGCATAATTATTTTTGAAGCCTTACAAATTAACTAAGCGTCTAAGCCAGAAGGTCATGATCTACTTATGAGGTCAAGAGATGCGTTGGTTGACCTCAGTTGACCTTGATCAACCTATATCGCCATAGAATAATATAACCTTGCTGAATATGAATGGGTGTGAGTCTATTTCCGACTTACATAAAATCTGAGGGTCGCTTCTCGCTCCAGTATCTGTTTATGGTCTATAATGTAAGGAGGTATACTATAGGCAAGCTTGCCTGGTACCCCCTTCGTCATGTTGGTCTAATTCTTCTCCATTCGCTACATGATGTTGTTCTGGGACTAGTAGACCCAAAACACTGTCTAAAGCTTGCCCAGTACAGTATACAGAAAGGCAATGGTACGAAAATGCACATGAAAGGGTGAATATTATTATTCTATTCATAGATCATATTTAAACAATTATCATTATGCAGAATTTATGAGAGAAAAAAAAAATGTCTTGTTCTTACAAATTTAGTATCCCATTTCGAAATAGTATCATAACATTGAGGTATGAGAATTTTGCAAAAATTCTCTCATTTTAGACCTTTATCTTTTTGAAGGACATGATTTGCACCTTTTCAGATTTTACTTACTTTATTTTTTTTCTATTTTTTTTTTTTTTTCTTCTTCTTTTTCTAAAAGCCAATAATACATGGAAATCAATGTCGGCACCGTTTTTGTATAAAGTTAACGAGACCAAAATTACTTTTTAATGTATTTGCAGAACGATGATTAGTCAATATGTGTTTGGGATTATGACGTTTATAATCATATACGGTTCATTGACAACATTCTTCACAGATTTTTGTCATGGAACTCATTCTCAACATAAGAGTCAGTGAACATTTTTAACCTTTTACATTTGAAGAACTTAATGCATGTTGCCCCCTCTGTTATTATTTTTCATTCATAGCCATTATATGTATATGCATGCCAATAGTAAAGTCTATAATAAAACCCTGTCTTTTTCGTTTCATTTCGCTTTGCCTTTTGGTTTTCTTTTCTCTTTTCATGGGCCCTTATTCAAAGACTTCCGCATAATAAATGAGATCGTTCTTGTAATATATGAGAAGAAATAATAATACCACTCCCCATATTGCGGTTATCATGCATGGGCGGATAATAATCTTCTCTCATGTCGACAGCATACTCCCTATGGAGTAGGATAGTAAAATTTCCTGATAAGAGGAAGTATATACAGTTTATGTGATTTTTATACTGTTCAATGTTTGTGTACGTAGATTATACTTTTTACAGGCCGTTTGCACAAAATACATCGTGAAGAAAATCAGATAGAGAAGGATGAAAAGCACAGGACCAGAAAAAACATGCATGGTCTCTCAAAATTCTTTTGAGTTTCATTCGTTTTCGTCATTATGACACAATGCAGTAAAGACGAAACAAGCCTTCAAGCTATTATTATTGTATAGGTAGACCCATGTATTCTTCAGATAAATGTTATAATTTATAAGTGACTGTTATGATTATTTTACAATCCATTTTGTTAGACTTTGAGTATGGGCATAGCAAAATATCATAGCAAAGATCCCAAAGACTATAGACATTTTCACGCAGTTTGGTTCTGCGTTATAAATTCATTTGAAATATATATTATTGACCCCTTTCTATTTACAAAACAGTTTATATTGTGCCCTATTGTGACGTCACTTTTAGACATGTCCTATTGAGGTCTGGTGCCATTATTTCTCCTGGTCGTCTGGAGCAATCTCAGGACGCTATACTCAGGGGTCAATCCAGGATTTTGTCAAAAGGGGGATAATTCCAGAAAAAAATATGACGAGTATTAAAGAAAGATCATTACATCTCCAGCTGCCTTTTGGCTTTTGGGGTCGAAATTTGACAGGAAGCTCACAGTTCGTTTTATTCTTTTTTATTTCATTATTTTTTATACAGGCACTACGGTGTGGCAATTGGATTTCTATAGGGGGGGGGGAGTCGGTTGTATACCCCACGCCCCTGAATCCGCTATTGCCATACACTGACCCGTATATCCTTCCTGGTTTTCAGAGATCTCAGGGATCGGGTTTAGCTTTGAGCCTTGCGCTATATACCAGTTTTGGTCAAGTCAATAATAATAATAATATGATTGCACTTCCTGATTACAGTTGGAATCATAGATTAGAAACACATATATACATTTCCACTGAAGGAGTCTTATCAATGTCTAATCAAGAGGGTAAAATATCTCAAGTTCTTGTGTTAGATTTAATTTGTTTAGTTTTTGTGAAACCAGACTTTTTATAGTCCTAAATGTTTTTCACGACTGGACTATTTTTATATTCATATTTTGTTGGCATTTATTCTGCTTCTCTTTAACATGATTTTACTTTTCTTTCTTTTCAATTTGTAATATTAATAAACATGGCAAAAACTAATATTGCACTTTGCAAGCACGAATATTGTATCGTATAATTAGATAAAATACATTTTCATTACTTTACGTTTACTTCTAATATCACGAATACCTTTAGCTATTATACAATATCATACATAAATCTATTGCATTACATTAATTCTACAATTCTACTTCACTACAATATTCAGAATAATTTATATTATACTACAACAGGCATCCATGTATATAGACACATTAACCAAACTATACTATCCCTCTGCATGCATGCATGATATCCCACAACGACCAATATGTTTCAGGTCTGTTTACGTCTGCGTATTGTTTTGGAGGATGTTCCTTCTTTCTCATCTCATCTCGGTTTTATCTCGAGATAAGCTCTGTCACATCGACCTTGACTTTTTTCACTGTCCACCTCTTCTATGTCCTCAACATGGCGATCATGCTGTTTTCATCCATCCCACCATCATAAATAGGCTTCGTTTTCAGAAGCAACATTAATCCTCTTGCTTTGCAAACGTGCCGATCATATAGTATTCTTTAACAATAATCACTCACATTGTATAAACTTTAGATCTGTATAATAATTCACAAAGAGAAAAATGCCGCCTTCTTTGAAAAAACATGCTAGAAATTGTGACACAAATCAAAATATTTAAAGTGAATTGATTTCTATTTATCAACATAATGAAATTGTTGTAGCATTGATTAACTTTGCCCAGGATTGAAAAAAAAAATCACTGTTCCAGCTAATGCTGTAATCATAATTGCAAACCTTTAGCTCAGACAGGAATCGCCTGAGTTTTATAAGCTGATCGGTCGTTTATATATCAAGATATTTACGATTGAACAGTGATGTCGGGATAGAGTACCACCGAACCCTAAAGAACTCTTACGGTTGGCATACCTCGCTCTATCACAGAATACCGTACGGGCTGGAAACCCGCTCTGAAATCGCCAAGCGCTGGTGCTTGTTTTTGTGACTGCAGCGCAGCAGAGAAGCCGAGCGACTTGCGCTAGCGATTGATCGCGATTTTCTCTTTTTTAGGATAGTAAACGGGTTCCATTTTCTCTCATACTTTCACATATCCTTAATTATATATGTAGTTAGAGGACTGCACACAATTCACTGGCATTTGAGCTGATTTTACAATTTTTCACAAAGTTAATCAATCACTTTAAACGAGAAAAATGTTTTATTTCTTTAAAAGATGATCCGCTTTCGAGATTCGTTGAAAATCGTTGTAGTGCATGGTAGGCGTACATACAAGTAACAAACATGTTATGACTGTAACGCTATATATTGTACAAAATCGCAGTACACCCATTAAATTCAAAATAAGGGGAAATATTAAGAATCCCCTCCCCCATGTCAAACGTTTAGAAACTGAGACTATACTCTGTTAAAATTCATAATAAAACGAAATGTACTTCACGTTCCCGCGTTCCCATGTTCATTACCATAACGTACTGTCTGGAGAACTCATTTATAGTACCGTAGTGCTGGGTCGCTATGCGAACCCCTGTGTAATTGATAGCATTCTAGTCTATAATCTTAAACCGAAAAACATTACTTTCCGTTAAAAAATATGCACTAACTTTCAAGATTTTTGATCGTACATTAAAATATTGTAAAGGACGGTAAATAAGAAAGTAAGTATTAAGTGTTAAATATTACTGTACGTTTGAATGTGTATGGATCATTGATTAGGTGAGGGAAGTTTTAAAATTCGTCTTCAAAAAAGATAAATTATTTGCTTCCTTTGAGAGGCAGTGTTATAGGACTATTGATGGTTTTAACAGTCGACGAACAGCATGCGCTCCATGCAGAAAACGAAAGTTGAGTCGGCGATTTCCTTTTCGAGACTATACAATTCCATCGATAGTTTGTTTGGGGTGGGGTTGTATTTCATATTCCATATTTCAGTTTCAAAGTTGTCGGCAGGCAGGATGAAACACAGCACGAAGCCGAAAAGAAATCTCGGGTTTTCCCGCGCTATCGGATCGCCGACAGCGCGCGGATGATGAAGATGATGACCAAAATATTATTGGTTTCGGCCAAGGGTTCACCGCACATGCGCAGTAGGTAAATTTATAAACGTGTCACGAATTTGCCCTGGAATGCATTCCAGAGCATCTCCCCCCCCCCCCCCCCCCCCCCCACCATAGTGGGGACGGGTCATTCCGGTGATGTATACAATGGGGGAATTGGAAAGAGCTTACACACATTCACGTAATTGGGTCAGGATCATCTGACCATTGTATGAGGTCAATCTTCGGTCATTTCTCTTTCTTTGACATCATCATAACACAAAGAAAATCTAGATCTTGGTGTTTTTATAATGCAAACATTCTGGAAGGATCAATTCCAGAGATGCTTTAGTTGTATTTTGTATTCATATTATACTTCAATTTGGCCATAGCCTTATATATATTATATATTAAATATTGATGTTCATTATGCAGTTCATTTCATCGAAGGCCTTTACCCGTCACTCAACAAACTTCTAACAGTCATGATTGATCATCACTTAGTAAACATTTAAAAGACAGGAGGGTACTGGGCAATTGCTGTAACACTGTTATGTAGGCCATTACATGCCAATGGTATGCCCACCACATGCAGAGAAAACCAACGAAACTGAGTCAGAAAAATTCTAACTCTCAACCACAAGGATCGAAATTCAAGATACGCTGCTTCCCCGATTCCACGAAGAATGATTCAACAAGAATTCTTACACTTCTTATTCTTTTCGTTTGAGAACTAGAACTGGACCTTGCACTGCACTGGGGAGGGGAGGGGGGCATAGAGCACATAACCCCCCTCTCTCCCCATCTTTTATTCACAATTACAGGAGTTCTTGGCTCTTGCACTGTATTGAGGGGGGAGAGCACGTTACCCCCCCCCCCCCTTCCTCCCCATCTCTTATTCACACTTGCAGGCATGTGCCCCATCCCCGCCAATTTGATAACCTTATTTTTATATTTCCTTGTTTGTGAGATATTTTTATTGCACCCCCCCCCCCCCCACAGGGAACAATTTCTGGATCCGCCAATGCAATACATTATGAAGAAAATTTGCAAAAATAATGATCCGCTATGCACCGTCGTGAGCAGCATCCAAGTTTCATTTTTTCCCCCTCTTATTATGTTTTCCCAAAGGCCCAGCTTATCCTCGAGGATCTTATCAACATCCTTCCTCTTCAGACTCCGTTATCATCATTCCACCCCCCCCCCCCCTCTCCCGACACCCTTGTGTGTTATGTAATCTGTCTGGTTTATTATTCTCGGAAATAATGACCATGCAATATCACAATTAGCTTTGACCAGCCACAGACATGATAGAGCTACATTATAGTTTCACGCTTCAATATGTAGGAACATAATGCTGTCTGCATCTGATATGAACCTACTATAAGTTACTGCGAATCGTGCCAGTGATTTAGATTTTTCTTGTTGTTAAGATGCATAATTGTATAGTCCTATAACCTTGTTGATTTACACAGGGTCCACTACATAGAAACGTCATGCATCCAAATATTAAATCAATTTTTTAATTACAAAGTCCCCACTTTCGATTATCATCAAAACAAGAATAAATCAAACCAGGAAAAAAAAACTAAAAGCGAGATAGAAGTATAAACAAAATCAAAATTGAAAATCAAAATAATGTTGCAAGGCAAGGGATTAGTATGAAAATAAAACAGAAAGTGCAAATAATTATGACAAACGCGTTGCACTGTTTGCGATTCAATTTTAAAAAAAAGAACAAAACGGATCACATGAGTTATTATTTTTCCACCATATTTGTTATTCACCCACATATTTTGTTATAAAGAACATCTGTCATTTTTTGCCTTTGAACTTCGCAGCTTTAAAGATATAAATTAGCATTGAACATCACTATCTATAACTGGCTATTGTGTTTAGTCGACACAATGAAAAATCAACAACAGGGGCATTTTATTCCGCAATGTGGGATCTGTGATTAATGACTTTGTCTATTTTCTGTGTGTTTATCCTTTCCATTCAGTTTTAATAGATGCATTTACAATTGAATCTGGTGATGGACCTTCTTTGTAACCCAATGAGTAAAACTAAAAAGGGCTAACGATAAAGGTTAAATGCCATGATATCTTAAAGCGTTTCTTTCTCAAATTTTAGAACCTTAAATTGGAGAGAGGAGAGGATATTTAATGATTCACCCCCCCCCCCCCAAAAAAAAAAAAATAGAATAAAATAAATAAATAAATAATTAGATATATAGATAATAAAATGGTCATATTCATAATTATGAAGTTATGTATAAAATCGCATCATGAGGATTTCTCTTATTTTATTCGGAAATATATAATTTACATCATTTTGTGTTAAGTCTATATAACAGTTCCCCAAACTGCCCCCTGAATTGAACTTTTCATTGTGATTTCAGTCATTAATCGGTGGCACCGTTTGAGTGAAAAACAAAATATGCTCTGGAAAGCTTTTGTTTTCTCGGATAGCAACAGCTGACATCAAGCTGTTCAAAGAATAAGGTACAATTAAGCATAATCGAGATTGTATATATAAGTTGGGACACCTTTGTCCCAATTTGAGAGTGAAATGATGTATTCTAATATTTTAATTCAGTTCAAGAAATAATGACATTATATGCGTGTTGTGAATCTAAGCTACATGGATTCCAACTACCAAAATACATGTATGAACAAAATGAAATTATGAATTTGAATGCCCCTATAGTTATCAGCTATCTCAAGGTCTTATTCTATTGCAGGCAGAGAAGCAAAGAAGAGCATGACAATATACGTCATCATAATGTACCTGACTACTTTCCCCACTTTCTTTGGGAAAAATGGACTAATAAGATCACCATAGTAACAACATGCCATGGCTGACTTCGACGAATTCAGCTCTGCGCGTCAATAAAATCGTTTGACTCCATTAAAATCATTTTTTCGATTGGAAGTCGTTTCCATGGTGATACTTGCCTTGCACAGCATGAGAAGACGTTAATCGATGTGATATAAATATAGCTTCATTTGCGAATGTATTGGCCTATGTATACACTCAGTCTACGTGAAGTATGATTGAATTAAGATTTGCATTGATTTCAAATGAAATGGCAAGGTGTTATTTTAGGGGGCATCGGAGGATCCAGGATTCTTTGCCGGGGGGGGGGGCACAGTGTCCAAGATATCTGACAAGTTTTCTGAGATTTTCAAAGGAAATAATTATCTCTAAAACCTTTATATCTAAAATTAAAAAATAAATAAAACAAAAACAAAAGACATTTCGTCGGGAGGTTGGGGACAAAAGCCTATATAAGTTTGTTTTTAATACATGTATATATCCAGGGGATTTTTTTAATTCAATTTGTTTTAGGAGCGTATAGATCCATCACTTGGGGTAAATAAAGCTTGACGTGGTGTGATAGCACTGATAGAAATAATGTAAAATATGAAAGTGATGTGAAGATTGCGTCGATTTATATCAAATTAACCCATTGACTCTACTCAATTCTCAAATTCCGGTAGGCTTAATACAAGGAATATATACCTAGTTCTAGTAGACAACAGGTTAATGATTTAATAACATAAATACAGTAAAAGGAATCAGGGTGACGGATAGTACCAGGAGGATGGGGGTGGAGGGGTGGAGGTGTTGGAGTATCAGTACCCAAGTTGAAGTAGAAAGAGATACCGTCAATATCGTAAGGGATATGCCTATAGTGGTACCGATCAGAGAAAAGGGGGACAGGGTCGAGTGTTCGCCTATGAAACAGACTATAGAAAAAGAAAATCGCATGATACCATGAGGCGACAGATGTTGAGTGCTACGCATGTATGCGTTAGCACGTCTACGTCATGAATGACGTCATCTTATTATGCAGAGATAGCAGTGTTTACAATCAGGTTAATGCGTGAAATATCAGCCCATGCAGGCATTCACGTGATCGTAATGTTTACGTCGATGTCGTCGACTGAGCTTAAAAGGGGTTCAGTGACAGTCATTTCATATATATCTCTCAAGGATTAATCGATATAGACAGTACAGTATAGTGTAACATATTCAATTTTGTGTTGGAATTTGTTTCTTATTTATATTTCAGTATACGTTTTATAAGTTATTTCCACTACAGAATGCTTTAAAAATCTATCAGTCGTTCTCCAAATAGGACATGTAATATATTTTTATTGAAGAAAAGAATGGTACGATTTTGTTCACCCAATTATTAAGATAAAGGGAGTAAATCAAGGCTGATATCACCATGATAATAGCCACAGTGGCTTGCAATGTCGCTTTCAGCATGAATAGTAATGCAATGCTATAGATTAGTATCGATTGGCATGCAATTAACTATTCATAATACATGTACATTGTTTACTGTATAAAACCTTCATTGAAAGAATTCTTTATATCGTTATTTTGCTTTCCATTTTTCTCTCTGTCCCATTAAAAAACATAATAATGGTGTCCTTAACAGGGGTAAACCTTTTAATTCGTATTAAGGATGATGAAGAAATGATAAATCACGTCATCCAGCATAGGACGAGATTTATCAGGCTGAACGTTTCGGCAAACGAAATAATAATCGTATAATCTCCAAGACAATACAGATGGTACTACGAAGATGTTCTATTTTTCTTTTCTGAATTAAATGTCATTTGCGGACAAATATTATGACTATCGGCCTGCACAATCCGTAAACGTGCTTTCGTTGAATGCATTCAATAAGAAGCCTTGTTTTTCTTTCCTGATTGATGACTGAATCAAAATGTTGTTTTGGAACAAATTAGGCTAATATTACGACTATCAGCCTAGTTAATACATATAACTTCAAGGGATTAGCCAAACCAGAAGAGAAAATCTCCCGGGGGGGGGGGGGGTACTCAGATTATAATCGGACGGGGGTGTGCGGCTGAGAACTCCAGACCCATACCCACATCCAAGGGTCCTTTTGCTGTAAATAGGCACCCATGTCTAAGGATTTTTTGTGAAAAATGGACCCATGTCTAAGGATTTCCCGGACAAATGAGGGAGAAAAGAGAGGAATGAAACAAATGATTAAAGCCGGGATAAGGGACCCATGTCTAAGGATTTTTTGGGGGAAAATGGGACCCATGTCTAAGAATCTTTTTAATGAAAAGGGGACCCATGTCTAAGGATCTTTCTTCAAAAAGTCACCCTTCCCAGCGGCACATCCCCGTATACCCAATATACGTGAGTACCCCCCCCCCCCCCCCCCCGGGGGAAATCTACGTTTTTCATACGTTTTTATTACAATTTCTTTCGTTACTCCTCTTGAAGTATCTTCATGCAATGAACGCATTCTTGGTGAACTGTTTTCACTCAAGTCGACTCTCGATGACGTCACAATATACCGCGTTGCATTTTATGCATGCTATAGTTTCATTCGACTCGAGCAATGCATTTTGGACGTTGTACATCATGTACATGTACATGGACATGAAAATGTATTTGAGTCATCTGCCTTGAGCATGAAATGAGGAGCGAAATGAGAAGGCTCATAGGCTATAAATAGAATGATGTATAGTCGTGAGTGAACGATTATTCATCGTCGTGACGAGAATGGGATTCCAATGCCAATACAGACACCAAATCTTGAGATGCTGGATGGTCGACTATGATCGATGACGAATTAAGATGTGATGATGATGGAATATTGCAGATGTAGCTCATCATCTCTGAATAGGATCATTTGACATAGCACTGAACCCTCTAAATTGTCATTACTTCGCTATTGCTACTGTCAGAGCCTTTACCATGTAACCACTTGTGATTGTTTCAATTTGTAAATTCATGTTTTAATGTAAACCGGTATAAGCAAAACCCAAAGTAATGTCCAGAATTTTAACAATAAAATTACTCTTTTTAGTTCCATTCAACGACGATGGGAGATTATGAACCTGTCAATATATTTTCTGTTTGTATTTTCATTCACTGATATAAAATCATAATAACGAACCTCATTGGCAAGCATCACTAATAATAAATATGTACAAGAGAAAAATCGAGGATCATGAAGAGTAAACGAACATGCATTTCAAATCAATCAATCCATCCCCATTCAGAATGTCCGAATTGGTGATTTATCGTAGGCTTGGCATTAATTGGCTGTTTATTAAGTAATTGATAATTATATCTTTTTAATTTAAAAAATTGTTTTCCTGTCTTTTCTAAGATGTAGAAAGGGGGATTGTATTCACTTTGCACACAGTGTAGCAGTCAGCTGTATATTTACCAATAACCATCAATACTCATTGTAAATAGTATACTACATGTAGTGTGGTGTGTTGTATAAGCCCCGACAATGATGCAAATTGGCAATGCATGGATGACTTGCATTTCTGTTATATGGTAATGTTTAACTTGCCATTTCCTTGATTTATCTTTTATGCGACTCTCTAAGAAAAGGGCCCTTTGAGCACAGCAATCTGCTAAAGAAATATTTACAAATAACACAATGTGGTGAGATTATATTGCATTGAATGACTTGCATTTTTGTTGTTTGGGACCCGTTCAAAGATTTTTTTTCTGGAACATACCTAAAATGAGTCATCTCATCTTTACCAAGAAAGACCCTCAGAAATGACTCTATTTCATAATCAGTTATCACAGAGAATAAGACGGCTCGAAGTTGTCGGCAAAACCATGCATTATGAAGATTTTCGTGGGAAAAATCATGGCAGAGATTGTAATTACATTAACGGGTCTTTATATGCCACAGACAGTTAGTAGTAATTAAGGAATAAGTGGGATTAAAGCCCCTTTATTCATAGACAGCTGCTGCCGACACATCCCTTCCTTCAACATTTTCTCTGAATATGTTCTCAAGCATAATTATTAAGAAGCGAGTCTACTTAAACATAAATTATCAGAATGCTTCTTAGTCATAACATGATGAATGTTTGTAAATTTGGTTATATATCATTCTGTGTCGTAGAGTAAAAGATAGAGGGGTAAAGGAAAACAAACATGGAGAAATTAGGGAGAAAAAAAGAGAGATATTAATTGGGTAAAATCATGTAGGATGGACGGGGTGTATTTGTGCATGTTGGGGAAGGGGGGGGGGGGGGAGTCATAATATACCTGGCAGACATGAAGGTAAATCAGATAGATACAGCACGAAGTAGGGGAATCATATTAATGCATAATATGCTAAAGATATTTCCTTCCCAGATTAAGATGGTCTAAACAAACATTCAATTTCAAGTTATGATCTTTTAAAGATGAATGAGGAAATGAAAGAAAGAGGGATATAAATAAAGCTTATATAAGAGCGAAAGAAGAATAAAAATAATAACAAATGGAGCGTGGGAGAGGTGAATCTGATAGAGAAAGGAAGCTGTGAAGAGTGAAGTTGTAAATCAAAAATCAAACGGTATAGAAATATAATCTAAAGGTATGGAGAACATTTTCTCATGTACGTTTCCCGGCAAAAGGTTTTCCTTCCTTCCTTCCTTTCTTTCACATTAATATTATTTTCATGTGGATCCTCCGGAAACCATGTTCGTGTGGTTTGTCTGAAACCATTATTTTGATTACCTACTCTATCTTATTCCCCTCTGTATCTCAGGATAATTTCTGAAACCTAAAGTAGCATGTATACATTCTTCTCATTTCTATTTCATTATTTCTGCAGTTAGGCCTGGCCATTTTGTAATAATTATAGTCTATATCGATACTAAAATCTTATCATAAATCAATGTGGCTTCGATTAGCCGATACATTTTTGTCTGTGTATACACTTTCCTTTGGAATATTCTGTGATTTATCAGGAAGTTTAATTTCAATTCAACGTTCAGAGACTTCTAGTATTGATCCTACAGAGATACTATAGGTTTTACATTAATAATTTATCATGTTAATAATTTTTTACCCCTGTCCTTCTGCGATTAAATTGTAAAAAAGTGTGGAGAAGCAGAGAGGGGCCCTCACTGTTTGAAAATCATAAAAACCATGGAAGGAAAAACTCTCGATCCCTGGAGGGCGTCATGAAGATAGCCACTATTCTATCAAGGGGGCCCCGGGGTTGGCCGACTTTGTTTTACCTGGATCAGCCTGTATCAGAATCATTGTATTCTGTCCTGTATCACTTGATTCATTCTAAAAAAAAATTAAACCCCCCCCCCCAAAAAAAAAAAACCGTTGAAAGTGGGAAATAGCTTTGCATATTTTGAATTAAAGCTCACAAATGTTTTTTTTTTACGCGATAGACATGCAAACTAGCCAACGAAACTATGACAGGTATAAGCTTATGTTTATAGACCAGGTAATAGTTTCCTTTGATAAAATACGAGACATACTGTCATAATAAGACAAATTTGTCTTTCGATGTGCAAGTACTAACACATTTAAAATAACCTTCAATGTCTTTCGAAATGTGGATGTAAGGTTAATAACATATCACGAAGTGTTAAATTTCGAATCAAAGCTCACAAGTGTTTTTTTTTAATTTGTTTTGTTTTATTTTTTACGCTATAGACATAACCAAACCAGCCAACGAAACTTGATAGGTAGGCAGTGGCGGTTCTAGGTATTCTGGCGCCCGGGGCAAACTATCAAATCTGCGCCCCCCCCCCCCCCCCCCCCCCCCACCATGCCCAAACTCAGATTAATGGGCGTTATTAATTTAGAAATGATGGTGAAAACGAGTTTTGATGCACATAACCCCGGGGTTGTTAGCCCAAATTCGATTAGCAATTGTATAAGCGAGGGAGCAAAGCGACCGAGCGGCAGATTTTTTTTCTTTTCACCCCTCAAATTGAAATTTCTTATGTATTTTACCTTTACAAAAAACAAAAAAAAATCCAAGGGAATACAGCAACCTAGCAATAGATTTTGGGGGCGCAAAATAAATGAAAATCCTGAAGAAACTTGAGGAATTTAGTAAGGCAAGTGCAAAGCAAATTTATAATTTCTTTCGAATGTTCTATACTTTGAAAGTGCTTTTTATGCACTTATATCCCATCTGGGGGCGCAAAATTTAACAAGCTCCTGCCTTATGCGAGGGGGGGGTTCAAAGAAACTGGAGTCAATTAATGGTTAACACTTTAAAAACGCTATTTGGGGCTAGAAATAGCTAGATCTTGAACATAATTATGCGAGGGAGCAAAGCGATTGAGCTTTAGAAAATTTTCGCATTTCAAACACTATAAAACACAATTTCTTTGGCATTCGTCCTTGACTCGGGCGCAAATGACCCTCAAAGACCATAACAATTTCTTGTATTTCTCCCCCTTTTCTTTCTCTCTTTTGCGTTTTTTGCGCCCCCCCCCCCCTTCAAGTGCCGCCCGGGTACGTGCCCCCTCTGCCCCCCCCCCCCCGTAGATACGCCACTGTAGGTAGGTAAACTTATTATGCTTATGTTCAGAGACCAGGTAATAGTTTCCTTTGATAAGATACGAGACAAACTGTCAAAATAAGACAATTATTTGTCTTTCGATGTGCAAGTACTAACACATTTAGAATAACCTTCACTGTCTTTGGAAATGTGTTTGTAAGGCAAAGTTCTTCAATCACGCAGTGTTAAACTATGGAAGATTAGAAGGACGTGTGAAAATCATTGATCAAGGAAGGTGAACTCTTTTTCGAACAGGTGATTTTGGCGAATTTGCCATTGGTTACAGCTTGTATGATTTCAGTATTATGCAAAGGGCTATTGGAAAGTCATTTGAAGTCGGGATCAAGAGTAATTGGTCTCACTAGGGTACGCCTTATCCTTTTTTATTTAAATTTTTTATGTTTTTACACTTCCTAAATTTAATGATGACTTACTTGAAGAAAAAAAAAAAATCTGCAAATTGCAATCATAACCATATATTGCCAATGATAACTTAAATTCTTTTCTTGAAAATTCTTGTCAGCTGACGTCACAAATAGATATGGTTTACATTGTGACGCAAAAATTAGTGTGCGCGTATGCCATTGTCTTAGCAAATGTGCTTTTTATTCATACGTAATATTACCGTACCTTTGCGCGTAATGTATGGGCAATAATTTTCATTTCACTTTTTCATTCCAATACTAACAGGTCGAACTATATCAAGCAAGGCTAAATTTAGCTGTTAAAAATATAAGGGTCTTAACAAGTTTCTATTGAGTGAAATGAGCGAATGAGCTCTACTTTGGAAATACATGTATAGGCCTTTGTATGGGAAATTCAAATATATTCTAAAGCAGATATAACATAGTTTTAAAAAAAATAGTAGGCCTATAGATGGGCCAAGGCCAATAAAAATTAAAGGTAGAGCTCATTTTCTCGAGTACAAATGTACTTAATTTTTCTCCTAATCAAAATAATTCCATTCCAGGGGATCCATTGCTGAAATTATAATTATGTTAGTCGAATTTACCTATTCACTGTTCAAGCTTATCATCTGCTAGTTCTTATAATATTCACAAGTTTAGTTCAATTAATGACCTTTCAATTATGTGGAATTTATAGATATTAATTCCACTGAAATATAATTCCAAAGATTATCAGTGCATATGAAGGTTGAGGGGTGATAGTAATTGCAGAACATCGGGTAGGGGTACAACGACAAGACAGCTTGAAGATCTGGTTTCATGAGTCGTATTTTATAGTAGGCCTATGTATGGCATAGTTTATAATGTATAGGCCTACATGTATACTGTACAGCAAGCAAAGGAGGAAAGTATCACATATATCAGTGCATTTGGTTCACGTACAGTTATCCTTTGTTTACATTCAGTGTGTGTACAAGAAATAGTGCCCCTTGTCCCCTCTCTGTGGTATTTTCCCCGCGTTCCAGGCTGAAATTCTTCGAAAGCGGAGGTGGCCTACTTTGCAGTAAATTCCCCCATAAAAGTATTGTATTCCCCCTGATGACCTCTCCCAAATGGCCCCGTGAGCAGTGAGGACTCAGCCTATTTTACTTATCTGCAAAATCAACTTCAAATATTCCCCTTAATTACCAAATCCTCTCTCTCGACAAAACATAGCCAATTGGTGTTAGCAAAATGCCAAAAGCATGCAAGAAAAATCCCTGCAGTAATGCAGTTTGTTAACGGAATGCCATAACAAGATGTCTAGCTAGCTCGTGAGAAAATATGTTTGAACAGGGTCTGAGCGAGACGACCAGATGTATCACCAAGAATGATCTTGACCTCGTGGTTATAACGCTGAGACAAGCGGTGTCTGGGCTCGGCTTCTCATCTCAGTGAGTAGTGGAAATTTCCACTCACACACGCATTGAAAAAATGGCTCACGTGTATTGCAATTGACCAGTCACAGCAAGTCATAGCTTCGCTTATGCTCCCCCTCCTCTAGAATGGAGCAGGCCAGTCATAAAAAAGGACCCCCAACAATACTACGCTGTGCGTAATGTGAATGGGAGTGTTATTTGCAAAGTTTACACAACTAGGAAACCAGAAGATGGCGCAAGTAAAACCTGATTCATTAGTTCACTTTCTGCACAGAACAGAACATCGATTTTCTTCCAATTCTTGCAATTTTGGCGAGATATAAGAAGTAGTAGAATAAAAAAGTAAAAAATAATGATGAAGTATGCTGTCTAATAGTTTGCTGATGGTGGTTGAGTTTGTTCTACGAAAAAAAAATACCTTCAGTGATATTTTAGCTTGTCTAATTTCAATGAATATTTTCAAAACAAGACAGTATTCATTTGTTTTCTAGCCTTTGCGTTACTTTTTACTCTCTCATAATTTTATAAGTGAGTTGCAGATATATATACATATATATATATATTTTTTTGGGGGGGGGGTAAACCCCCGCCCCCCCCCCCCCCCCCCACTCAATATTATTTAGGGTACTCGTATGCTCGTTCCCTCCCTTTGAATGCTATCTCAGGTCTGCCAAAATTTCTGAACCACTCTTTCGCTGGCGTTTTTTGCGGGCTTTTCCTGCCTTGGAGCCCCCCCCCCCCCTAAATTCGGAACACTGCTCAGTGTACCCCCTATCTCAGGTGAGCTCTCATTCCAACCCCATCTCAGGACAGACACCTCCCCCCCCCCCCCCCCCCATCTCAGGTAAGCTGTCATTACAATACCTTAGAGACTTTTAATAATGTTCAAAATGGGATCTCAGAACTCAAAGCAGTCATAAGAAACCAAACAAAAATGAAAATCTCATGACACAAACATAAGTCATGTTAATAGCACAGTTTCAACTTTTGTTCCTTTCCATGATCACTTGTTACGAGAATCTAAGTTGTCTAAGGCAATTGCACATGAGGTTAGAACTGAATACGTAGGGTGTCCCCAAAAGAAATCAATGATCACAACCTGGACCAGAGGAGAGACTACTTGTTAGGACACCCTGTATATGTTCATAATATCATAACATACAGCTGTGAACTTACAAAGGAGATGTATTTTCCCAGTTCATACTCTGAAACACTGAACATATTTTACTCCACACTGAATATAGGTTACTCCAAGTTCTAGATCCAAACAACCACTCTCCGTTCCCTAGCAGACCGCCTCCGACCATCATCAACTTCATGCAGACTTGGACGCTCCACCAATTTTTCTATGGCTTTCAAGATATTTTATAACCCCCTTTTCAAATTTCTCAGGAGTCCAAAAAGAGAGAGAAAGAGGGAGGAAAAAAAACAAAACAAACATCCCCCTTTCTAAAGAAATCTCCGGGTGAAAAGTCAAGCACCCTTTTTTTTTTTTTACAATTCACGGGCCGGATTGTGTCGCGCGAAAAGTATACCCCTTTATCGGAGATTTTGGGAACATGCATGCGGTCCCTCCGACCACTGAGTGGGGGGGGGGGGGGGGGGGATCGGGGGTAAACCTGTTTCAATCTCTTTATCAAATTTTTATTCATTCCTAACCTTACCATATCACGCCATTAGAGCGTGTCAGAAAGATAATTAATATGTGTAATACACCAATCAATTTCAGACAGACAGGCCTATTGCATCAGGCATGAATATTATTACCTCCAACTATATTTATGAATGAAACAGTAAATATTTCACTACAGAGGATGTTTGTTTTAGATAAACCCCAGACAAAATATAATAAAAATTGGAAAGGATCCAGGGACTATTTGATTAATAATCATCAAGATAATATATATTTACATAACTGCGGCGTCATCAAACAAAGATAATTGATAGACAGGTCATTAGCATTGCATGCTGAATTTATCGCTACTCATGATATTTAATGCTTGATTTCTGAAGAAAAAAAAGTAAACCTTGTAAACTCAAAGGCCAGCATTCATAAAGCTTCAGTTCAGGTTTAAGTTGTATGAAGTGCCATGGTTCAACCTCCTCATCCGGTATTTAAAAAATATAATAACTATCGCAGAACAAACAAATTTCATGTCAATAGTACTGAAAATGTGATATAATATATCATGATAGATAATAATAGTAATACATGTAATAGTAATAATAATAATAAACAAATATACCATGCACTGAGAGGCTCTAGATAAAATTATGGATTCCGAGGTACGCCCCTCAGAAAATTAGTGCTATTTCTGTCACCGAGGAATCCATAAATTCACTAGTGGCTCGAAACAGTGCATGATATATTTGTTTTATATCCCTCTAACGAATCTTGAAAAAATAATGATAAAAATGTACTGCGGTTTACACAGTGGTCTATATGAGGCCATTATACCGATAGCACTTTTCACACGTTATCTTTTTTTTTTTCTTTTTCTTTTTTTAAATAACACACACGCACACCCTGGTATCAATATGCCTTTAGCACTTCATTTATTTGATGTATGATAAAAGAGCAATGTAGATAAAATGCCTTGCTCAAGGGCATAAGTGCCGTGTCGGGGATCGAACGCCCGATCCTCGCATCTCCAGTCAAGCGCCTTAAACCACTGGACCACGGCACCTCAAGATGAAAAACCACTGATCGATCGCATATCTGTGACGACATTCATGGTATAGTGCACTATATACCATGAATGACGTCACGGTATATAGCACATTTTTCTTCATCGGCATCGGCATTATCCATTAAATGAGGGATATAATATTAAATATAGCATTTATACTATAAGAAAGAAAAAAAAAACGAAAATGCAGAAAGGGAATCCATGAGTTGAGCCTGTGGGGGGATATAAGGCGGGAGGGAGGGGGTGGCTGTAGAGCCCTGTTGAGAATCTGAAATGACCAATTTTCGGGCAACCGTAACTTCATATTTAGGCAGCCGCATGTGATATTTCCTTGTAAGTGTTATATTCTTCAAAGACGAAATACCATATACCATAAAACTCACATTGAAATTAAATTTACAAAATGGGTGGGTATACATAAAACATCTCCATCTCCCTAGCTCGGATAATGATGACTCCTGAACTCAACGGTAAGTTGCTCTAAAAGTATAATCATGAGTTGTTTTAACCAACAATATCGAAAATTAATTAGCCGTACCGGTATTTAATGACAACCAGCATTAATAAAGACCTTTTGATCAGTTTTTTTACTCTTTCTTGTAAACACGTACTCTTCAAAGAATCAAGGTTAAATATTTATCATCCTGCTGGTTATCAGACAGGAAGACCAGTATCGGATTACATCTTTAAATCTTTTTATATATTTTATCTTTGCTATATACAGTTACTGTTAAACATCATATTCATAATCACGTGAAAGTTCGACTTGAGCTCCCTAGGGCCCTACAAGACAAAGAAGAAGAAAGTCAAGAAGATTTGCAGCGATCGGGGTGCGAGGGGCTGCCCTGTTTATTCTGTCCGCTCCCACACCCCCCCCCCTCACCTGTCCATGGAAAATTACATTCCCTGTTTATCCATTTCTGGATACGCCACTGACAATGGCGTATATGGACACAGGGCATAATATGAACATATAGGGACCCCCCCCCCCTCCCTTATGCAGGCCAAGAAAATAAAAGATTCCAGGGAAATGACCTAGTCTGACCGGGAGCATGCCTCCCCCCCCCCCCCCCTTCCTCCCCTCATTAAAGGGAAATCTAACCTTAATAGCAAGTTGCTTTGAAAGAAAGAGGAAAAATCAGAGAAGCAGATTGGTGAAAGTTTGAACGAAATCGGACAAGCGATAAGAAAGTTATGAATTTTTGAAAGTTGTAATCACTATGCATATGGCACGTATGGGAATTTCAAATTGGCCGAATAGGTAATGTCACTGTGATGTAGCTGTGGACAACTCCCCCATTCGCTCTAACACACAAAATGACTAAAATGTCACTTTTTTCAAAATGCATTACTCAGTATGATCTTTTCGCTCATGAGGACCTATAACAATATGCTATCTCCAATATATTTTGAGTACTGCCCCGAAGGTAAAAGCGCCTCGAAGAAAACCGCAAATTAATGATATTTTTGTGTACGACAAATGGGAGAGTTGTCCACAAAAATGTCACAATTGACTCACCAAATTGCCAATTTGAGATTCACATAGATGTAGTGATCTCATTTTTTAAACATCCAGAACTTTCTTAATCCTTGTCCGATTTCTTTCAAACTTTCACCATCTTGTTTTTCTTATTTTTCTGCTTTCACACAAATCATCTTATTACCAAGGTTGGATTGCCCTTTAAATTTTTGCATTGACTGATAACGAACATTTGAAAGGGAGTTTGATATTTTACAATTCATTTTGTAGAATATGATAATGGGGAAGGCGGGATAATTCATGTTTTAGAAGTCGACCTGCATAAAAAAAAATCACCATAACAAGCAAAAGATTGAAGGCAACCTTAAATAGCATTCTGGGGGGCGTTTCATCAAGTGTCTTGTCAGTGATTTTTACCGACAAATTTAGTCTCAGCCAATCATGCAGATGCAAGGATTTCAGTAGCTATTGCAACTTGTCATTGATGACAAGTTTTATGAAACAGGACCCTGGAATGGATATTCATTTTTTTATGCACATGGTAATGTTTTTTCCTGGAAATTGTCTCGATATAACAAGACTTATCATATTTTTTTGTAACATATATATTTTCTCAGCTGATTAAGCGTAATAATAATATGCTGGTAGTGTTTGATATATAGTCGGAGGATATTACCTTGTAGTGTACTATGTGCTTGTTTTGATTGAATTCCATTACGAATTTTACATGAATAATGAACTATGAATACCCAAACGTATTATTTTTTTTTAATTTTGTTAAAATTGTTGACTGTATAGTTTCCGTCAGTTGTACATTGATTACAATTTGAATAAATCATCCTGGAAGGCAAAACCAAAAAAAAAAACAAAAAAAAAAAAAAAATGACAGAGAGATAGAGATAGAGAGAAAGCTGATGGAGAGAGTATAAAGAGCGGGAAAGGGAGAGGGAGAGAAAAAAGGAAGAGAGAGAAAGAAAGAGACTGAAAGAGTAAGACAGAGAGAGAGAATGAGAGGGGATATAGCCATGTTATTATGGTTAGAAACATTACAAACTTATTTGAAGAAGGGCTCATAGTTTTTTGTTGTTGTTGTTGTTGTTGTTGTAGTTTTTTAAAGCCAATTAGAAACCAAGACTTCATCAGTCGCTTATACTTATTTTATTTCATGTCTACACATTACTGTGTTTGTACTTTAGCAGTGTTCAATTTCTGTCTTTGTATGTACACAGGTACCTGTTTTAAAGGGAAGCTTGAGTTCTGGAAAAGGTAAATAATAATTTGTGAGCTTTCTCATTCTTTTTATGGTAGTTTGGAAGATTATCATAGTAGATATGCCCCCTGAAAAGGATTGCTCTTCAAATGCTCTCACATTCAAAATATGACAAGAAACGGCTGAAATGTTCGGGCCGAACATTTGTGTATAGTCCCATATACACATTTCTGTGTGCAGTACATGTGACTCTCAGCAGGATTTGCGTAAATTTCTCATCATATTGGTGCTTCAAAAACCTTACAGCATACACTAATTCTTATTTGCTATATAATCAACCTTTGGTCCTTTTCCAATTGCTTTGAGACAGTTTCTTTCACAATTCAATCTCATGACCAGAACTCACCTTTATCTTTAAAGCAGGCCTTCAGGCTCTGAAAAGACTGTACCTGTTTTTTTAATAAAACGAATAAATGAATAAATAAATAAATAAATAACACTCGCACAAATGTTCCAAGATTATGATGCTATGAATATATTGCATGTATTTCTTTCTTTTTGCATCTTTTTGTGGATATAAGATCATGATTTTGTGTTCAAAGCAAAGCGTCAGAAATTTTATCACGATGAATTTAGTTTTATCGAGGAACTTTGAAATCTTTTTCTTTAATAGAATAGATTATTGAATACAGCATGTACAGTGTATAATAAAATATACAGTTCAATAGAATACAGAAATGTAATATATATGAAATATGATATGATGTCATTCATCTTCTCCTTGCATAGCCATGCAAAAACATGATTGTTAGGATGCATTTCGATGTCTGGGTATAGTATTTCGGATTGTTTTAAAAGTCATGGCAGTAATGATATAGGCGGAAAGATGCTGTCATAATAATGTCACATTCAATCATCCTATTCAGAACTGAATGATGTGTGAGACATGCGGTTTGTATTGTGTCACCGTATTACAATTTCCTGCATGCTCATCCAGTTTTTTTTTTTTTTTTTTTTTTTTAAAGATATCTAGGCCAACTTTTTAAGAAAAAAAGGGGTGTTATAGTACAGAAGATAAGGAGGAAAATCTAATGTTTATATAAAATTTGAAACAAGAAAAAGAAAGGACCCGGAGACAAACATTTAAACTGCTTGAAGAAAAATATATAAATATCGGAAGTTTCAGGCGAAAAGATTCTCTTTAACAGTTATTATAGTACTAAACGACAATATTGTTAAAGATAACTCTACTCTTGGTAATGTTGAAAAAAAAAGATGAAACAGATTCTGTTCAAATTTATACCAATTGTTAAGCAGTACAAATAAATCACTCTTGCTAAAGAAATTTGAAAGAAATTGTGTAACTGCTGAGAAATGAGCAAAAGAAAAGTCGGTTTTGGTACGGACGGGTCTTTTTCAAAACTCGTTCAAACGCACTATTTGGCTCCCTCAGTGTATATATGAACGAGAAGTTTGCGTCTTTTTTATTACTTATGCTGTTGCTGTTGTTTTTGTGTGCCTGAATTATACAATTTCAATGTTTGTTTTGGCGGAGAGGGGGCAGAAAATCTCACTCGATGTTTATTGTAATCATTGACCTTAATGTACCAATTTTCCAAAAATTGTATGGCTTTTTTTTTCACCATCACCCCCCCCCCCCCCCCCCCCCCCGCAAACGTAGCACTCTATAGCTTTAATAGGGCCTGTTGCTAGTTGATAAATGGGAATAAAACAGGAAATCATAATACTCTTTGATCTTTAAGTCTTTGGCTGGAGTGAGTAATAGATGTTGCTTTAATGTTAGTCTCTTGACAACATGACTTTAACAAGCTACGGGTGCCGAGGTGCGAAAATCGGAAAAGAATTGGAGCACTCACTCGGCATCAGAGATCTGTTGAGCATGACATAATCGTAGTATGAGTGTCAGAAAGGAAATGAGGAGAGACAGGGCACGTGTATGCAACGTGAATTTATTCCACCCTTAAACCTCTTTAAGGGTCCTATGTCCAATTTTGAAGAAAAATAGACGATTTGATTTTCCCCTTTATATTTCCATCAATTAATTCCACTTTCTTTATTATACAGTTGTTGTTTGTAAGATCTCCATTTCCTTAGTTGTTTCTTCGGTTCACTTTTTCCTTACTTCATCATCTTGTTTTTACTTTTATACAGTTCGATTTTCCTCCTCTAGCTCTTCCATCTTTCTTTTCATACTTACTACCTCCTTGTATTTTGTATTCCTAATTTTTCAGTCTCTTCCTTCTTACGTTCCTTTCATTCTCCTTAATTTTCTTTCTTTCTTTTCTCCTTCTTTTTCCCTATAATCTCCTTCCCCTCCTTCCCATGTTTTTATTTTCATAAGGTCTTTGTTTTCTTCTTCTTTTTCTTTCGAATCTCCTTCCTCCTTCTTTTCTTAACCTCTTTTGTTTTCTCTTTCTTTTTCTACGTTCTCCTTCATTATCATTTTCTTCTTTTTCTTTTAAATTTCCTTCTTCTTCTTTTTAAATTTCCTTCTTCTTCTAGACATCTCCTTAAAAGGAGCGTTCTGTCTTGAAAAAGAGCATGACATAATAGTTGTTAGTCACCAGCCACTAACCGGCATGGCCAAGAGTTATCCAGGTTAAAAGTTCAGAACAATTTATTTATCCGTCTGTTTTGTTTTCGATTCTGACAAGATATAATATGAATGCCCTGATTATCCAGGATGATATTAATAGGAATCAAATGTCCTTATAGTTCTACAGGTCATTAGTGATACAATTTGACCCCATGTAGAAAGAGGGCCACTTAATGACTCGGTGTGTCGTCTAAAGATATAGTTTATCAGTTAAAAAAAAAAACCCAGAAACTTTCGGTATGCAAGTCTTTTCAAAGTTTTAGTATAGTAATGACAGTATAGTAGTATAGAAGTATAGTAGTAGTAATTAGTAGAAGAAGTAGAAGTAGTAGTAGTAGTAGTAGTAGTAGTAGTAGTAGTAGTAGTAGTAGTAGTAGTAGTAGTAGAGTAGTAGTAATAGTAGTAGTAGTAGTAGTAGTAGTAGAGTAGTAGTAGTAGTAGTAGTAGTAGTAGTAGTAGTAGTAGTAGTAGTAGTAGTAGTAGTAGTAGTAGTAGTAGTAGTAGTAGTAGTAGTAGTAGTAGTAGTAATAGTAATAGTAGTAGTAATAAAATAATCGCGTAAACATGTATTTTTTTCTTCCTCTGTTAATTCTGTTCATATTTTTAAAAATACATTTTTAGATTGTAAATAGTAGTGATGTCTTCGACATACATTATTTTTTAGATAGTTCTCAATAGATTTCGTCCGTATATACACATTCAAAAAATCTATTCGCTTTCCTTGTCCGACATTTCTCATTCTACTTATACGCTCTTCTTTCCAAATTAATTTAATTTTCCTCTCTTCCCCTCTTTTCACCCAGTGTCAATCATTCGGTCTAATCAAGGGTACCCTGGATGAGCAGAAATCAGGATTAATCAGCCTTCTCCCTAACAAGAATATTAGAGGTTTGAGGTTTTAATTTTTCGCCTATCTCTAATACGGCGTATTCGTTAACGCGTCTGACTAGTATCATTGGCGACAGTGGTGGTTTATCACTTCCGATGCGGGATGGGGGTGTGTTGGGGGTGTGTGAGGGGCTCGCCCCTGAGATGTCAACGCTGTGTCGATCTACAGGGTGAGTAAGAAAAACATCATTATGGCAGAAAAGACGCAAATTATTTCACAACTTGGGTTATTCATTCAGTCAGTCAGTGAAAGCAAATGCAAAACGTAATCTTGTTAGAAGTGAATGAAAGATAAACACTGCTGGGTATATTTTGGATTGCATTTGAGGGCGATGATGGTAATTTTGGTGATGTCCATAATGATAACTATGCTACTGATAATGAGGACGACGACAGCGACGATGATGACGATTATTATGATAAAGTATGATAACGATAATGATAGTGATTACAATAATTATTATGTTTATTGATTTCAGTGGCGATGAAGGATATGAATAAACATCAAAAACTAAGTTTTAAAAAAAGAACTACAGTTACAAGTAGCTATACTAAGCTGACACTCCATTTTGTTTTTATAGGCCTAACCTCCATTCTAGCTTTTAAAAAAATACAGGTTTACCTTTCGGAGATTCAGCCTTCCAAGCTGTTGCACCGTGAGCTCATATCCGTTCAAGAAACTTTCGGTTCTATGAAGTCCAATCTGATATCTTGTTTTTTTTTGTTGGTTTTTTTTTTTGTTGGTTTTTTTTTTTTACAAAATCACACAGTAATTAATTTAGTTATACATTGTTTCTTGTTTCCTGTTAGTTTTACAATGCGCTTCGTAATAGTTCTTCTATACTTTAATGTGACATCATATTAGTATATATATATATATATATATATATATATAATTATTAGCAAAATAGAAATTGTGTGAAATGGTTGGGAACAGAGGGCTTAAATATGGTTCTTTATTTTCACATACCCTGTAGCACTCATCTTTCCCATCGACAAAAAATTATCTTATCCCATGTTTCCCCTTAAAAATCTTACTCATTGACATTTTGAACTTTCCTTTTCTAAGTCTCTCTCTCTCTCTCTCTCTCTCTGTCTCTGTCTCTCTCTCTGTCTCTGACTTTCTCTCGATTTGTGAGTAATAGATGCTTATAAGAGCCAAGAGACATAAACCCGACTTGTAAACGAGTATATAGGACTAACTTTAAGCCTCAATATTACTCAGTTTCCCCATCGTTTGTCGAAAAAGCGATTAGCTGTATTAGTTATCTGTGGAAGCGTGCCAAGAAATTTCATTTCTATAATTAATATTGTCTGCGTTGTACGTCATTCCTGGAAAGATGCCAGCTCTTCTTTTCTTTTTTTTTATTGCACAGTCGTCATGAGAATAAGGCATGATGTTGGGGGAAGGGGAAACAATATCTCATCAATGTTTGCGAATGAACAGACTGAGATAAAATGACGCACCTGTATATAGTGCCTATTTAAAGTATATCAGATTATTACCAATAGGTTTCATAATGATAATTGATAAACTGATATAAGGGGGCGTCGATCCATCTGGGATAGGGCGGAAGGGTAGGGGGCAGACAGACATACACTGTAGGTATATCAGCTGGTAGCCACGTGGGAAAGGTTTGGGGGCACGTGCCCTCTAATTAATGGCGAAAAAAAGTAAAGAGAAAAAGAGAGATAGAGGAAGGGAAGGGAGAGGAGGAAAGGGAAGATGAAAAAGAAGATGACAGAACTCCCTTCCACACCCTCCCCTAGTCGATGGGCTTGATAATCAGTAGTTCATCAACCTAGTAAAATGATGCCCCCATCCCAGTCTTGATAATCAGTAGTTCATCAACCTAGTAAAATGATGCCCCCATCCCAGTCTTGATGCCTTAATGCCAGAGCCCCCTAAATGGCTGGACAAACGCTACAACAGTTTAGTTGTTTTGAAAAAAGTGGAAATTATTGTGTCCTTGTAGCACATTAACATCCGAATAAATTGAATGTTTTGGAATTAATTTCAGCAATTCTCGATGTATTCATTACGTGGGAAATTTGTTTCACTTGACAGCTCCGGGCTAGACTTCCAGATTGAGTAATACTTGTAAGTATGGGTATAATGTGGGTAAACTTTCATAGACAGACGGGAATTCTTACGTAATGACCGGTCAAAATCCCCCTTTTTGTTTCTTTTATAGGCTAGAGTTTAAAGTGATTCGGTAACTTTGTAGAGGCTTGATAAAATCTGAGCTGCCTGGCCTTACATGCTATCAGTGTATGTAATATGGTGTAAAAATGAAGCCCAGGAAAAAAAAAAAAAAAGCACTTCAAAATCATCATGTGCTTCACAAAAGTAAACATATGCAAGTGACCGGAAATGCCAGACTTATTTTCCCCCATAGACTCAGTGTTAGATTAAAGCGTATGGCCATAGCTTTCGTAAATGGCAGTATTCAGTCATATATTTGAAAACCTTTCTATGCCTGACTATTTATTTATCCTTCTGAACATCATTATACAAGACAGATATCAAAATTCAACAATTTATTAAATCAAGCCTCCACAAAGTTACCGAATCAGTTCTCATAATTAGCTCGGATTCAGCATTAACGTGTTTCTCATGGATAAACAGCACTGGCGTACTGGTGGGGGGGGGGGGGGACTAGGGCTGCAGCCCCTCAAAAGGTCCCCCCCCAAAAAAAAAAAGAGAGAGAGAGAGAGAGAGAGAGAGAGAGAGAGAGAGAGAGAGAGAGAGAAAAAACAAATTTGAAAGTACCAATTTGACAAAGTTACATTTTCATTTATTAAAAATTACATTTTCATTTAAAAGAATATTTTAAAAGAATTACATTTTCATTAAAAAAAAAGAAATTGAACAGTTGATATTCGGGCAAGAGACATCAGCACCCCCACCCCCACCCCTCGGGCGAAATTGTGCCCCGTATGCCTATGCTCCGCCCCCTCAAAATTTATGACTCATTATGCCACTTAACTAGCTAACAGTGACTGACTAAAAATCAGTAATTTAATTTGTAAAGTATAAATGTTGAAGTTTCCGATGAAGGAAAGAAAACAGACTCTCATGTTTCCTGACCTTTTCTAAGAACTTATTTTGTTCATATTGGAATAGATAGTTGTCAGCTTGTGTTTTGGGGTCCTAATTTTCATAAAATTTTCTTAACTATTATATATGCAGACTGAAAAAAGAAGTTGGTGGGAATGTTTTGTTCTATTAAGTTTAAAATTCGATAAGAAAGTTATTGCTATTTTCTAGACTTTCAGTTTGTGTAATACGCCCTTGCATGGATACATCTGGTAAATGCAATAATAAGCATTATGCAATAATTTAATTTCGGTATATTTTCCTTACAGTCAGTTCTGAATCGAGTAGATCCTTGGCGGTTGTCTGTTTTACTTGGCTAGCAGTGTGAGTAAAAGTCAATAATCCTTATCAAAGTATTGACGTACAGGTATTCGATAAAGAAATTATAAATGTGTGTTTCATATTGATTTACCGGAGTATCTGTTGATGCGATGAATGACTGATTAGAAGAAAATTGAGATTTTATGTATGCTCATGTGCGTTATTACGCATATTTCTCACGGGGGGGGGGGGGGGGGGGGGTGTAAAATCAATTGTCTCGGGCGAAGAGAAACATCACGTCCTGTATACCATGCGTCCCAGAAAAAAAGTCAGAAAATGTCTCCCCAAATAAGCATTTCAAAATATTTGAAGCAAAATTTCATACCTGTGGATAGCCTATGGTCTCTTTTATTAAATAACACCTAAATATCTGGCGCTAGTTTACACTCGAGTGAGCAAATGTCTCTTATGTGAAAAGGTGCAAAATCCAGACAAGAATGGATATTTTATTTTGTTCTGGCTCGTATCAGCACAGTTGAGAGTCATGTAAAGGCTTAGAAAATAATGTTCATAAATTATTTTGATCAATAATAGACAATTTATGAAAGAATGGGTTTTGTTCTCTCTATATGTACGTATGCATCAAGATTATTATGCTTCAGTGAGCAATTAACTACTTTATTGAGTATTTTGAAATATCAATTTTGGCGAGTTTTTAATTCAAGCTGGCGTTTTCAATCAACCATAAAGTTTTGATGGGATATGTCAGGAGATACAGAAACCAAAGCCTATTCTTTCATTATGCCTAATTTTTATAATAATAATAATATTCTGATTATTGAGACCAATACAAATTTGTGTCAATCATGGATTTTGCACCATATCACAACAATGGCTTTTGCTCACTCAAGCGTAAAATACCGTCAGATATTCTGTTTTTATTTGATAGGAGAGACCCTAAGTTATCCATAGGTATGAACATTTCATGAAGATATTTTGAAATGTTCATTTGGGGAGCCTTTATCCAACTGTCAACTTTTAACGGTTCTCAAAATTTATTGTGTGTCATTTGATAGAAGATACCCTAAGCTATTCACAGGTATAAAAATCTTTTTGAAAAAAATATTTTGAAATATTTATTTGGGGAGACTTTTTCTGACTGTTAACTTTTTTTTTTGGGGGGGGGGGGGGGACGCAATGTAGTAGTATAGCCTCTACAACTAAGAGTGTAAAATGATTTGTGTTGTCATACTGGCGGGGTCGAAATAATAACTAATAGATCATTAAAAAATATCAGAAGGGAACAACAAATGTCATGAATGTCTTCTCTTGTGATTATTTGGCATTCGCCTATAAGGACGTGTTTCGATTTAGGCCAAATGCTTATTCAATTTGTACGTATAATTCTTTCGGAGACGGATCATGTGCTAAAGTATTTGAAGTTTATAGCTACTGTTGAATATGTTCATTTTAAAAAAAAAGTTTTCTCATTTTTGGTTGAATAATAATATTACAATACAAAGATCTACTTTAAAAGTTGGGAATGCGCCTGAAATTTTAAAGCAAAATGATGATGATGATCTTTGTTTAACGTGTTTAAAGAAATATTACCTTTGCTTCATGCTATAGATATGTAGAGGCCTATCAAGACTTACACGTAGACACATTAATCACGTCAGATAGGCCGTATGATATTGAGTTAGGCCTTTAGTTGTAAAAATCACTTGAAAGCCCTATTGAACATCTGCGTGCTATAGTTGAGGAGACGATAATTTATAGAAAATTAACATTTTATGATAAATGGTGTTATTGTTGATTACATGGCAATAATACCGTTATATATGCTATTAAAATATAACAATTATCTTTGAATATTTGAAGCGCTCGAGTCTCGGGGGGGGGGGGGGGTCTTGCGAGATATAAGCAACACCTTCCATTCTCATCACCATCAACCACTTCGGTGCTCCGGTGACAATAATTGCTTGGGACTTTATTTCATCAGATACATAGGGTTAGTGTTATGGTTACAACTGAGCTTAGACTAGGTTTGGGGTAGGGTCATGCGGGTACAGTGTTTGGGGCTGATGATATTTGCTCTGGGTTTTATTCGTTATGGTTGTACTTTCAATTGGATTTTAGGGTTAGGGTTAGGGTTAGGGTTAGGGTGAGGGTAAGTGTTACGTATATTGGCCCATGGGATGATGATCTAATTCGGTGAGTGTAGGACACTGACCACGAATCATTTGTCGCCGGAGCATTTGTGGTACATACCTCCCTTCCCCTCCCTTCCCCTCCAAGAGAGAGAGGATGGATCTCATGTTTGGGCGCCACGTCATCTCGTTGCTATGGAAACACATATTTTTTTATACCGCATGGAAATGTTACAGACGAGTTCAGACGGTGACAAACTCGCCTGATTGATGGATCGTTATAGTACTATCGGGGCATTTAAACCAGTCTGCATGCAGACAATGCGATACACTAAAACTGCCAACACAACAGTTTGAAATTAATCCCAGACATATTCTACCTGTGACATATTATTTTGACAGTTCGTAGAAGCCAAATGGAGTTGAAACAGTGGCGGATCCAGAAACCATGAATCCGAAACGCTAAATAATTAGCCGCTGGGGGGGGGGGGGGGGGACACGAAGGGGGCACGCTTTCTTTTTATACTCGATAAGTACTTAAAATGTGCCAGATTGGATTTGGCGGGGGCAGCCCAGTGCAGCCCCTCCCCCTCCCCCATCCGCCACTGGATAAAATATTTTTATATTTTAAAGGTCTATTTTTATATGTTTTTTATTTGTAGAACGTTTCAATATTGTCGCATGTGGATGTAGGTCGCATTAGAGTCCAGTTTTCACTTCATTACATTGCATGAGAGATTTTTTTTCTTGCCCTGTCGAACGTAATTAGGATCTCGCTATAATGCCCTCAAAATTGAAATTGACAGTCATTTTCATTTTGGATAAGGCTGAAGCTAGTTTATAGTCGGAAGCTCTCCTTTTACGTTATGTTAATAATTGTGTGGAGGGGGGGGGGGGCTGATGTGCCAATACTAAAATGCTGAATGTTTCGACAAATCTATCGACCCCCCCCCCTCCCCCACCGCTAGTAGTATTAAATGCGTATTTTTCTAAATTACATGAAAATATACGTCACTCATTAGCCGTACACTGTAATATTTCCACCACTAATGTGTTTATTAATTTCTCAATTTAAGGTTTATCGAGCAAAAGTTTTTAATTCAAACTTCATTTACAAAGTAATGTCTATCGAAAATAATTCAAGGATTGAAACAAGACTAGGGAATGTTTTGGCTCCATTTAATAATCATGTTAAATTGCCGAGGAGGTAAACGCACTTTCAGCGAGATTGTATAGTGCATGACTGTAATAAGAGGGATGGACTGAGAAGCGTGGTGTTAATATGAAGTTCAATTATTGCGACAGACATTTACATTGTTTCCCACATTTTCTTTTTCAAAAATTTCACAATCACAGGGCAATGATATCGGTGTAAAACTGCCCAAAGGCACTGTTGAATATACAACATGGATAATGCTATCAGGCATATTGACAATTTGACATTCTCAAATATTGAGGAAGTAATGGGATAAACTTTTCTGTAATTTTCATTAAATTAATTAGATGCATTTGGATTGTCAGTCAAAAAAAAAAAAAGATAAGGGAGGAAAACATGTCGTTTATATATAGGCATTACACGTTTAATGTGGCTGTATATAGAGTTTTAACAGTAATGTTGATAATGATGTCAACTATACCATAATGGTGTGATGACTTTTATTATTGTTAGACGAGCATGCAGATGATGTGAATAATAATATCAATCATTAATAATGATATGAGGTTATCTGACAATGAACTGAATTATAATGCTCCATGTCTAAATTAATTTGTAAATGAGTATAATCCATATATTATCATTATAAGTTAACTGACTCATTAATCCATCCCCATAGTGTTATGAAACATGACCTTTAATAATATTCAATTTCTCTTCTTTTTTTCCTTCATATTTAGGAATATATAATTATTGAAATGATAAAAAAAAACGTAAATTCATGTCATTACCATATACAAATGGAAATACCCTTTTCATAGGATAGGGTCTGGCAAAGAAAGTTGGGAACCAAAATGGGCAAGTCCAAGCTATTTTGTCGCATTCGTTACCGACCACTTCTAAGATTTTCATTTATCTGACGACAGAACTGCTAAAACTGAGATCAGACCAAATATGAGGTAGAATGAAACAATACTTAGTAATGTATTGGCCACGAAATGACCAAGTACCTTGGATCGGTTCAAATACATCATACCGTTTTGTATCTCCCAAACGGTAAACTGGGATTGACCTCGAAGTTGAAAACTAAAAGAAAAATAGTTTCCCACGCATGCATGGAAACGTCCAGGAATACTCTTCTTGCCTTATGAATACCATCCGTAATGATTTATCAATATCTCTAATTGTTCTCTCTGAAATGAACCTGACACTTCCTGAGAAGCTGCATATAATCATAGGATGACAACACCTAATTTGATCTAGTTTCCACGCCCTAGATAATAACACCATTTGTGTGTTCATTATAACTGTGTCAACATGTGACTGAATAAATGATTATAAATTGATGGATGGATAGAATGGAATACGTGAAAGATGAAGGAATGGATGGATAAATTAAAGCATAAATGAAGGAATGATGAATCAACGAATGGGGGAAGAGAAGGAATAAATAACTGAATAAATTATTCATTAGTTTATTTAATTAATGACAGTCATCTTGAGATGACTTCAGAAGTGGGATAGTCAATGTAAGTGCAGAGCAGAGGGATGTACTTGTAACCATCTGGGATGTCCCCGAAGACACTCCAAAAGCTATAATGATTTTTTTTTTAAACTTGAGGGGACGGAATTGTGTTGTGTGTGTCTATAGGTAAGAGTCCTACCCTCTCTCGTTCCTTGTCTCCCTTCCTTTCCTGTCCCTTTCACTCCTTATGTTTTGTTTATAGGGTTTATGTACAAATACGTTCCCTTTTCAATGATATACTATTTTTGCAATTATAAGTTATAGGGGGCTGCAATCTACAAGCCCAGCTTTTTAGCAGTCCCATCCGCGACCAACCTAGTTTGTTTTTCTATGTCTATTGTACGCTGTAACCAATAATTGTAAAGTTTCATTGATTTGTTATGTATGATGTAAACTTATGCATTTTATTTTGTTGGAAGTGGAAATAAATGAAATGAAATAAAATGAAATGTACGACGCGTTCTATCCAATGGATACGCCACTGAAAAAAAGAACGAGGTCTATTTTCTGTCATTATTATCATCATCACATTTTTATTATTATCATTATCATTATTAATATCTATATTATTATTATTTTTATCTTTATTTTAAAAATTATTATTATCATTATTATCATTATATCATCATCATTATTATTATTATTATTATTATTATTATTATTATTATTATTATTATTATTATTATTATTATTATTATTATTATTATTATTATTATTAATCATCATCATCATCATCATCATCATCATTATTATTATTAATAATAATTATCATCAACATCGTAGTCGTCGTCGTCGTCGTCGTCGCCACATCCTTCTACACTATACAAAGCCAGATCTCGACTGGTCATGAGGATGACCGAAGTATCAAAGCAATAAAAGCAGAATGCAGGTCGGGGTCACAGTACTTTGTCTCATCCCCCGCCTCATCTTACCATTCTTGATACCTAAGAATAGATGCTATCCATTCTAGCATCTTGGTAGCGAGCCATTGAGGAGCAAGGGGCGATGAAAGATGGGGAAAGCAGGACACATCGATAGCAGGTCAGAAGACAGAAAGCTAGAATTATGAGCTTCATTGAGGGTAGATCGTTTTGCACCTTTTCACTAATATGATAAAAATGGGGACAAAAATTCGATTTCCCAATATCTGAACTGTATAATCTAAGGAAAATGACAGTCTTGTCATATAAAAAAAGACCAAACACTGTTTTGGTTTTTTTTTTTTTTTTTTTTTTCCTTTCACACACACATTTATCAACTTCTGGATTGTGTATGTGTTATTTTGACCATGCAGCTTATCACTTTGATTGGTCATTATGACCACGCTCCTAACATATAAGTTGAATTAACAATAACCCCTCCAAATCCAAAGCCAAATCCAAGTGCCGTCAGAATAAAGGCGTTTAGGTCCGGGGCAAGTGCCCCCCCCCCCAATTAAAGGGCGAAAAAATTAAGAATGATAGAAAATAGAGATAGATAAAAGGAGAGGGGCGGTAACGTGAAAAGGGGATATCAATATGACCCCTTTCTCTCCACGCTCCCCCTAACTCGATGTCATTGTTCTCTCGCATTTCATTCACCTAGAGTCCGGTCCCCCCCCCCCCCCCATTAAATCTAGGCCTTGCAATGGCTTTTACCTTGCTACGCCTTTGGGTCATAATTGGTCCGGTATGCCCCACCCCGCATGGCCTTCCCCAGTGTGACACTCAAGATCACCACAGTTACTTTCAATTAATCTTATATCTATAGAATTAAGAGACTGAAGTTTCCTTTCAAAAAAAAATACAGGTTTTTTTCTCGACCTCTGTCTTGTAAATGAGTCATTAAAACCCGATAAAGTCCCGCAAGATATGTGTAATGAATTATGATACCAGCGGAAGGTATTCGCTTCAGCCCTGGCATGTCTGGGTCAACACGGCACCAGCAATCATCCTTCCCCTAATTTGCAACTCAACCGCATAGGAAACCATCTGGTTCAATGTGTGAAGGTGATCTTTATGATCCAACAACATCGTCTATATGTACACAATTAAAAAATAAACAAAACAAAGAAACAAAACAAAAACAAAAAAACAAGAAGTGTAAAATACGTATTTTTCAGTCTTTTTTTTCCAAAAATATCTCGTCAAAATTCTGGAATTCATTATTGCTGATGATAATAATGATGATAATAATGCTAATAAAAAAACATAAATATAATGAAAAAATAACAAAGATAACTGTAAAAAAAATTATATGCATAAGTTGGGGAACCGGGCGCCCAGAAGTGCCCGTCCTACATGTGTTGACAAATGAACAAGCCTCCCAATTATACCCCCCCCCCCCTTGACAAAAAAGTAATACAAATTTTTTAAATAATAAATTAATCATAAATCGATTACACTTTTCCTATCTGCTGTGTCCACTCAACATTTTTCATACATGGCAGCTTTCTATTTACACTTTTTGAAAAGTGCTTTCCGGGCCCCCCCCCCCCCCCCTCCCCAGGCTCCCCTTTCTCATACTTGGGCCAACATATTTCAACCCTTCCCAGTTGCAGTCCTCAGATCCTTCTTTCAGGCTTATGATTGGCATGTGCGATGTGGTGTGTATGTGTCATGATCACCGCCAACGTTGAACATGATAGGTGGGTTACGTTAGGGGACGGCGGGGATATAAATGCCCCATTATCCTCAATCCAAAATATTTTCCATCAATATATTATAGTCAAAAATACTTAAAGTTTGGGCAATTTTACAATTCACGTTCTCAATTTCTTAATGCATGAGTGTGTTAAGATTTTTTTTGGACACATATTTTTCTTCTTCTTTTGTATGACCCCTCTCCTTCGCCGCCCCACAACATTTAAAATGTTCTAGGGTCGCCCCATCCTGGTAATCATTCATGAATGATGTCTCAAACTTTTCCATCATTATTCCCCTGCGTGTCCGCCATCAAAAGGGGTTGATCCTGGTTGCATGGGGATGTGCCCCGATAATAATTATCAACGATGAGGCGGAGGATGACGATAAAGATGACCTTGATGCTATTGATAATAATAATAATAATAATAATAATAATAATAATAATAATATAATAATAATAATAATAATAATAATAATAATAAATTTCATTTATAAAGCGTAGTAACAACTTTTCAAATTACAGATAAACAAAACAAAAACACAAAAACAAAAAACAAAAAGTATAAAATACGTATTTGTCAGTCTTTTTTTTCTTCAAAAATACCGGTTCACCATATTTATCTCACACCAGACCAATATTTTACCAACTGAAAACTCTAACAGTATTCGACATCAATTCACTACAAAGTTTACTGTTCATATTTAAGTATCTAAATGACTTGCTCCCTCTTTCATTTCAAAACTTTTATAATTTAAATAACACTATTCACTCCTACCCTACTCGCAATTCCTCCAATTTTCATCTAGTCAACCCAAAGTTACTGATTGCCCATAGATCAATAAGACACCATGGTCCAGACCTATGGAATTCTCTCCCAGAATTCATTAAATCCTGTTGTTCCCTTTACTCATTTAAAGCCAAAGTTAAAACGATGTTACTATCTGAATATACAAGGTAAAATTTCTGTGTAAACTCTTTATCATCACCATCATCACCATCATCACCATCATCATCATCATCATCGTTATCATCATCATCATCATCACCGTTATCATCATCATCATCATCATCATGATTCCATCATCAACATCATCATTAATATGCTTTTAATTTAGGATTTCGATTATTTATCCATTCTGCTTATTTAAACATGTTTTAGCTATTTCATAATATTTGTCTGGGGCTGCCATATTCTCAAGCAAATTGCTTATAATGGTAGTCCTTCTTCCGCAAATGACTTTATATTTGATGAATTACAATAATTTGACAATTTATCATTTCGTGTTTGTTTTTGAAAAATGATTGTTACATATACTTGCTATTTATGATTTATTGTCAAAAAGTACTTTTGTATTTTATTTTATATATGTTACCGAAAAATGTTGTACTTATATGAATGCAGAAGAAAATAAATCAAATCATATCAAAAAAAAATATCTCGTCAAAATTGTGGACTTCATTAATGCTGATAATAATAATGATGATAATAATGATATAATGAAAAAATAATAAAGATAACTGTGAAAAATTTATATGCATAAGTCGGGGAACCGGGCGCCCAGAAGTGCCCGTCCTACATGTGTTGACAAATGAACAAGCCTCCCAATTATACCCCCCCCCCCCCTTGACAAAAAAGTAAGGAAAAAAAAGTAATACAAATTTTTTAAATAATAAATAAATCATAAATTGATTACACTTTTCCTATCTGCTGTTTCCACTCAACATTTGTCATACAATGACAGCTTTCTATTTACACTTTTTTAAAAGTGCTTTCCGGACCCCCCCCCCCCCCCCCCCCCGGCTCCCCTTTCTCATACTTTGGCCAACATATTTCAACCCTTCCCAGTTGCAGTCCTCAGATCCTTCTTTCAGGCTTATGATTGGCATGTGCGATGTGGTGTGTATGTGTCATGATCACCGCCAACGTTGAACATGATAGGTGGGTTACGTTATAGGGGGCGGTGGGGATATAAATTCCCCATTATCCTCAATCCAAAATATTTTCCATCAATATTTTATCGTAAAGAATACTATGAGTTTGGGCAGTTTTACAATTCACTTTCTCAATTTCTTAATGCATGAGTGTGTTAAGATTTTTTTTGACACATATTTTTCTTCTTCTTTTGTATGACCCCTCTCCTTCGCCGCCCCACAACATTTAAAATGTTCTAGGGTCGCCCCATCCTGGTAATCATTCATGAATGATGTCTCAAACTTTTCCATCATTATTCCCCTGCGTGTCCGCCATCAAAAGGGGTTGATCCTAGTTGCATGGGGATGTGCCCCGATAATAATTATCAACGATGAGGCGGAGGATGACGATAAAGATGACCTTGATGCTATTGATAATAATAATAATAATAATAATAATAATAATAATAATAAAATAATAATAATAATAATAATAATAATGATAATAAATTTCATTTATAAAGCATAGTAACAACTTTTCAAATCACGGATAAACAAAACAAAAACACAAAAACAAAAAACAAAAAGTATAAAATACGTATTTGTCAGTCTTTTTTTTCCCCAAAAGTATCTCGTCAAAATTGTGGACTTCATTAATGCTGATAATAATAATGATGATAATAATGATATAATGAAAAAATAATAAAGATAACTGTGAAAAATTTATATGCATAAGTCGGGGAACCGGGCGCCCAGAAGTGCCCGTCCTACATGTGTTGACAAATGAACAAGCCTCCCAATTATACCCCCCCCCCCCTTAACAAAAAAGTGAGAAAAACAAAGGAATACAAATTTTTGTAATAATAAATAAATCATAAATCGATTACACTTTTCCTATCTGCTGTGTCCACTCAACATTTTTCATACAATGACAGCTTTCTATTTTCACTTTTTGAAAAGTGCTTTCCGGACCCCCCCCCCCCCCCCCCCCCCCCCCTCCCCCCTTTCTCATACGTGGGCCAACATATTTCAACCCTTCCCAGTTGCAGTCCTCAGATCCTTCTTTCTGGCTTATGATTGGCATGTGCGATGTGGTGTGTATGTGTCATGATCACCGCCAACGTTGAACATGATAGGTGGGTTACGTTAGGGGACGGCGTGGATATAAATGCCCCATTATCCAAAATCCAAAATATTTTCCATCAATATTTTATCGTAAAGAATAATTAAAGTTTGGGCAGTTTTACAATTCACTTTCTCAATTTCTTAATGCATGAGTGTGTTAAGATTTGGACACATATTTTTCTTCTTCTTTTGTATGACCCCTCTCCTTCGCCGCCCCACAACATTTAAAATGTTCTAGGGTCGCCCCCATCCTGGTAATCATTCATGAATGATGTCTCAAACTTTTCCATCATTATTCCCCTGCGTGTCCGCCATCAAAAGGGGTTGATCCTAGTTGCATAGGGATGTGCCCCGATAATAATTATCAACGATGAGGCGGAGGATGACGATAACGATGACCTTGATCATGTTGATAATAATAATGATAATAATAATAATAAATTTCATTTATAAAGCGTCGTAACAATTTTTCAAATTACGGATTCATAATTGTATTATTATTCTGCCATTTTAGGGTAATCTATGAATATTTATATTTTTTCTGGTCAATATTATTTACATGTTACAAAAATTACGTTTGTCATTATTTCGAGAGATCCACATTCTACAAGCTCTGCTTTTCAGTGGATCTCTCTATTTCCACAGGTTTAACTTAAAAAATAAAAAATTAAAAAATACTATTATACTGGATGTTTATGTATACTTTCTATTTCATAACTTTAAACCATGTAAAATTAATTTTGTTATTGAATATGGAATTGTATATTTGATTTCTTGTAAAAATCACTGTTCTGTTGGAAATGAAAAAAATAAAACAACTAAATCTGAACTGAACTGAGATAGAAAGCGTATGACAATTATTATATTGATTCACAGCATGCGTAACGCGCCATCATGTAAATACAGTCAAATGCGTTAACGCAGCTTGCTTACAATCAATGTGCCCCCCCCCCCTTCCCAATCATGACAATGGATCGACGCCCCTGCCTCCATTGCAAGGGTCGTTTCTACCGTATTTGCGGTGACGGAGTCGGTGCATGATGTCCTGTGACGCTATACCACACCAAAACCTTTGACGACCATTCGCCATGATGATTGCGTGTTTCATGCAGGAATGCCACGAATGTCAGAGTCGCTTTATGATTAAGCACTTGAACTGCATCGGTTACAGTCATTGCTATCACCGGATCAATTTACACCTTGTGTGGCCGCTTGTTGCAGTAGTTACACATAATAGAGGAGCACTTGATGAGAAACAGAATATGATTCATAAACAAGTGATGATAAATTATACAAACTGAGATGCCGCCATTATAGGGAGGGGAAGAACAACAAATTCCAGACTTTCTTTTTAGATATAATTATCAACATTTTGTTTATAATATGGGTGTAAATAGACCAAATCGTTCATATTTTAATCATTAGTATTCACCACCATCGGATATTTTCGCCATCACAATATTCCACCAGGGTCTCTATTCACTCCTAATCCCGCTACAATCTTCATTTTCTTCTGTCTGTTTGTTTTTGTTTTTTGTTTTTGACTTTATTCATCTCATCATTCGAAATCAACGTTTCTTAATCATGTCTATATACCCCCCCCCCCTTCTCGTTTAATACCCCCCTCGTTGGACCCCATGAACAAGTAATGACCCTGAAGGAATGATGATAAGAAATAGATAGGATAGAGCAGAGGGAAATTTCTGCCCGTGCCCCCCTTGAAACCAATTTGACACAAAAATGCCCCTTAATATATTTTTTCGGAACTGTGCCCTCCCTCCCGCTCCTGAGAGAATCTTGGCATCGCTCCTGGGTTAGAAGGGAGTTACCCCCACCCCCTTTCTTCAAGGCCCGTGTGATACTACCTCGTTGGACCCCATGATGATAAACATGAACAAGTATTGACCCTAAAGGAATGATGACGAGGGGGGTAGACAGGTTAGAGAGGTGCATACCTGACACGCTTCTCGGCTCTCGATGACAATGCAACATGGAGAGTTTCAGAGGCGGGGACGATGATTTCTATAAGGGGGTGGATAATGAGCAAGAAAAATCTTGTGGTGGGGGCAAAATGAAAGATCAAGCCTCTGTGTACTTTTGTCCTGGATGCAAGTCGGGTGGGGGGGTTGGTAAATGGAGGGGCGGGGCACATAACCTCTCTCGTGCAGTGCCGCTGGTGGAGATTGATGTCACGAGGCAAGGAAGGAGTCCGTGGACAACAAGAGGAGAAATAACATCTCTTCAATATTCTTTGCCATTCATGCTTTGATGTTTCCAGCGTCATAGTCTGTACAGGCTTTGCTGTTCTCTTCCATATCATTCCTCTGCGAAACAGGGAACTGGGGAAATCGAAATAATGTACGTTACGCACTATACCATACAAGGTATACCTGTCAATAAAGAAAAAATACAAATAAATAAGTTCATTGAAATTAGAGCATGAAATTAATTCGCCACCGCAAGTACCCCTTTTCAATTAGCACAAATAAATTCCTATTGTTTACCTGTCTCCTCCAGTACATAAAACATGGTATCGAAATAATAGAAAAGTCATCTGCCATGTTTCAGCATGCACGTGAGGAATAGTTTAACCTTGGATAGAGTGGCGTAGCGCCGGGGATGGTATGTGTCCCCCCCCCCCCCATCATTTAACAAAAGTGAAGGAAGAAAGAGAGAGGGGTGGGGGAGAAAGGGAGATTGAAAAAACAACAACTGTGAATTAGAATTAGCCCCATGGTCCCCACCCTCTCCCGTCACAGACGTATATCGCATAAAAACAAATTATGTAAAAAGATGTTTCAGATATATAGTGATCCAAACGGAATGTAATCGGAAACTCTTCATCTATAAAACTCTGTTATACACCTCAACAGTTTAAGAAGTATATTACTGACTTTGACTGGAAACATTCTTACCCAAATGTACCCATATTGACTTTTATCTTATGTATTTTAAGTATTTAATTGTTCATTTGTTTGTTTGTTTTTCTCTTTGTTCTTTCATGTTGTAAACATTGATATGATTTGTTATTGTTTTTAATTGTATGTGGACCCCCTGGAAACCAACTGAAGTTGAAAGGGTAATCCACCCCACATGTGAAAAAAAAAAAGACCCCCCGCTCAGGGGCTCCGTTCCCTCTTATTTCAGTCCATTCCCCCTCCCCCTCTCCCTACTGGACCCTTGCTCCTCCACTGTCTGTATCCATTAAAAATGAACCTGTCATGGTCTATACATGTATAAACATAATGGACAATACGACATACGTCAGAGGTAGCTGCTAACATTAATCAGAAAATACCTATCTTGTCAAAATAGCTTCACGAATATACGCAAGGAAAATCTGGGTCACAACGTCATATGATGAAAAGTACAATGAACTTGAGCAAGCCCATCGAAGCATTATGGACCCCACGGCTATCTATTTAATTAATTAATTCGCTATACAGCCATTTACAATAATCACAAAAAAATTGATACGACCTCTATCATCGTGAAGCAAGTTAAACCTTGTTTCTATGAAACTCAGTCGGTCGTGTTTACATGTATTTTGTAGCCGAATACAATTATAATGATAATAACATCTACCGTACTTCTATCTGTTTGTTTTTGTTTTGTTTCGTTTTTTATGTGCTCATTGTGTTGTTTTCATGTTCATGTTCTTTATGGTATAATTACTGGTTTTCAGAACATAACAATCACAATGTAAAAGCATTATAAAATCTATCGGCACATGTTGAAAAATCCCTTTTATAAGCAGAATTCACTAGATGTCGTCATAAGAGTATGAATGCGAATGTAATGCTTATGAGGGCGACCGCCACCCCGTCCTAAAATGGATTGATGCCCTTGTATGCATATGTTTTCTGTCTGCTATGTCAAATGGCCTGGTGTGTCGATCTGGATTTTAACAATTGCTAACTAAAACGCTATTGATACCTAACTGCCCAAAGTTCACTTTCACTTTTCCATTAAAAAAAAATTGACAGTACGGTTAATGATAATAATCATAATGATGACTGTCTTGATAACAACACGATATTGATGACAATGATATTAAAACGTATCATATTTTGTAATAATTATAATATTATCCAATACACAATGTCGTTATCAACTACTGTAAACTCGAAAAAATGTACATAAAAATTCGCTTACATCATATCGAGCAAAATGAGCACGTAGAAATAAGAAAAAAAACTTTGTGTCTTTCTTTCTTTCTTTCTTTCTTTCTTTCATTCTTTCTTTCTTTCTTTCTTCTTCTTGTTGTTGTTATTGTTAAATCCTTAAAATTCGCTTAAAGTACCCTCTCATCCAACCCTATACCTTCTCTAAACAAAACAGGGTCAACATTCAAATTTTGAACCACATTTATACTGTCAAATTGTCAATCATCAAAATGAACAAGCCATCATAAAATATCTATATACAAATAAAATAGTATTAACCCAGAAAATCTAGGTAATATACATGTACGTAATGAATGTACGATCAAAGTGATATTCTACATCGGGCATACACTATTACCACCTTTCTATGAACTTTATACAGCAGGCGTCATGGGCGTTCATCGATATGCCAAGCGAATTTATAAAAAGAAAGTAAATATTTGACCGATAGGAAAAAAAATAGTATAAATATTTGTGTTCTGTGTTTTGTATACAAGCAATGAAAACTACGTCAGCGGAACGGAAATTGGCATGTGGATCTTCACACGGTAGTCGGCAAAGTTTACTCTTTTAATATTGATCACGTGTTGGAGATCGATGAATTCCTGCTAACAGCTGTGTGAAGGGTAAATGGAGGGAGGTCATGTGAAGGGCGTGGCCCGTGTTCCCTCCCGGTGGTGTTTTGGGAAATTTCCCATCACCACGTGTAAGTGTGTTTTGGTTTGGAATTTGTCTTTCACCATGTCACGTTGAATGACGATGGTGGCAGATCAGGTGATTGTTTTTATCATCCATCAATATTACATGTATTTTGATTTGGAGAGCACTGGCTTCAATATGGTATAATATTAAACGCGTCATAACATTTAACACGTTGATTGATAGTGAGTATAGTAGTTCATATTAAAAGCCTACAGCCTACATTTTAGTGATTTACCTACTTGCAATCATTGCAAGCAGTGATTCTCAGCTTGTTTAAAGTAATAGAAAAGAGGGTATATTCAGTTTAAGAATGTATCTAAATACCAGCAACTATCATGATGCTTGAAGTGATAACACTTCGACCTCGGCTAGACAGAAATTATAAACCTATTTATAATATTTACATAAATTTCAAGGTCAGTATTTATTCATATAAGTTAAAGAAGAAAATAATAAGACCTGAATTTAAAAAAAAAAAAAAAATTTGAACACTGATAACAATTTAAATGAGTTGTTATTGTAACATGATATTTTATATATTTCTCCTTTGTTTGAGGGGGGGGGGGTCAATCTTTCTATATCAAACCAACATTATGTACATGTACTTGTATCCATTACTGCCAAATTTATCCTTCATCCTGCGGTATAAGTTGAAACTAGGAGATAAACATACAGCCCTGGAAAGAATTATTAGGCCAAGATCCCTCAAAGGGGTATATTAATTTATGCTTAAAAAACTAACCATAACAAAGGGAAAACATTATAACAGCAATTGTACTTAGCTATATAAGTTATTTTATTCACTGATTCCACAAAAATAACATTATCAGTAACTTTTCTTGGTGTAATCATTCTCCGTGGCTGTATATCACTCCTTCGTTGAACAGAATCCGCATATACCTCGATTAAAGGTTGCGATGTTGAAGATTTTTCTTCGAATTTTTCTCTGGTTTTGATAAACAAGCAGACCACATATTTTACAATTCCCAAGAGCGGTAAATCTTGAAGAAAGTTTCCATTGACTTGGATTCTGAGTTTCTTCGAAAATGAAAGTAATAAGAAGCTTTGTATAGGCTATCATCCTGTAAAGAACCAGTGGAGTGAATCTTGTGGTTTAAACAAGATTAGATTCGGTTCAATTCGAGGCTTTCTTTTCCATACTATAAGCTGCCATTTTGTGCCCGGTACCTACCCTGTATTTCAAACTTATCGAAGAACAACAATTCTCTATTAAGTCGTGAAGAAAATTAAGGGTTGTAATATTTTGTAAACAATAAAAAGGAATTGGACATACAGTCTTACAACATAACACTTTCATATTCAAAGTTTACCAGTAGGTTGGTCAAGAAAACAACAAAACAAGATGATAGTCACCTAAAGAAATAGCTGAGAGTCAAAAGGAATTTAAACCTTATGAAAAAGTATTATACTATAACGTCCTTCTCACTGCATGTTGGCAGAATGGTCATTCAATATTTTGTTATGCGACAACTTTCAAAATAATGCGTCTTTTTCGTATTAGGAAACTTGAGGGTATGCCATTTGCACTGATCTTTATAGAGAAAGACATTCCTTTAATATTAAATTATATAGGCCTATAATGCTCAATAAAACACCGAGAACCTGATCATGTAATTAATAATATGGGGATAAACTGCATTTTGGACCATATGCCGACATGCTCACTGTTTATAATTTCATAGAGCATATTGACACGGTAAAGTCAACATAACTCAATATGATCTTCAACAGTGTTTTTGTCTGCAAAAATATATAAACATATTACATCAGGGCATCAAATGAAGTTCATAAAAGTGCTATTGTCTGCTTTTGATAGCCTGAAATGCACTTTGCTGTAATCATTCTTCTTTTTTTAAATTACACATTGGAGTAAAATATCAGAAGTAATATAACTACTATGTAAGCAACGAATAGAAGCTGAGTAAAGGAAAACAAAGATTGCTGTTACCAAAATACTTTTTTCATCCTAGTGAGATATGCATTTTAATTCCTATATTCAGAATTTTGGAATAAGATGCATTGAATAAATGAACCATAGCCAATGAAAATAGAATAAATTCGAACATTTCTCATGTAAAACATTTTGTCCAGACGAGTGTCTATTATTGGGGGAAAACCACTGAACTCTATGTGGGGAAAACTCCCCGATCTCTCACACTGAACAACTCCAATAACGTCACCAATAGATGGCGACATTCCATGACGTTGAGCGGGATGGTCAAATATATATGATTTACAATAGTCGTAAAAATGGAAGGGTTCCTACTAGTAAAGATATATGTAAGGCTGTAGAGAACTCCGAAAAAAAAAATGAATATGAAAAGGCAAGAATAAAGGACAAACTGACACTGCATTATAAAAAATGGGAAAATTTCACTCCGTAAAAGGAGTGAGGCGTATAATATCAGACATATACATATATATATTTGTATATTTTAGTATCTATATGTTTACTTATATTATTATTTCTATATTTGAAAAAAATACTTATTGAAATTATTATTATTACTATTATTACTATTATTATTATTATTATTATTATTATTATTATTATTATCATCATTATTATTATTATTATTATTATTATCATTATTATTATTGTTGTTATTATTATCATCACTATTATCATTATTATTATCATTATTAATAAATGTATTTATTTATGTCTTCTCCTCCTTACTCCCTCACTTTCTCATTGATCCAACCACTTAATTATTAGCATTGTGTTTTTATTATTGCAACAGTATGGTTACAGAACTCCACTGATACGAAATACTATAATATTATTTGTTTTGGATTGAATTATGTAATTTGTTTACAATGTATGAAAAATAATGTCTCTCTGTACAATTTTCTTGTCTGAATATCTGAATAAAGGCAAAAAAGAAAAGAAAAAAAATTACAGAGTTCCGGTACCAAGTCAATGTACAATGTACAAACCCAATAAATACGTCGAGATTACAGCCAACATAGTGCATTGCCTAAAACGCAAGAAATTGAAAAAGTAAGAAAAATGAAGCAAAAAAACAACAACAAAAAAACAACAACTATGCACTGGAGGACATGGTAGAAATCAATAACAACAACCACAACAACAACTTTAACAAAACAACAAACAAACATAAATGTATGTCAGAGAGTTTCCTTCGTACTCCCCCCCCCCCCCCCCCCACCCGACCAGAGAAATCTGGATCCACCACTACTTGAAATTTAATTAAACATTCAATGACAAGTTAGTTTTTTTAATAATGTAATATTCCAATTAAAGTAAACGACAAACAAAGGCCTATGTGCCTATATAATGATTATGTCGGCCTGTTCAGCCAAGAAGTAATTTTTTACCATTTGGTTACACAAATTATCAAAAATTGCGTATTTGGGGAAGAGGGGAGGGATACATCGCAAGTTCCTATCTTTAAAATTACTGTACAGAAGATTGATCATACAAGCCAGGATATTTCTATAGAAAATCATGTTCGTTGTTGTCAAAAATGTATTCTGTTACACGCCTATATCATATATGAATACACATTATGAAAATGAAATATGGTAACAGATTCAAATATTTTAATACAGACTAGTTACTTTTATAGAAAGACAGATAGAAAAAGTGAGTGTTGTGTTATTCCAATCAGGCCTTTTGAATACTAAAAGGGCTTAGAGGGCGACATTGCTTATCACTCATCAGAGTCAGCTTGATCTGTAGGGAAAATTACCAGAGCACAATCTTTCATTTATTACAAGAAATATAATATGCAGTCGACCAACCTCTAGACATTCTAAGAATATATGATTTCTAAACAGATAAACAGAATTAAATGATAATCGAACGAACAATCAAGTGATAAATAATTGTTTCTTGAATTGAGCGTACAATATCCTCTTGACATGTTGACTTGTAACCTTGGATATTACGCAGTGGCAGATTTGTTTTGTTTTGTTTTGTTTTATTTTTGTTTTTTGTTTTTTGAATTGTTTTTTTTTTGTGGAGGGGGGGGGGGGGGGGGGTTGGAGGGCCCCCTTTTTTTCTCAAGTGGTATACCTTAAGTAAACAAATCCAAGACACGAAAAATGTGATGACCTTTTTTTTTTTCATGTCAGAAATTTTCGGACTATTGTGCCCCCTCTATTATAAAATCCCGGTTCCGCCCCTGATATTATATAGGTCATCAGATTTTATAATAGGATTGTTGTAAAAGATATATATTGGCTCATTATTCTTTACTGAAGTATTTCAGGAAATCACAATGGAGATATTTAAGTATAAGAGTCCATGATAGTACATTAGCGGATTGTTGGTAAGCCGACGTGTCAGTACAGTCTGCATAAGCAATGTTATTGTTTCATCTTTCATGTATAGCGCCATCTATTGGCGTTCTGAACTATTGTTTTCTGCAAGACGTAATTGCCAGAGATGGCATAATCAAACCTTTACTGGCATAATTTTATCCTTTGAGCACTTAGCATTATTCTTAACATAATTTGACACGATCTGGCATAATTATAGCATATGATTCTAGTGAAAAACTCAAGACCCTTTTTTTTTTTTTGGCGGGGGGGGGGGGGGGGGGGGGGGGCGGGTTGCTTGTTCTGGGATGTGGTTTTTTGTTTGTTTGTTTGTTTGTTTGTTTGTTGCTTTTTTTTTTGGTTTGCTTTTTGCTTGTCAAAGAATTTAGAGTAAAAAGACACCCAAACTCTGATGACTCTATTCCATGAGTCCTCCATAATTTGGCACAATGTAGTAGTATAATTTTTCATTGGTCCCTAGCACAATTCACGGCTGCAAAATGCTGGCATTTCACCCCAGGGGTACTCCAACACATACTCCGGGCTTGATTTTGTCAAAGATAAAGCGTTAGGGTTGAAATTGGGTTTTAAGTTAGTTTTAAGATTATGGTTAGGTATAGTGTTTGGTCAGGGGATGAAGTTTATAATTCGGTTAATGTGCAAAATTCACGCAGAGCAATTATCGCTGGAGCATGTGCCGTACAACCGTAGTACTGTTTAGAGCCAGAAGGGCGTTAACTCTGTGTTAAATCATATGAGTAAACGCCTTTCTGGCTACAAAGAGACGATATTATAATTCACTCCATTTAATCTGATTCTGATTTACCAATATTTTATTCATAACAATTGAAAAATTGTTTCATGAAATCGAACTTTAATGTCAGTGTTTTCTTTAAAGATTGTGCGTGGTATAACAAATGTAACAATGGCGAGTAAATAAAAAATGTATGCTGCTCATCTTTTGAAATTAGACTGGATACTTTGAAACTGACAAGGTGAAGATTTTACAGGATTAAAAAAAAAGGGGGTAACTTTTTGTACGATGGCAAAAGGTTGCCTATTCTTATTGGAAAAGACCCTATTTTAGAAGAAAGAAAATCAGCTATGCAGCATTTTGAAAATGCTGTTCCCTTGTTATTCATTAACTCCAATTAAGAAACCTTGTAAAATTATTTTGTAGGATGTGACACATGGGATGTGAACTTTGATTTTACAGTTATGTATTTTATAGATAATTTTCATTTCATGTGAATCACATTCATTTAGCTAGTTATCGTCATTTTTACATTGAAATTCATCTAGATATATATCGTTGCATTCATTTATCATGATTTTTTTGTTATCCCACTGTGTAATTTTGTTGTTGTTGTTGTTGTTGTTGATCTTCTTCTTCTTCTTCTTCTTCTTCTTCTTCGTTTTCTTCTTCTTCTACATCTTGTATTGATTAACATTGTTGTAATTTTTTATTTCATTGTTATCCTAACTATCATTGTTTGAAATATTATTATACATATAACAACAATAATGATAATAATAATGATAATTATTATTATTATTATTATCGTCATCATCATCATCATCATCATTATCATTATTATTATTATATTGTTATTATCTTGCCACTATTATTGTCAGTATTGACTGTCAACGTCATCAATATAATTTGGCCCAGTAATATTATATTATTATTTACATACAGAGATTCAGGCGTTTGCACTCTGTAATATAGCCCACCCATAACTTACAAGTACCTCGATAATATCACATTAATGATATCCTTCTCGTTATTATCATGAGTTTTCTCATGATTTCAATTTGTCATCACAAAAGGACAAATAACTCAACCTCACTGGGCAGCGCAGTGTTTGGTGTCTTCAGTTTCGAGTGCTGAGTTGTAGTTACCACACTTCATATAGCTGTATTATTATGTTACATATCAGGATCACACATGGCGTTCCATAATATACTTTTACCGTCGATGTAGGAGAGAGACAAGCACAGACATTCGGACTTCCAGAAAATCATCGAAATTTTACAAAATGTGAGTACTGAATATCATTCACTAATGTATGGTCATTGAAATGAATGTATGAGTGTCTTTGTGGTAGACATTTCAAACTCATTTATTGTGATCTCTTCTTGAAATGATCGGTAATGTAGCTGGTGGTCGGTGTTATAACCACGTAGCGGGCATTCACGAAACGTTCATGCCGAAACTCCCCGCTATGCAATGTCGACAAACAGTCGGTTACAGTCGGTTGCCCGCAGTACGTCTTCGTATTGTAATCATGTCGACATGCGAAGAATGTCCCTCCATGACTCAACAACAAGGCGTTATGACCGAATGACATTGACAGTAGCTTCCTCTGATGCTTTTATCATTTATGCTGTATTTTAGCCCGTCTCATTTCTACTGAGTTAATGACTGTTGCGTGGTGTTATAAATCATGAAATAGTTATCACCATTCACTCCGCAGAGAAATGTTTCGTTGTGACACACGCATTGGTGTCCTCTTCCCCCCACCATAGACTCTGTATGCAAGCGTTTGTGTGGCAGCGAATGAGTGGTTTCCTTAATCATACAGCCCTTAGCATGCTTAGCATTAAAAATTTTCATTTTCATGTTTTACAGGGAAATGGGTGAAATAGGTGAAATTTTTATTGGCTACTGTTTCATCTAACAGTAACACAACAATATTTGACAGCCTAGATCTTTGACAAAGCGTTTATGTAGGGTATAGACATTATATCACTTTTTACACTTAACGTACATGTACATGTAGCACGAGTATATATATATTCATGTCTTAAGTGAGGATACAGAAAGACTACAGCCTAAAGCATAGCTTGATTTACTTGCAGCCCGAAATCAAATGAAAATGAAAGTTTGTTCTACATGTAACTGTGCAAGAGTATTTGATCCAAAGTGTGAAAATTGGAGGTACAAGCAAAAAACTGAATCGGTGTATTCTAGCTGGATCTTGCACACTCACACTTATGCGAGATTATTGGAGATTGGATCTTGCATGTTTATTTGTAATTATATATTATTATATGCATGGGGACCTACAATGTACATGTACTACTAGATCAAGATGTACATTGGTCTACAAAACATTTGCATTGCAGTCCTTGATGATTTAAATAGGAGTAGATTATGCGGTTCTTGATATATTCTGTTAGCAAACTGCCAAAGATGATAAAAGTTGAAATGATGCACATGTAGAACTTCTTCATATACCCAGGTTCTGTTCATATCTCCAAGGTAGGTACATGTAGTACAGATTTACCAAATCAAGTAGCCATGAAAAAGTACATAAAAGTGCAGGAGCTGTGAGTGATTAAGCTCTTGATAACCTGTAGGAGCAATCTTTGAACTATACCGTGATAAACAACACCTCAAAGTTCCCACTTCTAAAAGCATGGTAACTGTAATTGTCATAGCTCTGGAAAGCTCAAGAGCCTGATTGGTTAAGAGTAGACATTTTGTCCATCCGTGTCCGTGACACTGAATATTTTATGGATTATAACTTTAGTAAGTGACCATGGCAATCTAAATTTTATAAAATTTCAACTCCTTCAATGATGCCCTTCGCAATGAAACATAAACTGGCTCTCTTCAATTAAAACTATTTTCTACAGGCCTTCAAACTTCCAAAGTTTGTCAAATGTCAGACCGTGACTAACTGATAAGAATCTCAAACAAGCTCTTTAAAACATGTAAAAATTGCTTCAAGGATATATCACAGTTTCTCTAGAAATCAAAACACATCAAGCCACGAATGAAAAAGTATTTTTTATTCATTATTTTTGTCTGTGTGCCTTCATTAGGAGTAATTCTGAATCTTTTTGGACTGTCTACATGTACATGTATTATACACTGTAAACATATGTTTAATTTTATTCCATCTAATAAGCTTATTAACTGAAAATATGGATGGAGGTACATTTTATCTTGAGCAGTTCACATTCTGACTTAGTGCAGGAAAAAAAAAATTGGAAGCTACATATATGGCTGTTTTTTCAGGTTTAATAGAAAAGGAGTTCAGTTTGATCAAATATGCATGAATTATCAAACCAAGTGATGAATCTTTGTTTACACATTAATTTTTTTTTTAATGCAATTAAATGAAATGCCAAGGACAAAGTTTGTAAGTAGAAATATTGCTTATGATCTACATGTACCATGTACATTCATGTATAGAATTCTTGATGGTTTTTCCTTTGCAAATCCTTTTTTTAAGCATTTAAAATATTTGAGGAAATTAAATGCCCAAGTTTAACCTAGCCGTGCAAATGTTGAAAGAAACCAAAAGGAACAAATCTTAACACATATTTAGAGAGTTACATGTAAGTCATAATGAAATTATCAGAGAAAGAGATCTATCAGTAGACAGTAATTGATCAAGATGTTTCATATTTGGTTTAGTTTTGGGTGGTTTGAAATTTTTTTAGAGAAAATTGTTTTGAGTTTTCTGAAATGCGACATCAATCCATGTTTCTTTGTAATATATGCTTTGAAGCAAAAAAAAAATAAAAAAATCCTGGTTTAACGACATGTGAGTGTCATCTTAGACAGATAACGAAATAATTGCTTGCAAGATGAGTGAATATGACAGTGTATTTCTTGAGCTTGTAATTTAAATGTATTTCACCATCATATGAGTAACTTTATTTGCTACACCCCCAGCTGTGATAATGTTTCCTTAAAAACAACAGCAACCAAACCTAATCTTGATCTATTCTAGTTAATCTGGAAATTTGCTGTACTGTGTAGATTTTCTGATTTTCACAATAAAAAATCAGGTACATGTATGCATAATTCTGTATGCTAAATGTTTGTTTACGTTAGTTGATTTCTTCTTGGAATGTCAAACAGAATATTACATGTATGAAAGATTCTCAACATCCCTTAATGGTGGAAGAAATTTTGCATCATGTGTTTCAAATTTTTAGCGATAGCATTCCATAGTTGGTGAAATTACAATGGAGGGTGTGTATTTTGTTCAGGTACGTCACACAATTCTAGCTATGTAAATATATCTATTATAAATGCTTTCTAAGGCTTGAAATCTGTGGGTGGATATATACTGTTGTACATGTACGCTATCCTTTGATATTGATACACGTATGTTGCACAAAGGAACAGAATTTAGTTAAAAAATAGGAACCTGTTTATCATTACCTGTTAGGTGGGACAGAATAAAAATTACAATCTGCAGAACCGCCCAACATTTTTGTCACTGCATTATTGACGAAATAGCCTTGACATTTGATGAAAATTAATTTCCATCTAGAATCAAATAAAATTTACCACATTGAATAATCCAAGATGGCAAATATATACCTGCCTAACAATGTTGGGAGAAATTTTGTAAGAGTTGAGGAGTTTAGTGATGATTAAAGAAAGATATATGAATGTATAAAAAAATTGAGTTTATGTCTTATGAATAGACTTTATATGTAGTCATGATTCAAAGTGAGCCAACATGTGGTCTCTTCTAACTGCATTCTTTAACATTGTTAATGTTAGTTGTGTTTTTCACTGGAAGTTTTTTCAATCATGCCTGTGGTTCTTTTCTTTAATATTTTGTTGGTTCAAAAAACTTATCTGCTGTTAAAAATTTAGAATTGCTTTAAGCCAGCCACTTTTGAAATGCAATTCTGTTTATACAATAAATTATGATTAGTTTGTTGAAACAACAGCATCATTGTCTAAACTGTTTGCAATTTAATTCATATAAGCATCTCTAGGGGATAATCATTATGATTTTGTACCTATCCATAAAAACTGGGACAAATCCACCATTTATTTCAATTCACATGATACGCTACTTGATGTATTATGCATGAGACCCTATGTAGTCCCAAGAATCACAATGGATTTCCAATTTCAGAGAATAATACGTTTTGGTTGACCAGTCAAGACTGATGTGATGTATCTATTGTTTGCCATTTGAAAGGACAGGAAAACCACCATACAATTGGGGCTTTTCAGAGTTTTTCGCATGTCAAGGCTGCTACAGTGGTAGGCTGCAGGGAATGATATTTTTAAGTTGTGAATATATTTTGTGAATAAATTCCTTTTAAAAATTTGCCAATTAAGATATTGGAGTTCTGTGGGGGGGGGGGGGGGGGGGTTCTGGTGTGTAGGAACTCAGGCAATTACCTATTTAATGGTGCACATTGTATTCAATTTTGATAGATGTATAGCTCAACTAAAATTTCCTTCACGCATCGAGGAATGGAATAGTCACTAGAATGGAGCTGCTGATAAGAGGATGCACACCGGAATGTTTCTCATGCTCTTGGAGATGTTGACACTCAGTTTGTTGGGAAGAACAATAGCATACAGTATGCAATGTACATGTAGGCCTACATGTACATATCTTTCAATTCAAAGCTAATCTGGCGTTCATCTATAATTTGAAATTGCATTTTGAGAGAAAATAATGCAAAGTTATCATGCTTTGTGTATCAGGCAGCAGTTGGGCTCTTTGAACAAGCAAATTATAAACAACATAAGGAGAACTTGCTTGAAATTAGATTCACTGCAAAGTACAACTCACATCTGTACATTTTTCAAGTGCTGTTTTTGGCCAGGGCTTCAATGCATCCAGGTACATGTTGGTCGATTTCCATATATATCTTTCTTTGATCATCGTTTGACAGACAGGCATTTATTTGTATTCATTGCAGGGTGCATTTGATTCTGTGAGGACTCATTCTACCTCATCCCCAGAACCCAAGATTATCCTTGAACTTTTCTGTGAAACAAAGGGCAGTGATTGTTGCGATAAAGAATGTTTGAAGTGAACAGTGAACATCATTTAACATGCCATCAGATGCATGGTTCACGCGACAACTCATATTTGTAGAGTAATCAGTGAATAGCAAGAAGCCCTGAAACTTCTATCTTCTTGAACTGCAGCTGACTAAGATCACAGGAGATTTAAAGGATTCACAGAGGTAATGGGCCTTGTAATTCTCAACAAGAAAAACTCAAGTTTTTTGCTTGGCTGGGTTTGATGATCAAAAAGTTATCTGCTTCGTTAGAATTTATCAGAGAATCGTAGAATTGATCTTTTTCAGGAAACCTCTTATGTGAGCTACATGTACTTCTCCTTTGTATGGGTGCTTAAAGTATACAAAGTCTTATAATTAAAGGAGAATGAAACCCTGGGGGGGAAATCAATTTTAATTGAAAGAGAAGATAGAGAGAAGCAATTTTAAAAAAAGTTTCATCAAAGTTGGTTTAAAATTAAAAAGTTATGAAAGTTTGAAAAGTCTCAATTTACTTTTTATGGCAATCCTCAAATTGACAGTGTTGCTTCAAAGTGACAGGTTTAGTAATACAACTCTCCATATGTTTTGTACACAAAATTTCATATTTTCTCCATTATCTCTAAAGATGCTGCTTGTCTTTTTGTGAACTCAACATATGTTTTGTCAATACATTTTCCCATGATATATCTTGAGCTAAGGAGACAAGCTGCACCTTGAGAGATAATGGGGAAAATATGAAATTTTGTGTACAAAACATATGGAGAGTTGTACTACTAAACCTGTCACTTTGAAGCAACATTGCCAATTTGAGGATCGTCTTAGAAAGTAAATTGAGACTTTTCAAACTTTCATAACTTTCTCATTTTGTAACCAACTTTGATGAAACTTTTTTTAAATTGCTTCTCTCCATCCTCTCTTTTCATTAAAATTGATTTTTCCCCAAGGTTTCATTCTCCTTTAAGAATCAAAGAATTTTAAAAGCATGTAAGATACATGTAGCTGTGCTTGGAACTAGTGTACGAATAGTCTTTCAAATGAATATTCCTGGAAATAAAACAGTCACTTAAAGTGACAGTAAACTGAAGCTCCTAAATAGCGCCATCTTTTAACTGGATTTGAAAAGTGTCTGTGCCTCTCATTTTCCCATCATGCCCCATTCTAGTTGTAGAAGCTTAGAATGTACCTGAAGGCAATTTTCCACATTGCAAGTCAAAAATAATAGTTGTGAAATATAAAATGTGCCCATCGTCCAAACATGTTGTTTGTCAAAATTCAAAATTCAATGCAATTAATTTTCAAATTATAATCTTAATTTAGCAATCACTGCAAGATAGCGCTGTTCAAGTTCTACCAGTTTAATGCCACTTTAAAGCCTTAGAATATATATAAAGACAGAGTGAACATCATTTCCAATTAACTGACAAAGTCATTATGCTTTTTTACTAATATGATTTTGAGAGTGATACATGAATGATACATTTATTCATTTTGTACAGAGTAGATACTAACAGGGGTGCAGAACACCTCCACCCCACCCCAATATGGTTACCAAACCTGGGTTAAGAGAGCAAAGTTTAGTTGAAATGCCCTTCCTGATGGAATAGATACCAAGTTTGCACCAAGTATCAACTTCTGCTTCAAGTAATAGCAACAAAATGGTAAACCATACACTGCACAAAACATGCAGTCTTACTCGAATCAGACTAAATGTGTCATTGAATCAGAAGAAAACATCACCATATAGAACATACATGTAGCAACGTCATGCACTGGAATGCAAGGGCAATAGCTTGGTGAAGGTACAGTAGCTTTTGACCTTAAACCATAACACCCTGGAAGTTCATAGGTCTTCAGAAGCCCCAGGGATATCTTGAATATGATGATTAGGTCTATTCTCAGCTGGGATATATCCACATCACTGAGTGCACTGAGCTAGCTTATTATGATTGATATTTTTTTTTGACCCACGCTTAATTTTGCCCCCCTCCTTGACGAAGTAATTAAGTTCGTGATCTTGGTATTGGCGTGACTGAGGTCTCGGCTAGGATTATTGGACGGTGGCGTATATTTTGGTTGGAGCCCTGTTGGTGGAGATCTCTACATTTTTTGGGTCAACAGAACTGACATGTGGCACCCACATTGAAAGTTATTTGTTTGCCTCTAAGCCTCCCAATCCCTTTAGTATTGGAAATAATTGTGTTGGTGTGAAAATTCCATGGCTGATGTCTGATGATTCAGTGCTCATAAGAGCCTCCATATTCATTGCAGCATAGGTACAGTACAAAGCTATTATGAAATAGACCTCTAAATAGAGGTTTAATAATAACTAGAGACTGGAAAATTTGTTGAAAATCGTTTACATGCAGCGTATAAATTTTAGAAAACGGTTTTGCTTTAATATAAAAGTCAATGGTATGGGATTAAAATTGTGTTTAGGGAAGAGATAAATTTGTAACCTAGCTGTCTTAAAGTACTTTCTAAAATGGACAAATATTAACAGTACATTCCAATACATAGATTTATCACAAAACTTGGCTTAGTTTCATGTACATGTACATGTAAGCCTAAGCTGCTGAGATTTGATGCTCTATTGGTCAAGTGTAAGCAGTCCATCCAGAGGGAAGTCCTTATCTTACCCAAATTGCTTCCTTGTAATACCCTTTCTTTTGAAAAGACTTTCATTGAATCAAAGTGAATGAGTAATCGATACTACACACATAGGAAGTTCTATTATTATAGTAAACATTACTGTAATGTTTAAAAAGATTGTCTGTTCCTATAAGCCTTTCTTGTCTTAAAGGGGGTACCCAATGCTGAAACAGTGTTAGTTCATTTAAAAGATCATGATTTTATTAGCAGAAAATCATCTGCCTTAAGTTTTTTTAAAATTCGTGTTGCCAGAAAAATCCCCGAAATATGGTAAGACTTCAGGATATTTTGGCCCCTCAGCTGTGTCCCAATTTCAGCTAGGTAACCACAATGACGTCAAAGTGGTTACCCAGGTTCGCGTATTGCAGATGTGTTGCGCGCTAGACTGTACAAAATGCATTACACCTTGCGCGCATTTTGCTATAATTGCGCGACAAGGTAACCACTTTGACGTCATTGTGGTTACCTAGCTGAAATTGGGACACAGCTGAGGGGCCAAAATATCCTGAAATCTTACCATATTTCGGGGATTTTCTGGCAACACGAATTAAAAAAAAAATTTAAGGCAGATGATTTTCTTCTAATAAAATCATGATCTTTTAAATGAACTAACATTGTTTCAGCATTGGGTACCCCCTTTAAATACTGGTGTATGTCAGGAATGAAAAAAAAAAAACAACCTCAAGCCTAAACCCTTTTTTATCTTTTTCATAGTATCCCCTACATACATGTTTATTACATAGTATAGATTGCATGTTTAATTACCCAGTTGAAGTTCCTGAATCAGTGTAGACCAGAAATGAAACATACATGTAACTCCCTTAATGCTCATTCATGTATGACACAGTAAACCGATGCCTTTTTAAATAGAAAATGACATGATCATAATGTCCTTCACATTTTGGTATCTTATAAAACGCAGATAAGTAAGTAAGTGTATGACGATGACCTCTTTTGGCTGCAGCTATTTTTTTCATTAACACATTAAAGAAGCCACAGCTTTCCTGCATCATGTATGAACAAGCTTTTACAGATGAATTGTACATGTACACATTTTTATTATGACGAAAAGATGCAAAAATGAGAGCATCGTAAAACTCGTCCACATGGGTACAAGCTTACGTTTGAACCGAGGCAATTTAAAAAAAAAACAGTGATATGTGAAAAAAAGAAGATCTGATTAATCTGTACCTCTCCCCATCTCCTTGTCCTTCCAGAGCAGAAGAGGAAAACCATCCTTTCAGGAGTGAAAGTAGTCGGCAACTTTTCACCAAGCTTTCAAGGACCTCCTTTTGTACCTTATCTCAATACTATTGCTACTTGTCCCATTCTGCTTTACTTTTATGGCGGAATACAGTGAGTAAAAGAGTAGCATTTGTTGTTCATTCTCCTCTGGTCCTCAGGAATGCTACTGAAATACATGTAGCTTGAATATTAACACTCTTGAATTCAATTCAAACTATTTGTATTGGGGAATGGGGGTGGTATACATGTACATGTATGTGGCTGAAGAGTAAGTGCAATATAAAGGCCTAGATTTTGCTTTTATTGCAATATTTAAACAAAAATTAATATGCAGGGTTACACATTTTAAATCTCTCATTCTCTCTTGGACATTTTTGGTGAGCAATTTAAATGTAAAATATAGTAACAGTAACATTATCCCCATTCCTCCTATAGTATTGATGGCGCAAAAATAGTCCAAAAATAAAATGTCGAAAGTTCTGCAATTGACCCATGTTTACATTAAAATTGTGCAGTGTCGTTTTGATCTTCTTTTCTATGTTAATGAACATGCACATGTAGGCATACATACACATTTGGTCTCATTCTGTGGTCCTCTCCACTGTTGGAATATTCAATGTACCTTTAGTGAACTTCATAATGTGAAATTAATAGTCATGAAACTATTAGACAAGAACAACTTGACTTTGAACAAAATTTATTAGAAAATATATCAAAATGAAACTGAACTTCACAAGTGTTTGTAAAATACCAGTATACCAATCCCATAAGGGGGAAAGGAAAGGTCATAACACAAACAAAAAAGACCAAGAACCGTCAGGAATTTTTGATTTGTTTGTGTACATTGATATCAAGGGATTTCTGTACTTACTTACTCACGGCATATTTTTAGTATGATGTCATGGAAACAATCAACCTGTTCTATGAACTTGTTTCCTTTACCCGCTGACGAGAAAGAGAAGAAATGAATCGGTAGAGCACAAATTCATGACATTAATGGAAGAAAAATTAATGCCTGTTGACTGGAATTTGCGTGTTATGGGTTGGTTCCCATTGCTGCATTTATTTTTCAAGTAAACTTAGCAGAGATCAACTGTACATGTATTTGTACTTTTTGCCCACTTTGATGTTATTTGATGGATATCTTCTCTCCAGAATTAATAACTTTTTTGATGTTGTTTTTTAATCTGTGTCTTTTCAAGTTTAACATTAATAGACATGGTGCAAACTGTTATACATGTAGCTCCTCTGATACAAAAGCATTTTCAGCAAAATAGGCTCAAGATCATATTGGTGAAAAAAAAAAATCATAACGTATATGGTAACTTTAATGAGATATATGTAGACCTATACTAAAAGTGGAATGAAAATCATAAAGTGGTGGTAGAATTAACACAATTCTTATCAGGTTAACATGATCTTTGAACTGTAACTTCATACCAAACAAATCATAAAAACTTCAGTAGTTTTGCTTCTTATCGCTATCAAACTGACTTTTTAATGGCTTTTACATTTAAGCTCATATCCAAATAATTCATGACAAATCATAAATAAGTACATTACTGCTGGCTTCACTTGTTGTGTGTACAGGCCTGGTAATGGAAACAGTCCTTTTCTGTAGAGTTCAACCTGGAGTGAATGTTTATATTGGTGGGAATATTTAAGATTTGGATGGGGGGGGGGGGTGGTATTGTGGATGGGGGCACAGACTGATCAGTATCTAGGGGCTATTTATGCAATTATACATGTATGTCAGATTTAGACAGAATGTTTACATTGTATATTGGTGGGAGTATTGAAGATTGGGGGTGGGGTGGTATTTTGGATTGGGGCACAAACTGATCAGTATCTTGGGGCTGTTTATGAAATGATATGTCAGATTTTGAGTTGATTTTTCTCATGGATGTCGTCACAGTAGTTCATGAAGGATGTTGATCACTTACAGCTGCTGAATTGGCAGATCAATGTATGTTAACGACCAGAATTTTATAGAGATTTGTGTCTCGTTGGTGGCCTAATGTATGTCATGCACCCAAGATTGATCGGAATTGAGTAAGGGATCTATTTTTATCCCTGAAATGATACATTTCTAACCATTAAAATCAGCAGCTTTACCAAACTCTCATGAAAAGCAGTAGAATTTTACATGAACATTACATGTAATTAACTCCTACTATTTTGACAATTCAAATTGAGATCAGTGTCATACATTTTTTTCTCTCCATTTTTCTTCATTTTTTTTGTGTTGTTGTTGGTATCCCAGTCACCTTCACATGACCAATTCCAGAACCCCCCCTCCCAAATTACATTATCCTGAAATTGAAAAGTCCAGATTTGTAGGGTACATGTACATGTCTCTCCTTCAGATATATATAACAGAAAGAGATTTTGCGGATAGCGGAGGAATATTGTATTTTCCCCTGTGAAACAATCACACATACATGTACTCTAGTCAAGAATGAAGCCAATTTGTAATAAACATGACATTATTTATTTTTTTCAGTAGGTGTATAAGCCTCAGGGTTCCATTGTACAAACTGGCATAGTGTATGTTACACATGAGACATATGGCAAACCAAAGTTCAGTGACCCTGCAATAAGCTCTGTAATGACACCCGTGTTGTCCCCCAACACAGGTAATAAATGTTCCCATCGATCAATACACCATCCCCCTCTCTCCTACACCACACCCATTCATAGGGGATTGATCAATAGAGGCATTATCTCCTCTTATCGAGCTAATTATCGCTTCATCTTCCCTCTGTCGGACACTATCATATCAATGGTAAGTAAACCAAGCATGTATACACAATGCATAGACTTGTAGGCCGAAGTCGTAAAAATCATTTATGACAGCATCTTTCATTATTAAAAAGCAGTGAACAGATTAGATTAGAGGTTGTCATCTCCTGCTACTGTGGACATTATAACACTTTAATACTAGACATATTACCTAGTCATGTACCGTGCAGAAGGGTGCTACCTGAATTTTGGGTAATTTTATTTAAAGATGTTTTTTCAGTTTGTAATAAAGATATTTAATATAGAAAAGTTTAACAAATCACTGTTAAGATTTTCACAACAAATGGACGTTTTGTATAGATTTACCAGTTAAAGATAGGTCAAAACAAAGTGTGTGTCTCTTATAGAAGCACTGTATGCCTACAACAGGACGAGAATTCACCAGACGATGAGGCCTGTACTTACAGCGAAGAAGAGGAAGTAAACATGCACACTGTCCAAGTATCTGTTTGTAACTTTCTGCCAGGCACATATCAACATTTGTATCAATCAATCAAAGTAGCCTTCTCATATACAGTACATGTAGGCCTGCCACCTACAGCACATCCTCCTATTTGGTTAAACTTAACTGTAGAAACTTTAATGATGTGCATTTGCCTTGTGTAACATATTTGTGGACTATTTCTTGGTAATATGTTTGAAACATTGCCGCCAAATCCACAATTTGTGCATTCTAAATCTACACGGGACATGTCATTCTATGTACCGGATAAGTATTTTGAACACGTAATATTTAAATACTGGTAGCCATTGTGCTTTTGAACAGCAAAAAACAGGATCTGGCAGAGCCTGATGGCAAAGTCTTGATCCTCCAGAAAAATCTTGAAAGTGTCATGAGAGATTGAAAAGAGTGTTGAGAAAGGGGTAGAACTTTAAGCTGAAAATTGATAATCAATTCAATACCCCTATTGATCCATCCAAAGGGGGATGGATAATACCCCCTCCTCCACATGAAATACAGGATTTAGGGGGACCCTTTCACACCTCTCCCTCACTCCTTTATTATGTAATCCATTGTCCTTCTGTTTGAGTTCGTCTACGTAGAATGAGTCACTTGACTATTGAATTGACTAGTCAATGACCCATGGTTCAACAAACCATATCTTGTCATCCCACTGGACAAAGATATCCATAGTGGTCAGGGGACTGACTGGTATTGGTAGCTTGACCAATTGACTTAGCAATGGTCATCTTTGCAAGTTTTAAACTTAGTCCGAAACTTAGACCGAATGAGCTAAAGGCACTACATGTACAGGTACAATGTACATGTACACATGTATCTAGTAGAGCTACAAGGGATGTGGAAAACACAAAATTGTTGTCAAAATCAAAATAACTAATTTGTATAAAACAAAACAACAACAAACAAGATATAGCAAGAAATAAATTTAAATTCAAGTTTTCTGAACAAGTTTTGATGATGAAATTTGACTTTTTGCTCGCTTTATTACAGAAGCAGTTCTGGGACTTATCAAAGGAACTTGGACATAACTTTGTTGGGAGCAGTTTGTACGATTTTCCTCCTTGCTTTTATGAGGTAAGACACGCCAATTGTTAAGAGCCAGACGGGCATTGACTTTTATCATATAACTCTGTTAACACCCTTCTGGCTTTCAGCAGACAGTGTGATACATGTACATCATAATAAGTGACTGTAATATGGACCACAAGTCACAAGAAGAAAATTTTAATGACATTTGACTGAAAATGCTATGATGGACCATGGACTTAGAGTCTATGGATGGACCGCCCCCCCTGGCACTGGGGTCCTCGGTGGAGATTTGGGAACTTGCCGACTTTTGTGTAATGAAAAATTGTCCAAGAATTCAAAAGCGATTGTAATTTATTGGTCACACATAATATGAAAGTACATGTAGTTCAATATGCTTGTTGAGAAGCAATACAATTTAATGTAAATCATGTAAATGCTTTCTATTGCATTCAAACTACATGCAATGCATTTTCTTTTAGTTTTTTTTTGGTTGTAAAGCAGAAGGTACAAATAGGTTCACCATCTACATGTACATATATCCTTACATGATACTTTGACACAAACAGTGACAGTAAAGTATGTAAATACATGTAAAAGCCGATTTGGTGCTAGACTTAGAGGAATCATGCTCCACTGATTCGTAATAGCCGGTTTTAATTGCCTCATCAAAGGGATGGAACATTGTATTCACACGTGTAATGAGACTCTAAATGTAATCTCTTTGTCTAGCCATGGTTAATACCTATGTGAATGTGTCACAGGTAAAATGCGTGATGCATTGATTGTTATCTGTGTGGTGTTCGAAGGGGAATGATGAGACAGGCGCAAAAAAAAAACAACATGCATGGTTGACGTCCAATATATGTCTATTTAAACAATGATAAAATAAATTCCACCGGTTCAGACTTGGTAATCCTCCTTGATTGGGTTGGCAAACTGGGGTTACTAGGCCAATTATCTGCTAAATGAGCTATTAGAGGCTAGAATTAGAAATGGGTTTGTGCACAGCATGATACTGGCTACATTTGTGCCTGATACTTTCGTTGCTCAATTTCCTCTTTCAAGGTATTTCAGTAACAGACCAAGGAGTTATCTGATAACTCCTTGAACAGACTAACAGTAATGCATATTTACACAATGTGGGATCTCGGGACCATATTCACAAAGTTGCTTGTGTTTCATATGACTGGCAATGCATGACTACATGTGGCTAGAAAATCCCTATTTTTTTCCTTTCCAAATTGCCTTTCATGCATTTTGCATTCTATGTACCGTGGTAATTACAAAACAAAGAATAAAAAACAGGTGCATAGTGATCTTTGATGATCCCTCCAATTATAATTTACCTTTCTGTTGATTTGTTTTTAGGGTTTCACATCAAGTTTTATTTCCCTATGGGTCTGGAGCAAAATATTGGAGACCATGTGTGCCAAAAGCCCCTCCATTATCTACATTTTGTTATTTTAGAGCTACTGTCTGGAATGACATTTTTTTTTTTTTTTTGTTTTTTTGGGGGGGGGGGGGGGGGGGGGGGTTGCCCCTGTGTATTGGACCACTATAAAAAGTCCTGCAAACCCCTGAAAAGATACATGTACATGCTCCTTTTAAAAGCTTTTCAATGGGGGGGGGGGGGGGGGGGCTGACTTTTTCTACATGCAGACAGCAACAATTTAATGTCATTACCTGCTATTTTCCTTCGTCTTGGCCTTTCCCCTCATGAACTTTACTTGGAGCATTCAGTGCACTTTCAACGCTTTTACAGAGCGAGACTGTAATTGTATTGATGTAGCAATGAACGGGCGAGGAGAATGGATTATCGCCCATGGGCCTTCCCTCCATTACTTCTCGATAAACAACCCCCCTTTCTGTGGTTCTCCTCCAGGCAGCTACACATAGTTTTTCCACGGCACAAGTGACGGTAAAGTCAAGAAGTGGGAAAAAGTGGAAAAAAGAGGAAAAGAAAAAAACAACATGAAATGGGTTTATAATGAGTTCTTAGAGTAATGATGGAATGTTGGAAACAGTCCTTGAGAAGAACTCACTCAAACATAACTTTTTGGAGATTGAGGGAATGGAAAGAGGGAGATGACCATGAAAGTTAGTGAAAATTAATAATACAACAAATTAATAAGCAAGCAACATGGCAAGTAGATGCAACCAAGAGAAAATAGTTAGGAGATGAGAAAATAGTAAGGAAAAGAGAAAATAGTTAGGAGAAGTGAAAGTAGGAAGGAGAAGAAAAAAAAAGTAAGGAGAAGAGAAAACAGGAGAAGAGAAAGTAGTAAGGAGAAGAGAAAATAGTAAGCAGGAGAGAAAATTGTGAGAAGAGAAAATAGTATGGAGAAGAAAAAATAGTAAGAAGGGAAAATAGTAAGGAGAAGAAGAGAAAAGAGACAACAAAGTTAACAAATAAATGATTTTCTTTTTAACTTTATAAAATTATTTTGATAATGTGGAACTGTACATTCCCTTTAAGTACATGTATGAACTTCAAGGTCTATATTTACATTTGACTCATTTAGATTAGAATTTAGAATAAATGAGAGAAATCAAATGATCGTGACCCACATCTGTACTGTAACTCAACCTCACTGTTGACTATCAAGTATGATTGTACAGGTTGATACAAGTTATGTTAGCAGCATCCAACTTTGTTCAAGGCAATTTATCATTAACAGGTAAATTGGTTTCCTGCAGAGACAGGTAAATTTGTGAAGTTCAGTATCGATTGGAAAGACTGAAAGGAAGATGGTTTGAGCCAAAAAGATCTTTGGAAGAGTTGTCTATCCTTACATCTTCTACTTAAAGGGGCAGTCTAATGAGAACTCATGGGGAAATGAAATCGTGCGGAATTTGCAAAAGGCTCGTTTACTTGTACACATAGCACGCCCGTTGTGCGAGGCCGTCGGACTAAGGTCATAAATGATCGGACGGCACGAAGTTGACCGAACTGGAGCTCGGCGAATACTTCGGGTTTAACCAGTCCCGGGCTCTTAGTCTTGTAACTGGTTGTAACCTCGTTCCCCCAAACAAGTTTAGTGTAATGCTGAAATATTTCCAAATACAAAACACGGTTAACTTCTGGTTGATTAGTCTAGCCATCGCTTCTGCACTGCCCTGCCGCGACTCGTTGTCGCCACGATTACGTAACTAATCCCAGGCTCTACCAGAGAGCTGGCTCTGTAATTACTTTTCCATATGTTTGATTACTTTCCCACCGCGCGAAATTTAAAACACAAGCCAGTCTTATCTCAGAGGTGGTCCAATATGAATCACATGTTTTAGCACGTGCGATGGAAGTCCTTGTATCGAAGTGACACGAAGCTCCGAGTATATTTTCCTCTCTCATCGGAAATCGCCCATGCAGGCCTACCAAAGTATCCCTTTAAGTAAGATGATATGTACAGTACATTGTACAATGTTATTTTGAGTATTTTACATGATATGGCAGTGAATATAATTATTGTATTGAAACTTAAATGATATATATTGATATATTGTTTTTATTGTCTTTACATGTATGTTTGAATATGCACACTGGTACTGCTTGTTGTTGTAGGTTAGCCTGGTATTCAGGTGCTATGAAATTTTATCCATCGCAAGGAAAATGACCTCAGCCGAGTTTGGAGAGTATAGATCGATTCTCACCTATCCTATGAGAGGAGATAGAGGCAATCTATGAAAGTTTTCGACTTCATATTTTAGGTTCACTTGAACTGAATTTCACAGAATGACCTGAGTGACAGCTTATCATTATCACTCAATGGGAAAATATAGTGGAGCAATTTAGCCCTGGAAAGCTGTGAAAGAGTTCTGAAAAAATAAAAAATAAAAAATAAATGTTCACTAGGAAATCCAACATTTTCTACAGAAAGTCTGAAGGCAAAAGTCTGTGGCCCAACTGCCAAGATGTACTAGTATAACCGGTATATGGGGTCTGTGGTATAACAATCATGGCAGAATATACTGTTTGACCCAATCTGTTGCGCATCAATCATGTATTACCAATAATACCAACAGGCACGTTACTTCAGATACCAATTCATACATGAGCAGCTGTGTGCATTCCATCCTTGGATAAGGTCAGGACTTGAATTCATTCTGAAATTAAGAAATTAAGAAATTTGTGGGCATGCTTGCAACAGAGCTTTGGTCATCTTCTCACTGTAGGGAGTGGAAAGTTAGAGGATAGATTGACAGATGCATGGAGATCCAACATTTGCTCTAGTGACATATGCCACGGGCATTCGGGTTGCGATTATGAGATTATTCCAAATGCCTGATATTGAATCAATGATGCACAAGATTTACTTGTAGTTCAATATTAATTAGCTGATATTCCTGCAATATTTGGAAAGTTATAAATGTTGTAAAAGGAGCCAAGCCTGATCCCATTTGTCTAATGCGGTTTTGCATGTTCTTTTTGCCTGTTATCATTGATTTCTTTATACTGGTAATATCTTTTAAGCCTACCTGTCGTGTCTCCTTATTAGGCCTTTAAATGGTTAATACTTGTGAAGTTGAGAGAACTGTTCTTTGCAGTGCCAGGCCCAAGAGATTTATAAAAAACATACACATGTATATTGTGGCATCCTGATTTTTCAAAAAGTGAAAATCTAAATTAAATATTCAGAGCAATGTTTTAAGAAAATTATTCAGAGAAATGTCATGAAACTTGCTCCCAATGAATTTTACATCCTTCAACTTTACAGTGTAAAAACCTCACTCTGATAGGAGGTACAATTTTTGAGTCATTAAAGGGCAATCCAACCTTGGTAATGAGTTGATATGTGTGAAAGCAGAAAAATAAGAAAAACAGGATGGTGAAAGTTTGAAAGAAATCAGAAAAGGAATAAGAAAGTTATGGATGTTTGAAAAATGAGATCACTACATCTATGCAAATCTCAAATTGGCAATTTGGTGATTCGATTGTGACATTTTTGTGGACAACTCTCCCATTTGTCGTACACAAAAATATCATTAATTTGCGGTTTTCTTCGAGGCGCTTTTACCCTCGGGGCAGTACTCAAAATATATTGGAGATAGCATATTGTTATAGGTCCTCATGAAAGAAAAAGATCCTACTGAGTAATACATTTCGAAAAAAGTGACATTTTAGTCATTTTGTGTATTGGAGCGAATGGAGGAGTTGTCCACAGCTACATCACAGTGACATTACCTATTCGGCCAATTTGAAATTCCCATATGTATAGTGATTACAACTTACAAAAATTCATAACTTTCTTATTGCTTGTCCGATTTCGTTCAAACTTTCACCAATCTGCTTCTCTGATTTTTCCTCTTTCTTTCAAAGCAACTTGCTATTAAAGGGATACTTTGGTAGGCCTGCATGGGCGATTTCCGATGAGAGAGGAAAATATACTCGGAGCTTCGTGTCACTTCGATACAAGGACTTCCATCGCACGTGCTAAAACATGTGATTCATATTGGACCACCTCTGAGATAAGACTGGCTTGTGTTTTAAATTTCGCGCGGTGGGAAAGTAATCAAACATATGGAAAAGTAATTACAGAGCCAGCTCTCTGGTAGAGCCTGGGATTAGTTACGTAATCGTGGCGACAACGAGTCGCGGCAGGGCAGTGCAGAAGCGATGGCTAGACTAATCAACCAGAAGTTAACCGTGTTTTGTATTTGGAAATATTTCAGCATTACACTAAACTTGTTGGGGGGAACGAGGTTACAACCAGTTACAAGACTAAGAGCCCGGGACTGGTTAAACCCGAAATATTCGCCGAGCTCCAGTTCGGTCAACTTCGTGCCGTCCGATCATTTATGACCTTAGTCCGACGGCCTCTCACAACGGGCGTGCTATGTGTACAAGTAAACGAGCCTTTTGCAAATTCCGCACGATTTCATTTCCCCATGAGTTCTCATTAGACTGCCCCTTTAAGGTTGGATTTCCCTTTAATGATCAAAAGTGTCCAGACACTATCCTCTAACGATCCAACCCCTACACAGAAGATGGCTATCCTTTTGGAAAGGCATGGGTTCTTCTTGGTGGGTGGGTGGGTGTGGAGTCTGTGGACCTGGTAGTCGGCTTTCAGTAAGGTCTGAATGGGAAAAGACTAGGAACACCTGTAAGGAATCAGGAGAGGACACCTATATGCACAGGTGTCATTCAGGATCATACCATCACACCTGAAGGTCAAGAGGTCATGTCAAGAGGTCATGTCATCTCATACCTCTGACAGGATTTCTCACCTTGGGTCACTGACACATTTCTCACCTTGGGTCACTGACACATTTGACATACATAGAATATTGTAAATAACACAAAAATACAATAGAATATCAAGTCATTGTATGCTTAAATTTTATTGGTCAACACCAGAGGCAGACCACAAATTTAACTTTGGAGCTTTGGCGATACTTCAAAGTTCAAACACATTTGCTATCAGTATATCAACACAGTATTTTTCATCAAAATAGTTCAATATATTTTGTAATTCTTTAGGGCCTATTCATTCACTTTGTTATTTTGAATTTGCAAGTGGTACGTTGCTTTATTGATCTAGTATTTTGTCAGTGTGGGTGGCAAAAGGACATTATCACGTGTGCATGCCATAAAGCAAATTTCTGGTAACTCTCCTTTAAAGGGCCAGTGTAATGAGAACTCACGGGGAAATGAAATCGTGCGGAATTTGCAAAAGGTTCGTTTACTTGTACACATAGCACGCCCGTTGTGCGAGGCCATCGGACTAATGCCATAAATGATCGGACGGCACGAAGTTGACCGAACTGGAGCTAGGCGAATACTTCGGGTTTAGTCTTGTAACTGGTCGTAACCTCGTTCACCCAAACAAGTTTAGTGTAATGCTGAAATATTTCCAAATACAAAACACGGTTTACTTCTGGTTGATTAGTCTAGCCATCGCTTCTGCACTGCCCTGCCGCGACGCGTTGTCGCCACGATTACGTAACTACCCCCAGGATCTACCAGAGAGCTGGCTCTGTAATTACTTTTCCACATGTTTGATTACTTTCCCATCGCGCGAAATTTAAAACACAAGCCAGTCTTCACCGAACTATCTCAGAGGTGATCCAATATGAATCACATGTTTTAGCACGTGTGATGGAAGTCCTTGTATCGAAAGTGACACGAAGCTCCGAGTATATTTTCCTCTCTCATCGGAAATCGCCCATGCAGGCCCACCAAAGTATCCCTTTAAGGTTTTGATTGCCCTATGTGGCCAGGGGTCCTAAAGCTAAAGCTATGCATCCTGCAAATACGCGCACTGCGACGTGTTCAATACGCCAAACTTTTGGAATGACTGAGCAACGGGAATATCATTTACGTTTGCCAGAAAGAATGAGTAATTTCGCTTTATTTTTTGTGATGTTATCACTGTTTGGAAATCGCGGTGAAATTGACAGTACATCAGTCAGCTTCAAAATCAAGATTTGCATTCATGTATTATGAATAGTGAAGTTATTTGTCTATGGTTTGCTCGCTATTTAGAAGGACCGCTATTCATTTAGTCATGCGTTATGGATAGCGGTCCTTATGAATGAGTGTCCTTATGAATAGCGGTCCTTATGACTAGCGAGGTTACCCCGTATATATAGGCAACTACATGTATTACGTTTGAAATATGGAATTACTTTGTGCGAAGGTGTATGAAAGTGTTGCACCACGAACATAATCTTCCCGCCACTCATATGGGAGTACTTCAAGATTTGGAGGATGTTGCTCTGTCATCAAAATGATCAAAACCTTTCCATCGTAATGATTTTTTCCATGTCTGCATGGATTATGTCTCTGATTGGGTTTCATGTGCCCCAGATCTCGAGGCAACAGTATGTGAAAAGTATGCTTATCATTTTGATGTTTTTTCTTATGTTTCCATGGAGAGGAATTTGTGCCGAGGATGAAACTGATACTGTTCAACTTGTTTCATGCGTTCCTGCATGAGCTGGCCGGTATGTACTGAAACTTGATGGATTTTGAGGCCATTGCAAAGCTGTCAAAAACTTCCATATGAAAATGTCTTCTTGTGGGCTTACGGTACATATCACTTGCTGACATTTTCTCCTTTAATCAATAAAGTTTCACCCAGTCTTGACAAGTAAATTGCACCATTTTTTTTCTTCAAACTAAGTGCCAGTATGACAGATACTTTACTCTGGCCTTTGTGCTGGTAGCATGCTAAATATTTGTGCAGTATAAATGTTAACTCTTCTGATGTGGAATCGCAAATATCTTGAACCTGATGAGTAGGCTTATATACATCCATACTAAGAAAAGGGAAGGTTCCAGTTTTGGTCTTGTTGTGACAATCTTAGGTCTATCAGGCATATAGCCCTATACTACACAAAGTTGCTGTCTTTTGTATCAAATGTAAAGCTGCTTGGAAGTAATTTCAAATGCTTTTGTCATAAAAAATAAATGGTTCTTCAGACAGAGAAACTTTTGTTTGGCTGAAAATCATACACTTGAAGAACACTGAAAAGCCACAGCACATAGGCCTACATGAATGGGATTGTGTTCTATTGGGCAGGACTACCAGCCCAACTTCCAACATTGTTTTATCAAGCTCATTTTGCAGATACATGTAGGCCTATAGGCTATATTATTGATTAATCTAGTCTTGAACATTCTTAGTACATGTATCTTGTTTGGTTCTGTTAGAATTAAATTTTGTGTCAATTCCACAACTCGGGGCTCTCTTTGAAATGTAGTACACATATATGTACGACTATGGATTCTCTTTAAAATGTACTGTGTACATGTAGGCCTGCCTGAAATCTACAGGAGCAAAATTAGAATGCACCAGGCAAGCTTTTAGTAAAATGAAGTACCCTGGTAATCATACATGTAGGCGTAGCCAAGGGGGCAGAAGGGAGCCATGGCCCCACTGCTCATCAAAGTCATCCACAGAATACTTTGGAGGGATTTTGAGTGTCGACTCCCCCCTCCTTCCCCCCCCCCCCCCCCCATCTTTGTGCTGCAGCCCCTGTTCAAAAAGTCAGGCTATGCCAGTGCTGCTATATAATGGTTACTTGTACAATCTGTTAGCCTTCAAAATGCGATCTGTCACATTACCACACCAAAGCTGAGCTGAAAGGTGTGATCCTCTGCAGCGGCCCATGTCACAAGCTGGAATATGAAACCATAGCTGACATCACAGTTGCATGGTCGTGATTGATGACTTCATGGTAGTTACTGATTCATTTAATGAGTCTTAGAGCAGCTTGGATGATGACATTAAGATCACATTCCTCTTCTAAGTGTTTCTGCATGGATGCTGTGTTTTAAAGGTATGAGTTATATATAATGCCTCTGAATGTCGTGCGCCATCAAGGATCATAAAACTAACTTTTGAATAAGGTTTTGACGTAGAAACGGTCACCTATTTGATATGCACAGGTCTGCAATACAACATTGGAAATTGCAAAATTAATATAGATTAGACTTATTTTGTCTGTTTATTTCCCTAACAATTAACTTTTATTTTTTTGCTTTTGTTCTCAAAGTCCTTTAGGTATGAGGTATGATGTTTTCAAGTAGATTGAAAGTTATATTGATTGCTTGGTTGGGCAGCATACGTATGACAGATGCGTGGAATATAGGTGCAATCTATTCTACACCATTAAAAAATATATAATTCCTCAAACCGTAACTGTTTCTTCCTTATTTTCACATAAGTCCATCCTACTACATGAAAGTAATAACCCTCTTCTCTTATTCTTTTATTCTCTCCATTTATTTCACTCATATGGAGTAAGTTACCTTGTCTTGATCAGATTAACTGTTCTATAACCAAGGAGATTCCTTTAATTAAGCCCTCTTTGAGGGTGTTCAAGAATCTGTTCCACAAGGCCGGGATGACATTTCCATGTTAAGTGGTTGCATTTAACAAGTACATGTGCTTGACAATTGCGTGTGCCCCCTTCCCCTGATTTGTCTTCCAGAGACGTGCCCTGAAGAGGTAATAGGGGCCCTTACAGGAATCGTAATGGAATCGACCATTCAACAATGTTCAGTGAGAGACATACCTTAATGAAGATACATGTACAGTACATGTTATCATAGTGAATTAATCCTTATTGTGTAGATCACAAGCTAGTTGGAGAGTGGTGTGTGTGTGTGTGTGGGGAGGGGGGGGGGGGTTGCTGAAGGAAAAGGTATATATTTAACCTTGCATTGTAGTCTGGTATAATGAATGTCTGCAGTAGATGTGAAGACATTTGAGCTGTTCACACACGCAACATGAAGTGAGAGTTGCTTTGTGATTCACTTCTTACTTTCATTTGGGTCTGTTCACAAACTGGTGATGTAAAATCTTGTCTCACTTCAACCGACCTCCATGTATTAACAAAAAAAAAAATTAAAAAAAATAAAAATCCATGTTGCATAATGCATTTTGTTTCAATCTTACTACTTGGTGAGATTTTTATGTTTACACACAAAAAAATATGAGATTTTGATCATGATTAAAGATATTTCCACGATACAGGGTGCTTTAGGAGAAGTAAAATGTGAAAAAGGACATGTAGTCCATTCTTATTTATATACATGCATGTGCTGCCATATATATATATATATTTCACTGTCTGTAAATGTGAATTGGCCTGTAGCAAGAGTGTTAATTACCCTTATGATACAACAATATGTGATCTTATGCTGTGGCATGAAAGTGAATTCCTAGAAAGGCCACAATTGCAATCTACATGTGCATGTCTTGAAAACAACATGCACATTAAATCTGGCTTGGTGTTGGCCCTAGCCCTTGATGGCATACAGACAGACAGACCATGAAATTTAAAGTACTGTAGACCTGCAAAATGGTAATGAAATATTGATTTGTTTGTGGAGCGGTGATGAAAAATGGATTTTTCAATTACTGTGCCCTCTCTGTGATGTCTTGTTCACGTGGTAGAGCTCTGATTCATTCTGATATTATGGGTACAAAGATACACATGTTGCAATCAAATGTCTGGATATTTTAGCACAATAGGGCATCATGACTAATTGTTGCATTCGATATTACATAAATTTACTGCAGGTAATTGTTTTTGTGTACTTGTACGTGTATAAAATGTAAGTATTGTCTGTCTGAGCTTAATATACATGTAGGTGCAACGATGCTCCGACATATATGCTCTGGGATTTATTTTGTCAAAGATTTATGGTTAGGGTTGGCCAGGTTGCAATAGAGTTTTAGGTTAGGGTTAGTTATAGTGTTTGGTCCATAGTTGAAATCGTCTGTTTGGAGGCAGAAGGGCCTTAACTCATATACTATAACACAAAGTTAGTGCCCTGCTGGCTCTCAACATACAAAGTATAGAATTTGGTTAGTGTGCAGTATTGACGTAGAGCAATTGTCACCGGAGCATGTGTCGTACAACCTGGTGAAATACATGTGTGTGTAGATGAATTTCGCAGATACACATCCATTGTGATGCAATAACAATTGTATAACACTTTCTTCTCTCGATGCATTACTGCTATTGCAATAATTTTGACGGCAATTTTGGTACATTTGTTGTTTGTATTACGGAGATATGACAACAATAACAGTGCCAGGGATAATGCATGACTCTTTTTACTGATTGTTTTGTTAGAGAGATATTGAGTGTCGTAGCCATTGCTCGTCCATACCCTGGATACATGAACAATGTAGTCCAATCAATTAACAATGGAATTGCCTTGGCCTCTCTCATTCAAATGCAATAAACCTCGACATCATGACCTACAAAAAATACATGGCAAGGTCTAATGTACAGTGAATATACTGTGCTCTTGCTTATTCATGACATTGTTCTTCTCATAACAGAACTGCTGTAAAAACACTCTTTTCAGGAACTTAATTGCATTTACTTTAAAGAAGTGGAAAACAGGAAATTGATTAACCGTAGAAAAGCTCATTAATAAATCATTGATAAAAATACAAAATGACTTGTTAAGACGACAGCAGTATAACAGTATATTTTTTTGCAATATTTTACCTGAATTGGTTCTGATTACCACAAGTACCATGTTGCTGTTATCAAAATAGTATGATATCATTTTTGCGGGAATTAATCATGGCCCATGTATTACTAAGTATAATGGATATATTCGTCAAATTTGATTCAGAGATAAAATCTAGTATTTCTATTATTTTAAATATTAATTGTTTCGACATGGTTCAAGGCAATGTTAAATTCAGGTCAGGGTCAAAAAAATGAATTATTTTGGGCTTCTAATTAAAATAAATGAACCACAGGAAGTTACTCAGACAAAGTCCAAAATAGATTTTTTTTTAAAAAGGATCAGTCAACCACTGCCAAAAAAAAAAAAAAAAAAAATAATAATGATAACTAAAAAATACATCTAGTTAATATTTGATATATGTTTTATGGTGGGTTGGGGGGGGGGGGGGTTTATCAACAAGTTTGATCAACTATATGCCTATTTACAGTTTATATTCTTTAAATAAGAATATTTACTTCGCAACATTTTTAATAGATTAGACCTTGTATTTTATTGAAGAAATAACCCATCTGTGAACATTTCTTCCTTGAGGTACACATGTATACCAGGGAAATGTAAGTTATGTTTCCCTGTGTATATTGAGTTACCGGCAACAAACAAGATACTGATCATACAATGTTCTGGCACTTTTTATTAGCTGAGAGCCAGAAAGACATTAAATCTGTGTTAAATGACATAAGTTAACTCCCTTCTGGCTTTGAGCAGACAATTAATAAAACCTAGTTTGCTTCATATTAGACTTACTGTGGTAGACAGTACATGTACATTTTTAAAATTAAATTTTGCAATTATTAAAGTTAGTCCATGGTTTTAAAGTTCTTTTTTGATTTGCTGTTTTGCTTTCTGTTGACGTTTTACTACCCTCTACATGTATTTAAATTCTTCATCAGTGGTGTCGTTCCATTAACCAGAAGTTATTAGCATATCAGTAGGTTCAATATTTAGAGAACCTATGTGTCATCAACTTAATCTCGAGAGATGTCAACATAGATTTTTAAAAATGTTTGTTTTTGTGATGTAATGCATCCAGATAATTGCCAGACAGACTTTCATATGCAGCATAGGATAGAGAGAATGGTAGAACTGATGGAGAAAAGAGAGTGAATGAGGGAAATAAAGAGAGAGAGAGAGAGAGAGAGAGAGAGAGAGAGAGAAAGAGAGAGAGAGAGAAATTAAGAATGAAAGAGAGAGAGAGAGCGTGCGAGAGAGAGAGAGAGAGAGAGAAGGGGGAAGGGAGACAGAGACACAGAAAGTGAGTGACAGGCACAAAGAGCCAGATACAGTGGAATGAAAATATTGTTGTTGGTTTGTATATTTGGCGTTTGATTGATAAAGCACGTCAGTAAGCATCTAGGGAAGAACAGTCTATTTTAACGCATCATGAAAATGGCCTATTGGTATAATTGTATTACTTTCTGAGCATTTTATGATTTGCTACAAATGTTTCAAAGCGAATGCAATAATGCTTTAGAACTTGGGAGAACAGGCCTACGCAGTTTATAAGCAATTCTTTCCTGCCCCCAAGAACTAGATGTCCAGTTCTATACAACTCCTCTATGGTATATGGCCAGCATCCATTTCCTAAAGTTTAAGTATTGATCCTTTATGGTCCATTTACTGCCATTGTCAATATTGACTCCTATAGACTCTTTTATGGCTAGCACCCACTCAAATACCTGTTCTTTTCTTTCTTATCCCACTATCTCATTATCAACCACCATGACTTAACTTACACAAAGACAGACTTAAGGTATAGTTGTGACTCCTATGAGATAATTACACCCTGGAGTTTAGTTCTCAATGGAATCTTGATGAGGAAGAAGTGCTCTTTTTTGTGTCTGGTCTTTTTAGAAGAGGAAATTTTGGACTTGCCTTTTCTGTATCTTGAATGAGACACAAGTTGGGGATTATATAACTGGTGAGAAAACTTTGAAAGGGTTGAGGAAGGCTATATATGGTAAGTGCAGATACTTAAGCCTCTGATTTGCCACTTCTTGATTTGGAAATAAACTCTTGGTTGGAAGATCTAAGAGTTACATACTCTGATGCTCTCACAGAACCATCCATATATGGTGCTGTGTATGTCAATCTCATCCACAGTCGCTCTCTAAGTTGCAGAGGTAACTTTGCCAGAATAATATATTCACCTTCAACTTGCCCCTATTATAATGTAAGGATGACCAAATAATCAAGTTCAGTATTATACCATGATTGTTTCACTTTGATTTCCAGGTAGTATTTGTGCAGGAGTGGTTTTCTATCTTGATCCTTTGATGAAAGCATGAGTTTGAGAACATGTACTCTCATATTGTACGATGTTGCAGCAGTACAGATTTTAGGTGCAGGAGGTTATCCTACATATATACATAACTTTGTACATGTGACTTTCATGTGTACAGTGAATTCCTGGTAGTGCGTTCACTTAGTATCATTTTACATAGAGTTGCATCCTTACACAAAATGCAGCTCTCAGCAATTATTGACATACACCTGTAATGTTACAGATAATCCTAAACAGCTTACCAATGTATGAATGAAATTAGAGGGATCAGTATGGATTATGTGCAAAAAGAAACGCTATATCACATGATTAGAACTTGGGTCATGTGATCATAGGATAAGATGACCAAACCCCCCCCCCCCCCCCAAAAAAGGAAAAGATCCAATATCGTTTGCAAAAGATAATGACCAGTGTTGCCTCGTGAAGATATGAAATGCTGCAAAAGTTTTTAGAGTTTACTCACGTTTTGCTTAGTGTTTCTCCCTTGCACTTTTGATTTTTGGGTAGTGTTGGAATACATCCTCTTGGAAATGCCAATGATCACCTGCTAACGATAGAAAGCAATAGATGTATGCAGTCAATATAGGGATTGCTCCCTCAGGCTCTTGCGCCTTCCTCATAACCCAGATACAATTGTCTAGAAAGGTAATTCTCCATTTATCACGGTCTATTTTAGTTTCTTCCTCGGAGGATACATCTGTTGCTGAAGCTTTATTATTCTAACACCATACCGAGAGAGGGTAGAGAGATGTAGGGAAAGGTGGTGGATAGAAAGGGGAAGGATGAAGTGTATGGAAGGAGGGAGAGATGGAGAGAGAAGGGGCATTCGAGGGAGGGAGGGAGTGAGGGTAGTTTGCAGGCACAAACCCTGGTCAGTCGTATAAGAGTGTCTGCACTGTAAGACTACCATAGGCACGACCAGAAGGTAGCTGAATTAGGCTTCTCTCAAGACAATGATTTTCTGATAAAGTGTCAAATAACGGTCTGTGCTTGCAGACTAGAGTGAGGGAGTGAGGGAGAGAGAGGGGGAGGGAGGTAGAGAGAGGGGGAGGGAGGGAGAGAGAGAGGGAGGGAAGGAGAAAGGGAGGGAGAGAGAGAGAAAGAGAAAAAGAAAGAAAAAGAGAAAGAGAGAGAGAGAGAAGGGGGGGGGGGGGGGGGGCTAGGGAAGGAAGGGAGGGGGAGAGAGAGAGACAGAGAGAAGACAGAGAGTGCTAGAACAATAGGACACAAATCTTCGAAATTGCTGGATACTTTGTTCAAGCACCTCATTCAAAATTTAAAGCGAGATACCAGAACCCAGGTTCCAAGATAGACTATATCATTTGTGTAAGGCTCCAAGTTATCTCTTTTCAGGATCATTGTGATAACTGGTATCTCTCATCCAGATAACTTCAGACCATCCCACTAATACCCAATTGTAGTCTACCCCACAATTGCTGTTTCCATTAAAGGCAAAGTCCACCCTGGTATTTATTTGATTTGAATAAAAGCAGAAAAATGAGAGAAACAGATTAGTGAAAGTTTGAGCAAAATCCGATAAGAAATAAGAAAGTTATGAATTTTTGAAGTTGTAATAAATCAAATACTAATTGGTAACTCTGTGATGTATCTTGCGAGCTCACATTTGCTCAGTACAGAAAATTTCATATATGTTCATTTTCTTAGTTTACAATAAAGGAATAGATTTGATTCATAGAGGCTTTGTGTAAAAAGATATAAGCAATGATTATATCTAAGGTGCATGTATGATTGAATATTTTCTTTTGAGAAAATGGAAACTAATGATTTTTTTGAAAAAGGCCAATGGGAGAGGAGCTCGCAAGATACGTCACAGAGTTGCCAATTTATGTTTAACACGGTAAAAACTACTTTCGAAAAATCAACTGAAGGCAATTTCAATAGCCCTGTCTATCACCTTTAGACATGTGCGAATATTACAATGGCGTATTACGTAATCCGAACCTGATTTCTATAGGCAGTACAATAGGCCTTTGAAATTACCCTTGAGTTTATTTTTCGAAAGTAGTTTTTATCGTGTTGTTTGATTGATTACAACTTCGAAAATTCATAACTTTCTTACTTCCTTTTGGATTTTGCTCAAAATTTCATTGATCTATTTCTGTAATGTTTCTGCTTCTTTTAGAATCTATTATTTAATGTTTCTGCCAACTCAATATCAGGGTGGACTTTCCCTTTAATGGGCATGTATTACAAGCATTCTTTCCGCAAATCCTTGCCTAATTTAGCGCCCATCTGCCTCCCCATGTTGTAGGGCACACATCCCCTGTTCTGTAACAGCTGGTAGTATCATTCAATTTGCCTTGTTAAACAGGGGGAGCCTGTGGCGTAAACATTGACAGTTATTGTACAGTTACAAGAGTCGGGTCAGCCCGTGTCAACTGGCTGTCAGCGAATTGAATTAGAGATCCGTGTAAATCAAACTTGATGGATGTGCAGTGCTTTGATTGGAACTATTTGAATAAAGGGAAGAGATGATGATTTTTATCCGAACAAAGTATGCATGGAATATCATATTTTGATGTGTATTTAGCATTACCTACATTCGTACACTAGCTGAATGGGTCGTGGCAAGGAAATCCGTCATTAGTGCATCCTTGTACTTTTGTAGCAATTTTTTTTTCTTTTGTTCACTTTGAGGTAGTTTGGGCTGAAAAATACATGTAGGTTGATATGAAACTGAAAATTTTGAAAACATTTGTGAACTGAAGTTGTGAACCTCATATAGGCCTATATATTACTCTTCCATAAGATTTGTTGAAAAAATTTACAACTGAAGTCTTGCTTCCTTTTGCATTCAATTTTGAATTGCTGTTGTTGTTTTTGTTGGTTTGTATTGACGTACAGACGTAGTTAATCTGCTCGTGTTCACGGCATAGGATAGTGCAAGAGGATATATTTGTTTAGAGGAAGCTCGAGCAATAAAAACGGGAGCAGTTACAGATGAGCTTCAAATTTTGCAATGCAGATACACCACAGTGTGTTAGAGGATAGCACTTGGGAGTTTGTAGAACGGGGATGTAGCTTGCAGACAAAATTGAATTGAAATTCATGAATTGCAGCTCAAATTCATCAACCTGACACTTGGATGTCCGCATTCCATCTTTCTCCACCAGGAGAAGAAACAGGTTAAAGTCGGGATTAGAGTTTGTCATGGTTATGCCTGAAGCTTTGTGGCGCACCAATGTAGGCCTGTGTGCATGAATTCTGGAAGATGTAGAAGAGGCTTACATGCAGGTATTTATCTATAAATTTACATTCATTTTCAGTCTTCAGTCTTTCATTATAAGTCTTTCATTATACAACTTTATATGAAAGCCGTTCAACATTTTTCATGTGAAGAAGAAAGAAATACCCCTTCTGTATTGTAGTGAATTGGTAAGCTAGTTAATGTATCCCATTGGCCCCAAAAGCTTTGGTAATCGCTCCTTTCATTGTGATTTAAATAGTGTAACTTTATTGTGTATTCAAACTATTTTATACATTAATAAAATACCTTCCAAGGGGAATTGTGTGTATTTCTGGCTAGTTTACCCCCAAACATACACTGTTCCTTTAATCTGTCATATACAGATTTTCCTCCATATTAAATTAAGTATTGAAATTGACCACTGCTTCAAACTAGTTTGATGGAAATGAAAATATTGAGAAGGAACATTACCCTTTAAGATATTCTCCGAGATATGATCGAGATGCATAGATTTATTCTTGCAAGGAGGAAATGCATGATGAATGTTTGTGATCAGGTAGAATAATTCAGTAAAGAATCTTTGCTGATCTGTAGCTGATGATGGATTTGATGAATGGATACTCTGACAGGCCCAAGTGCATCTCGGAAATCATGAGCAAGGATGTGAATTTTTAATGCCGGAGAACTGATGGCAATATGGAAATAAAATGGATACTTCATTTAATTCAATTTTTTTTTTTACTGTAGGTAAGTAAAATATTGGTACAGATACTGTATGGGGTTTAAAAGGAAGACTGAGTTCTGAGAAAGGTGAGAAATATTTTGTGAGCCTTCTCATTCTTTTGCGTCAGTTTGGAAGAACATCACAGTAGAACTGTCCCTTGAAAAGGATTGCTCTTCGAAAGCCCTCATATTCGAAATATGACGAGGAATAGCTTAAGGGTTCGGTAGACATAATCAATCCTTCCCAATTAACTTGAGACAGTTTCTTTCGTAATGTAATCGCATGACCAGAACTCGACTTTATCTTTAACATGAAGTATTTTTCTGTGTGTAATGTTATGAAGATTACTGTTTTGAATAAGCTAGACTTAGCAATGATTTCTGAACTGTGGTACTCGAAGCTCAAGTACTCGCCTATCCTTTTTAAAGCATGAGAAGGAGCAGAGGTTTACTTCAGATTTTAACAAATCTTTACTTTAGACAAAAAAAAATGCTTTACTTTCTTGGCATTGTGAAAAGTTTGGAATTGTCAGATAGAAACTGTAGATGTTAAAAAGAACCTGTGGATGTTTATATGACATGGGAAAAACATCAGACAAATTGGAAGGAATGGAAAGATTAGATGCGGTGTAAAGTGAAGTAAAGAAAACCACTCTGGTCAATATTCTGGGACAGATGTACAGCCATTGTGGTCTAATAATGTCAAGTGTTCGATAGAGGATAGATATCAACACAGTCTAGACTCTGAGTTCATGTGCAGGAGGTTGCACAATGTGACAATTACCGAATCATATTAAAGCCTGGCTTGAAGATGTAAAGATATTTTCCTCTCAATTAAACTGTGGTAGATCAAGTCTGGAATATACATACTAACATCAGCCATGCCTCTGCTCATAGATTATTGCATGGATTATTGCGACAGACAGACAGTGGGAGGGTTTAGCTAGTGTACATGTATATATTTTAAATTCCAGACTCGGCCAAACACATTTTCATTGTAATGAGAAGGTATGCTTTGTCCAGTTGGACAAAGCATAAAAAAACAAAACAAACAACAACACTTTTTAAAAAACTTTAAAGGCAAAAACCAATCTTGACAGTACTCAAGTCTGCCTTTTTATTGCACAATTTGTGTGGTTTATAATTATAAACTACTGATTTTAATCCCTGTGGTAGCTAAAAGAGGGAGAGGGGGGCTGAAATGGGGGAGGGAAAAGTAGTGGACTTTTTGGAACAGGTTTTAAACATAATTTTCATTGATTATGATAAAGAGATGCAATCTTGATTGAAAATCTAGATTATTACAGGCATGTATATCATTTAGGCCTATGTTGGTTACACATTATATGATAGGCAAAGACCAAGTGCTATTACTGTGACAGAAGAGAAGAAGGGGGGGGGGGACAGTCCAGTGAGGTCTGAACATCTCACCTCTGGTAGAACTCAGTAGCTGAGGATGAGCAAGGGAAACCCATCACATTTGATTGCATCAGACAGCTCCGTCTGTAGGGACACCCACCAGTACAAGCCCGCCTCTGTCAGCCTGCAGTGCCCACCTCCATTCTTAATAGTGTGGGACTAGGGGAATTGAAACTTCAGAATTCATATCATATCACTGGAAGTGCTCTCATATGCCTTTCATTTATGACTGGGAACAGTTGCCCTTTGGGAGACCCGTACTTGACCTTTGACCTTTTGAGTTTTAGAGAGGTAGAGACAGTAAAAATGGGTATCAAGGTCTATGGAATCTATAGTAAATCATGTGGAAGCTGTGTCCTTCTGGACTCGGTTATCTATCAAATAGAAATATGAATATCACCCAAGTTGAGGATATGTATTGGACTCTGTAAGCTTAGAGATTTATCTTCGAAGAGGGTATTCTGTTGTGGGTAGAAATGCGGGTTTAAGAATACGTGATAATTCATCACTAGGTACTACTGCTACAACAAAACCAATTTGCATTTGCCAACCTGAGCAACTTGGTTCACCTGTGAAACTTCAAATATCGTGGTATTCTTTTCCAAGCTAACAATCATTTTCAATTTTCCAGGATATGAAAAAAAAAAAAAAATTGCAAAATCATTCTCTGTTCCCTTAAAATGTTATGCAAAAATGTTGTTACCATGAAATTACTTTTTCATTTCCATTCCATGAATAGATTAAATTTATTGATTTATTTTGTTACATAATTAATTTGTATGGAAGGAAGAGGTTCACCTTTGGCCTTCCATAAACTTAAGTTAATAATTTAAGTGTAACTTTGATCACCTTGATATGGATGAAAGATAGCAAGTGATGTCAATTTTCTAAAATATCAGAATTGTGAGTATCCTTTGATACTGGTTCATTATAATACAGGTAAATCCATAGAATGCTGTTTAGGTTAATTTCAGATCTGCACCAAATATCCAAATGCCCATATCATGTATGCATTGAAAGCTTCAATATATCCCTTCTTTCATAAAAGGCCCATTAGTGTGATCCAAGCTTATTATCTGGTGACCTATTATCCATGACCAATTAGCCATTACCCAATTTAGGAGAGATAATATATGACCCAAGTTATCCCAAAGTCCTTCTTTCCATTCATTACATCTCAATAAAATCTAGTGTCATTTATAATAGGCACTGGATGGTCAGTTAGGTCAGTTATGGGATATTTATCAGTATATGATGTGAGGTATTTAGAATGCAGTCACAAACCTAAATATTCCTGTTATTTCATTGATTGGTGTGAATGCTTGAGAGATGTTATTGAGCAGAAATATAAGCCTTAGTTTGTGTTGTGATGGTCATTTAGTAGAAAATAATACACTGCAGAAATAAATGATCCGCATCTCCTAAAAACCCACAACATTTTTTTTATGTTTTCTTCTTTGTTTTTGAAACCTCGTAGTCATATTCAGCATTTGAATTTAGGGCAAGTATTATTCTGCTCTTTATTTCAAACATTGTGGTACATTACAATATTCAAATGATTAGGATTTTATTCCATTTCTTAATTTACCAGAACTCCTGTTCCCTTTCAAATCAAAATCTCAGCAGCTTGACTGTAGGAATGTCAAAAGAGCATATTCTGGAAAACAAAAGCTTGATTCATTCCCAAGATAAACATTACTAAGGAGGTGGAAAAATACTGCTTTTTAAGTCACGTTCACACGATGGGAGATAAACTTTCTCTTGTAGTTTCAAAACTTTAAGTTAACTTGTAGTTATCTTGTAGTTTCAGACCGTATGAATGGACTTGTAGTTTCAAAACTTTAAGTTTACTTGTAGTTCTAGAACCACAAGAGAGCTTGTGGTTAACACTGAAACCATGAGCAGTGGGTGGTCCTCTGTCGCAGTTTCGGACCATGTGAACAGAATAAACTTTGAGTTTCGCAAGCTTGTAGTTAACGATGACCTCTCTGTTCATGTTAAACTTGCGGGTCATACCCTTCACACGAATGATAAAAATAGGAACTGTATGTGTACTGTACCACACAATCGGTATCTACTTCCAGTGTTAACAACGACGTTTGCTTGGCTTGTTGTATCAGAACAAGCATCGTTGTCTTGGGCCCATGTGAACCCTCGTCGTGGTTAGTGAGTCATTGTTTCATTGACTTAAAGTTTTGCTAACTTAAAGTTTTGAAAACCACAAGTCGTGTATGAACGTAGCTTTAGTCATTTTCACCAAAAATTTGCTAGAGAGAGAGCTTTGTTTATTGTGTGTCAAACGGGGTTGGGGTTGCAATGTTATCAGAATAAACAGCCTTAAGGAGAGGAGTATCGTTCTCAAACTCGAAAAAGGAGAAAGTGCCTTGTCTTCCATTTACGGTTTGTAGAAGCATCTGGTTTAGCGTGGACAGAATAGAAACATTGTTTACAAAGTTTGCTCAAGGAGTTGGTTTGCTGCAGTGTAATGGTCTCTACATAGACTTTAAGTATGATTATGATTTGAAAGACCCTGTTTTTTCAAATATTCAAAAGTACTTGCTTCAATTTGAAATGCTGCGATAATTTGTTACTTCCAAACAAACCGACATATTGTTTGTTTGTAGCCAGAAAGGTGTTAACTCATATCATTTAAGAAAGATTTAATGCCCTTTCTGGTTCTTAACAGACGATATCTCCAGTGGTTAAGCCTGTTTTTGCAAAACCAGTGATAAATCGTTACAAATCTGATCAAGCTTGATGATTTTGATTAAGAAATCAAATACATAATACAAGATACATAATACAAGATGTTAATTAATCAGATTTTGTTGTAGATGTGAAATACATTGCCTTGATCCAATTGAAAAAAGTTATTTAATTTCTGCAAATTCGTACATCACCTTGAAAGCAATGAAAGTTGACAGTTTCCAGATGTTCACTTTCAAGGCAGTCAGTAAACAAACGGAGAAGAAAAATATCTTTTATGATTACAGTTTAGTAGAGAATTAGAGATGAAATTATTCCCTTGTACAGCTGTACACTTTTATGTGTGAACAGTTTATAGGGTTGAATAATGAAACAATTAAATCACATTGTTTTGATATTGAAAGAGATCATTAACATTATGCTCCCAAGCCTCCCATACATTTCCATCAATTGTTGTAGAAAACAAAATGAAGTCAAGGAATTGTTTTTCTCCGAAAGCTGCCTTTTTGAATAATTGCTCACCCCTATCTTTGCAACTGACATAGATGGAAGAGGATGATTATATGAATAATTCATTCTGATACCCTGATGAGGATTAATTCTAATCATTCCCCAAAGAGGGATCTCTAGTTGAAATTTCAGACCTCTAGCTTACCTGATATTGATTGCAATTTTTTTCATTAGGCCCTGTCTAGAATTTAACTCCAAAGTGATAGTTTTCATGCCTATTGTGTCCTGAGCATCGCATCTCATTTCAATCCACATCTTCATCATCCAAATGCCATAAAGATTATAAACCATGTCTGAAAACCCAAGTCTTAGCTGTGTTTTCAATATTTCTCTGAGAATTTTAGGTCTCCTGGGCATGTCTTTGTCTAATATAGAACCGCCATTGAAGATTTCCATTAAAAGATTTGGCACATTGTGTGGAATACACAATTAATTCTAAATGGATTTTTGCTCTTTTCTTCAGCAGTATTTTTATACCCGGGAGGAATTATTTCTCAGTCCCGACTCCTTACATATTATGCTTGAATATGTAATTCTTATGTTGTTGATTCATAAAATGTATTTTGTCAGTTGATATATGTACTTTATTAGCAGATCTTGTATGATTGATTGTGTAGCAGTTCCATTAAGAACATGATGTTTTCTATATAAATGTTTATTTTCATTCTGAAGCACAAAAGTATGCTAGTGTTCCATCTGCTTTTAATTCTAACCACACAGCCAAGGTTTGATATTTCAAATGTTGATGAAATTTTTCAAGTTTTCAACGATCTAGTATATACTCTTTAATAGAAAGAAACCAGAAGGATATCACCTTGATTTGTGAAAAGTTGAGTACATCTGTTATCATTTGAGATGGAAATTTGTTACATTGTGCTCCATTGAAGCTTTTGAATTAATGGAGGGAAATAAGAAAGGTTGTCTTCCATTTTAGATGTTGATTTCAAATTTCTCTGACCTTGTGTACAAATTTTGTAATTGATTTTATTCATAAATAAGTCTCTGTCTTTATTGGAATATTCTTGAGCCATTGTGGTCTTGCATTCAACCAGTGGCTTATGTCAACTCTAACCAACGGCCTGTGAAAACTGACACAGTCTTGCTCTTTTTCACTTATTTATCAGCGATACTCAGCCTCAAAATATTTTAATTGCCTTAGTGTTTACTTAGAAAGATAGACCTTTTGTGATTGTGGTGCAGTTAAGACTTAAAGTATGGAGAAAACAGGTCATATGTGATATGCCGATGGTGTTATTTTTTGTGTTTTGATCTATTTTTTGTCTTCTTTGTGAATACACTAGCGAGATATAAAGGAAATGTTCTAATAATTCAAACTTGTACACTTTTCTGGATAATGAGAGCATTGTGTCATGTTACTAATGTTCTAAGGATCATGTTGTTCTAGGTACCAATTTTGAAAGCATTATGTGGTAGGGTCCATGGTAAGATCAAACTGGAAAATTATTATGTCGGTTCATTCAACAATTTCTTAAAATTTACTTTTATTGTGGATATGCCCACCTTGTGCTTATGATTGATATCAGTATCTTTGCATTGTCCTGTGAAATTAAATTTTGATGTGCATATCAAATAGATTGCTATAATTTTTTTTTTTAATCTCTTTTTCATTTTTCTCTATGTAGATTAACCATTGACTGCAGCAAGAAGCACAAACAGACAATTCAGTTAACTGTGGATATTGAATTTTCATAAGGTAAGGATATGCTTGCTTTTCTGCTCACTTTAATCAGTGGACCTTCCCATTCTGATATTGATTTCCTGTGTGCTCTGCATTTTATTTTCTCATTAGTCTCCTAAAGTTTGGAATATCAATGTATAGTGTCGGCTTACTCTGTACCGGTATTATTTTTCAAGTGAGTGCTAAATATCCCTGTGTCATCCGAGATAGAAATATCAAGAACATCATTGTCATTGATTAGGTGTACATGATGCAAATTGATAATTCCTCTATACATGTAGTTTTTAGAATCGATTAGCTGTTGTATCAATTTTAGATTTATTTTGTAGTAATTGAAAAGAAAATATCGTATTCATTGATTCATACAAATTTGGTGATACAAATATAAAGAATTTTTCTGAAAAATAACAATCCAGCTCTTCTGTATTGCATTGATTCACTTGAGTGTAGCAAGAGAATTAACAGGAAGTGAAAATATTAAGAATGGAAGCTTAAAAGATATGATCATTGGTTTAATTCGCAAACTGACATTTGTGCACAGGCTTAAGTACCAGGAGACACGTTGGTTCGCAAAACCAGTGACAATATGTTGTACTGAAGTTTGAAAAGGGAAATTGAAATTTATTTAAGGCATTTCTCCAACTTTTACAAGAATTTTATAGCTTGAGCTATAATTGTAAAATCTTAATATAATATTCCTACAGGGGCATGCAATGTCTAAGTATGTAATGATATTACATTATTGGATAATCTCCCTGTTTGTATAACTTGTCCGTGTACTGGAATGTGGTCACTTGGTACTTGTCTCATGGAAATTCCATCAGAATTTTAGATCAAGATGTTATGATTCCAACGATTGAGGGCACTCCACTTATCAAAGTAATAGTCATAGTGACACTTCTCAAAAGTTTGAAACACCTGAATCACTTTTGCAATATATAGCACTGCCGGGATATGCCTTGCCAAAGCTGAAGTAACCAAACTCTCCATAATTCAAGCACCCTATTTTTGGCGCTTGCTATGGGGGTGACCAGCGTCCCTCTTCTAAATATTGACATTGGGCTCAGGCAAGCATATAGATGCAGTTGGACACAGATTTATACAGTAGAGTGGGGCATCAATGTAATTGGGATTGCAGATCTGTGCACATTGGAATCTCAATATAGATGGTGATTGTTGACAAACAAATACACTCTCCTCTTAAAATATGCTTGTGATTCTGTCTATAGGGAACTTGTATTTGGGTCATTCCATGAGGTTGGGGCAAAAATTATGACGATGTCCATGTAAACATCGAATGACCCATGTATATCGTCTGCTGAGAGAAGGGCATTAACTCATATCCTTTAACTCAGAGTTAACACCCATTTGGCTTTCAACAGACCATAATCTCGATCATATGTACAGGAATGTATTCTGGAATAACCTTATCAAGATGATGGACTTATTCCTGGATTCAATAAATCCTGTATTGTAGGATTTGGAAGGGATTTAGATGAAGCCATATGACATGGGATTACACATCATGACTTGGGACAGAGCAATAGTGTGGACTTTTACCATGGGTTAAAAGATATACTCCGAAAGCCTTATTCTCATGATTCTAAGAAAAATAAGTTGGTTCTCCTGTTGAATTATTGTGTAAAGGTGTGTGTGTGTGGGGGGGGGGGGGGGGGAGGGGGTTATGGGATGAGTTTTCCCTACCCTAGAATTTTGTGTGTGAAATGGGCCTTTCATTCTTCTATTTATCTCTCTAGATGATGCTCTTTTCCAACTTTATTTTGGGGGAGTGTAATAATTCCTTTTGTAAATTGACAAGATTATAAGATTTAAAGGAAACCAAAACCCAAGGAGAGGATCAATGTTATTGGAAAGTGAAAATTCAGAGAAGCACTTTACAAAAAGTTTCATTAAAATTGGTTAAAAAATGAGAGAGTTATGGAAGTTTGAAAAGTCTCGTTTTACTTTCTATGGGGATCCTCAAATTGGCAAAATTGCTTCAAAATGGCTGATTTTGTGAACAACTCTCCATTTGTCTTGTACACAGATTTTCAGAATTTCCCCATTATCTCTCAGGGTGCTCCTTGTCTCCTCCTGAACTCGACATATGTGGTGTAAAATACATTTTCCCATTATATATGTTGAGCTCAGAAGGAGATTAACTGCACCTTGAAAGATAATGGGGAAAATCTGAAAATCTGTGTACAAAACAAATGGAGAGTTGTTCACAAAATCAGCCATTTTGAAGCAATTTTGCCAATTTGAGGATCCCCATAGAAAGTAAAACGAGACTTTTCAAACTTCCATAACTCTCTCATTTTTTAACCAATTTTAATGAAACTTTTTGTAAAGTGCTTCTCTGAATTCTCTCCTTGGGTTTTGGTTTCCTTTATATTAATCAACTCTAACCATTGTAAATACATACAGTGATATTGTTGTTCCATGTCTCTTTAGTAACATCAGGGAAATAAATCTTCAATCTTGACAGAATCATTCATAATTTTAACTGCTTTTGATAATTAGGTAATCACGGTTTGTGATATCGTACTAAAAAGTAAAAACTCATCCTACTAAATTATCTACTTCACATTTTTTAGCTTTAAAAAGAAATATGTCCCTCTGGTATGCCATTTGACTCTGTGCCACATTTTCACGTAAACATTAGGTCTGTCTAGTAAACATTGCATTGTAAAGCAAACCAAGGAATGCATCTTTTGTTGTTGGGTAACATCTCTGAAAACATGAAAGAGAAAGTAATGCTTTATACATGCATACACTTTTTCCAGCTTCTGCACATGTATGCTAAAGCTTTGCAGACAGTGGAACATTTGTATTTTAACAACCTTGCTTCTTTATTGGATATTCTGTTCAATTGGTGAGAGTCTTTTGAGTTTGAAATGTATTCAAACAATTTGATTTATTGAGGATTAGAAGAGACCATAACAGGCTCTTAGCATCTTAATGAAAATGGAAGATACAAGGGGGCAAATTGTTGGCGTAATCCAGCGAGATCGCCGGTGAGACCTATAATGATCACAATTGGCTGATCTTTTCCAGTGATTTATGTTATGTTTATGATTGCATCTTCAGATTAGCAAAGTATGATTCTACCCATGGGTTAAAAAAGGTCAACATTTATTCGATTTGGTGATATTTAGCCTAAAGCATTTCCATTTCATAATTTGTTATGTACATGAACATTAAAAGAATAATGAAACAGAAAATCAGTAGGCATAACTGTATATAAGCTATACCCAATGTTACGGGTAGTTACATTTTGTAGGATATATCATATTTAGCAACCATGTCATTTTATATCACATTCCTTCTGTGGTAATATCAAAAGTTTTATTTTAAAATGAATGATTGCTATATCACCAAGGTAAATGAGCTGTACTTACAAGTAAGCTGCTTGGGATGTGTGTATACAGTGTACATACATGTTTCTAGAATAAGTTTAAATTCTAATTCTTTGTATATGACTAATTAAAATCAAGGCCTCATTTCCTTCATTTGTATTCACTTTCTCTTTTTGAAATGTAAATTTTGTTCAGGTGCTTGACACTATTCATGAGCAAAAAGAAAAAAGAAATTAAAGAAGACAAAAAAAAAAAAAATGCAACCATATGGCTGATCAGATTGCAAGCCAACAGTATTAAGAAAAGTGTGAAAATATTGCATAATGGCCTAATGGGCTAGCCACTCAAAATGGAGATTGAAAGAGAAAGAGAAAGCTTATTCTTAAATCCTTTGGCTGTCACTCCTATGTGTGAAAATCTTCAGTTTATTCTAAAAGGGTAATTTGGGGCATTTTCTGAGCTACTTCTTGTTGGAAATTGTTGTGGGGTTGTTATATTTTTTTTCATTCTGATCTTTGAAAGAGTGTTCAGTGGCAAAACGAACCTTAATAACATGCCAGTACATTTTTATTTTTTTATGAATTGAATGAAAAATACATTTAGGAGGTAGGCAAGAGAAAAAGAGAGAGAGAGGGGGGAGGGAGGAGAGAGAGAGAGAGAGATGGGGGGGGGGGGGGGGTGAGGGAAGGGGGGTGAGAGGGAGGAGAGAAAGAGCAACTAAACAAATTCAAATTAAGGCAAGAAAGAGAGAGAGCATAGACCTTTTTAACATGGAAGAAAAATGGAGAAAATCAGAATAACAGAGTATGTTGTTATAGAGGCAGAGAACTCTCTTGTACTTTCAATGTCAGTTTTAGAGTCCGAGCCCTTGAGCAAGTTTGGTTTTTGAAAGAAAAAAAAATCATTGTTCCAATACCATTCAAGACCATTCAAGACTTCGAAGAGAACCTCAGACGAAAGAATCGAAGCTGGGCCTGGCTCCTTAGAAGTCAAACCACGCTCGAGATCTCGAGGTGGCGGCCGAGTCTGCAGCTAGGAGCACCTCACATCGCAATTTCCGAAGTATTTCACACGAGTGATTATGATTTTGCATGTCGTTGAACAATCCTGTCCTGGGGGTAATTAACGATTTTCTCTTTGGCACGCATGTCTTCTTTGTATCGTAGAAGGGGATTTGAAGTGTTGTGTTGTGTTAACTATAGAAATCTTGCACATAAAAGGAAAAAAACTTGAAAGAGTCGGTATAGTTACTCATAACTCTGGCATGGATTAAGGGTGAAATAAAAGCTAAATATGTGGGGTAGTTTCCTAGAAGAAACCCAATATCGTGAGGGGCTTTGTTGATAGATTTGTTAGTACTGCTTTTTAGGTAAAATAGTACAAAATACTATCACTTACTGTTATTACCTTGTCTGCTTTCCCAGGAGCTTTCAAAATAGGAATACAGGTAATCAATTTCAAATAAAATTTTCCCCTTAAAGTAATTTCAGTCTTAATTTATTTCTTTTGTCATTTAGGCAAATATTGTAATGGCCTATTGACCAGTGAGGTGTATTTGATGTAATATGTATATATTTTTTGCAGGACTATGATATAGGCCCAAGTCTAGAATTTCAGGCACTATATTGTTGGCCTGTTTTCGATGTCCTGATAGTAAAGTCTGTGCCGACTGTATTGGAAGACTACATGATATAATACATTGGCTTGGACTGGGGAAGCCCTAGGAAAACTTGAGAGAAGGCCACTACATTATAATTGTTTTTTTAATGATGTGAAAACAATGTACAAGGGCAATATTATTTTGTTATCGTGATTAGAGCATGTGACAACAGGGATAAGCTACCGACAATAGAGGTATATCGTTGGAGCTATGATTCGAAGGATGTAAGGGTTGTTAAATTGGCAATCTTTTAACGAGTCCCATGATATTATGAGCATCCACTTCAAAAGAATTGTTGGAAAAGTGTGCATTTTTGATGATTCACAATTGTAGTTCATTTGAATTCCAAAATTATTCTTGCTGGAAATTTTTTTTTTTCATTTGTGATGATATGCCTACTGATTTTTGTCTCTTGGTGATGATAAAAAAATCATTCATAAACAAGCAGCTCTCCCAGGTAAGATTAGTAGGATTTCTTGTGGCACTTCTTGTTTTTTTCCGTCTCATTGTTAGAAAATGCAATATTCATGGAGAAAAATTTCTGAGGGTAAATATTTTTCTCAGGATCATCAGTATAGACTTTTTGAGAAAAGAGTTAATGTGGAGGCTTTAGCATATAGGATGAATTATGCTCATATCTGAACAAAGATCATGTGGTCTGTTTGCAGCCAGAAGGGCATTGACTCGTGTACTTTAACACAGAGTTAATGCCCTTCTAGCCCTCAACAGACAATGTGAATTGAACAATGATTTTATGGACCGAGTGTTTAGAGATATCTAGAAGGTAGACAGACAATCATAAGGAAGGAGCTAGAGAGATACAGATTCAAGTGAAGTATGATTGAGAGAGGGAGAGTAGAGATAGAGGGAGACAGAGGGGAAAAGAGAGGGAAAGTGAGTAAGGGAGAGAGAAAGAGAGACAGGGAGATATGGGGATAAAGAGAGAAAGATGGGGATGGGGAGATAGAGAAAAAGAGAAAGAGGGAGAGAGAGAGAGATAGAGAGAGGAAAAGAGAAAGAGGGAGAGAGAGAGAGATAGAGAGAGAAAAAGAGAGAGAGAGATAGAGAGAGAAAAAGAGAGAGAGAGTTGGGAAAGAGAGGGAGAGGGAGGATGAGACTTGCAAAAAATATATTATTCATTTTTGTAGACTATTTAATGATCAAAATTACTTATAAACTTTCCATTGATCTTTGCAAAAGCAAACATATAAAAAAAATTAATGGTTTGTCAGAACGATTAGATGCTTTCAATCATCTTTTCATACGCAAATGTGATCAATGTGAGCAATATAGCTGATGGATGTTGATGATAATCACTCTAGTAGATTAATCAGCACTATGATGTGAAATGGGTCAAATTCTCCTGAATGGTAATTATATCCTTGGTGCCCTGCTTGGATGCCAGCCACAATACCTTGAAATATTTACACCGCAATAATCCATAACAAAACAGTATTAACCTTCAATGAATTCTTTACAAATACTATTAAATCTTTCATGAGCAGTTTGATGAACTCGATAGGGTAGACTGTAAATTTTGTATGGATACCATGAATTGGTCATGAAAGTGCCGAAATGGTCATTACAAGTACGCTGCACACAACTGGGTCATTGATAATTCTGTGTGCAAAATAATGTGTATACAGGAAGGTTACAATATCATTATGTAGGCTACATTTTCGACTAGGGTAGCTATATTTGATAATTTATTGTTCATAATTCATAAACAACTTATTTTGAGTCTCCAAGATTCTGCAGGTGAACTCAATCAATCATTGGAGTAGAAGAGGTCTCTCTGAATACAAATGCATGGAAATCCACTCTTTTAGGAATCATATTATATTGGTTGTTGGAGTTGAATCCACTCCAAAATGAGTTGAATCCATTCCAAAGTAGTGGTTTGAATTACTCTTTTTAGAGTGGATTCCATTATTTTGAGCACAGATTTCCACTCTAAAACAAAGTGATCCCTAATATGAATCTTTGAAAGAGTGGATATCCACTCCTGTATATTCAGAAAATATGTTTTGTTGCTACTTTGCATCTTTGATGCCCACACCATCTCTTTTTTGTCTCCATAAATTTGTATTAATAATATAGCTTTTAAACTCTTGTTTATCCATGGTGAAGTAAGTCCATGGTTATTTTCTCACATGTGGAGGTGGACATGTACAGGTTCATAAACAAATCGAGCCATCTCCTCGGCCCATTCAAGTTCATTACCCCCAGAGAGAGAAAGTGGCATTGATCGTCTACACTGGTTCAACGAACTCAGTCGATGGAAAGGCAGTGACACTTTCTTTCTGTTCCTTATACGAAGAGTAGAAGAATTCAATATTAAAATCAATGTTGTCAGGACATTGCATTGAAACTATTCATTCTCTTTCATCTGTCGAAATGATCACTTGAAATGACTTCTTTTCCATGATGGTTTTCAGTTCATCATTATCTCGTTGTTGATATATCCTTCTTTGGATCAATATTCATAAGTATCAGCATGCTTTTCTTTTTCTGTTTTAAAATAATTTTTAAAGAATAAATTTGATGACTTTGCATCATATGTAACTGTAAATTGCAAGAGTAGTTTCAATATATTCAAGAAGTTGCAAGTAATTAGTACATAGTTACAGAGATGCCAGTTCTAAGGCAAAAGCCTGAATTCAGACCATAGCAATTTATTTTTAGGCAACATTTCAGCCTTTTTGTGTCCAACTAGATAATTGTAGATGATTTTCTGACCCACTTATGAATTCTTAACAGCAACCCAATAATTGGTTGCAACTGCATAATATATTACTAATATAATTATGTTTATACTTAGGAATAATGAGTATCATAACTGTCAACATCTTTTCTATGTGACAAATCTGCATTATGAGTAAATTACAAAAATAGTTCTAACATAGTTTTTAAATTGCAAGTTGGTTGCTGGTTGGATGTATACACCTGTGTGATATATCACCAATAACCTACCCTGTAATCCCAAAATAGGTAATATTGACAGGCAATAAAGAGCACTGCTATTACATCAGAGGCTGTTTATGACAGTGTTGTAACATTTTATTAGGTTTTATTAAGTTTGCTTTTCGATCATGGACATGGGAACTGGGTTAGCAAAATGATGAAGATCCACATTGAACATCAGAGGGAGGGAGGAAGATGGGGCAGAATTCTTGTCCAAATGATTGGGGGGTGGGGGTGAGTAAAAGGAAGAGAGAGAGAGAGGGGAGGAGAGAGAGAGAGAGGGGGGGAGAGAGAGAGGAAGAGAGAGAGAGAGGAAGAGAGAGAGAGAGAGGGGGAGAGAGAGGAGAGAAGAGAGAGAAAGAGGGAAGAGAGAGTTGGAGAGAGAGAGGGGTGAATAGAAGAGAGGAGAGACAGGAAGAGAGAGAGAGAGAGGGTGAATAGAAGAGAGGAGAGACAGGAAGAGAGAGGGAGAGAGAGAGAGAGAGCTAAATACAGAAATAGAAAGGGAGACGAAAGGGGGACTGGATGAAAACGACACCACTGATTAGCCTATAGTCATTGTACTATTTAGTAGAAGATAATATTGATCTTGTAATTAAACCTGGCTTTAGCACACAGGTGGGAGAAACTAGATAGAGGATGACCATCGCTAATCATCCAGGAATGGAGGATTGTGTATTAGCCATAGGGGGATTCTACCTACTCCAGATTCAATACCTTGGGACTACCCGGTTGTGCTGAAGGCATAGGAGACCCACTTGCCTGGAATTACAAGCAGAAGGCGGGTTACTTATGTCGGGTGGTAGCCCAGAATCTTATTTATAAATGTTCTCTTTTCTCGCGACCTCCCTTTACTTGCCCTAAGCCAAAGATGGTGCAATATAACCAAATTCATATGCCTGGAATAAAATGGAACAGTATAGGAATGAACTTTTGACCTAGTCGTGTGATCACTGCATTTTGGAATGGACAATTTTACTCCAGGCCTACAGATTCTGGTATCATGACATCTTAGGCTTTGGGCAGGTAATGGGAGATATTGAATTTGAAGATACAATATAAAACACAATTAGCCTGTTTCTGGACTAATCAGTGTAGGCTACTGAAAGAAATACTAATGAAGAATAAAGAGGAGGATAAAATGATGTCAAATCAAGTAGAAGGAATAAATGTAATAATAGAAAGAGTGAACTGGAGAATTCTTAGGAGATGAAGGGAGAGGTGAAGTAGTAAATAAAAAAGAATAAAAACCCCCAGAATATACAACAACTCTTGTATATATTTTTTCTAGGGGAGGGGAGCTCTTTTTCAGATTAACAACTTAAAGTTTAGTCTTAGGAGGAAAATGTAAGTTTCATTTGCATACTTATGTGGGCTTTTTCTATCGCTCAGGGAAATCAACCTGACCACCCCTTGTAACTTGACCATTGAAATGACGAATGAAACGAAAAAAAAAAAAATGCACAAAAGATGGAGCAAATGGGAAAGGAAAGAAAATAACATATTGGAAAAAGAGAAGAATACAAAGGGTTTTTGACACTGGAATCTCAAAGAGGGCTGTAGAATGAAAATGGTGCCGCTCTCCTTCCTGTAGAATAATGGGGAATAACTTATCCAGTCAGAGAGAAAAAAAGGAAAATACATCTAGAGACAAAAGATAAAAATACATTTAAAAAAGTGACTAGAATGGTGAAGAAAGAGCATTAGAGAGAGAGAAAAGAATAATCACCAGAAGAAGAGTATCAAGGGTTCAAATTGACAAGACAAAAAACCAAAAAGACTGGTAGGAAGAGAAGTTGGTAAAGTAGGAGTCTTGAAGAGGACAGGAGGATGAAAGCAATACCACTCTTCTTCCCAGGGTCATTGACCTATCTGGTAAGGTGATATCGATCTTGAAATTATACTGCCTTGAACATGCAGCTGGGAGGATGTTGGGGCATGTTTAGGTTATCACTAATTAACAGTAGGAGGAAATTTGAAGGGCCTTGATATATATGAATAGGGCCTGGTATGAACATGTGATGTTATTTTTTTCCCTGGAATTCTATGGAAATGGGGTTCATTTAGCTGAATGATGATTGACTATAAGGAGGAAAATAAATAAACAGAAAATAGGTAAGATTTAGAAGGATGAGGATGATGGATTTTATTTTGGAAACTGACAAATATGAAAGAGGGAAATGAGTTAAGTAAAGAGAAGAAAGTATATGAAAGTGCACATTGGCAAGGAGAAATGGTACAGTAGATCATAGATTCATTGAGTTCTCTTTGTTCTCCCATTCACACTCACTTTGTTAGAGCGGTCTAACTAAGACCCCTTCCTCAAGGCAGTATATGGTTTGAATTCCGCGCGAAAAATTTGACCCGCTGACCTGTGCTGCCATAGCAACAAGACCACTTTGACTTGTTGATCAATTTTGAGACGTAAAAATTCTGGAGTGTGAATGTAATCAAACCGTTCTTCAAGAACCTTTCCTCTAGACCGTTCTACTAAGACCTCGTTCTCATTACGGGATAGGAAAGTGGATCGCGCTATCGTGGGGCGACCCATGGCGCGTGCCAGGGAGGTCCACTGGCTCACCGCGGGTTCACATCTACAGAGGGTAGGTCGATCAATTTTGGCACTCTCTGCACAGTAAACTGTGTATAGGCGCACTCTAGATCATGCTATCTCTCGTGGACCACCCCCCAGAGGTGGTCCAGTTTGGGATCGCCTTGGACCTCTGTGGATCGAGCCCAAATGATGTCGCCGCGTTCTCACCTTAGAGGTGGTATTATCTAGTGCACGCTAGAGCGCGCTATCCCTTGTAATGTGAACGGGGTCTAACAGGGAATGTGAATGGGGTCTTATAGTAGTTGAGCAGTTCTAACCTTTGACTGGAGATGTCTTTTGGCGAGACATGAATCTACACTTGTCTCTTTCCCACATGGTGTAATAAATGGGTACCTGTTTATGCAAAGGAATTCCTTTGTTGCTGAGACACTGACATTAATACATGTAGCCTTGCAAAATCTGCAAGTGATAATATTGGAGTGCATTGTGCAGTATGATGGATAAAATCTATAGGTCTACAAGAAGCTAACATTATTTCAATAATTTTCTCCCATGAAATGTCACATAACTGAAATCAGAAATTGGACTCCCAGTACATGATTGATTAAGATGTAGGCCTATAAATTGGTTTGGAAAACAAAGTAGCTTTGGCAGTAAGCTATTATTTTGTCTTTTTACTAATCAAGCAAAGACACCTATACTCTGATTTGAAATGCAAATTCCAGTGATTGCCTTCCATATCAAGTGCTTAGCAACCGCTTGCAAACAAGAGCCATTCGTATCATATCCAGTTGTCTTTGGATATAGGCCTACACTCAGTGGCGCAAATCCATTTTGAAATTCGGGGGGGGGGTCACCACATGATTTTTTTGTACCTGTCCGAAATGTCTGAATTTTTTTTCTGACAACCCAAAAACAAAAAACAAAAAAAAGTTTATCACATTTTTTTTGGCTCTGGTTTTCCTCCAAAATTCTCTGACAAGCCCCCCCCCCCTCAAAGGTTATTCAAAAAGGGGGGGGGGGGGGGACATTCGCCTATCTTTAAAAAGGTGGGGGGGGGGACATGTCCCCCTTTGCTCCCATGCCTACACTACAGGTAGTTGTTATTGTCTTTATTTGGAAAACATCCCTAGTTAGAATTTACTACTTTTGCAAAAAAAAATCTTTATATTATTATTATTGCAAAGTGTGTTAACTGCAGAGGGCTCGAAAGGCATTTGAATTTTTAAAGAATTGCATTATTATATCTCATTAAAAAATTATAGAAATTGCAGAATTGCATTAACATTCATGTGCCCATACTGGTAAAGGCACCCTGAACAAAACAAATATCAAAATAATAATGCCAGTATGCCACTTGTCCATATATGATCCTTAAAGGGAAATCCGACCTCAATAGCAAGTTGATTTGAAAGAAAGGAGAAATCAGAGAAGCAGATTGCTGAAAGTTTGAACGAAATCCGACAAGCAATAAGAAAGTTATGAATTATTCAAAGTTGTAATCACTATACATATGGGAAATTCAAATTGGCCAAATAGGTAATGTCACTGTGATGTAGCTGTGGACAACTCCCCCATTTGCTGCAACACACAAAATGACTAAAATGTCACTTTTTTTCAAAATGTATTTCCCAGTAGGATCTTTTTCTTTCATAAGGACCTATAACAATATGCTGTCTCCAATATATTTTGAGTACTGCCCCGAGGGTAAAAGTGCCTCGAACAAAACTGCAAATTTATATTTTTGTGTATGACAAATGGGAGAGTTGTCCACTATAATGTCACAATCGACTCACCAAACTGCCAATTTGAGATTTGCATAGATGTAGTGATCTCATTTTTCAAACATCCATAACTTTCTTAGTCCTTGTCCGATTTCTTTCAAACTTTCACCATCATGTTTTTCTTATTTTTCTGCTTTCACACAAATCATCTTATTAGCAAGGTTGGATAACCCTTTAAATGTAGACTTTATTTTTTGTTTTCAAAGATTGCCCCTTCCCCCCCCCCCCCTCAAATGGTTTATACTATGTGTTGGATTGATGTCTGTTATAGTAATTCTAATATGAATACCGTTTACAATCAATGAGTAGATTATTAATCTACGTGTGTACTAATAATCTCCTTAACAGATTTGATGCCTTTGTAATGCAAGCAACTGCATTTGTTGTGATTCCTAGCAAATCCATAGTCTTTAACACAGTATAAAAGATTAAAATGTTATATATTCCAGAGGGCAACTTTAAAGTCAAACTCCTTTGTTCAGAGATTTTATGCACTCCAACCCATGGATAATAATTTATTCATTCCACAGTGGTTTATTTTTTTCATTTATCAGTGGCTTTTGTAAGAGTTCACAGAGAATTTCCCCCGGTCCATCTGTATTTTTTGCTGGTCTCTCACAAAGACTACTGCTGTGAGCCTGTCTCTTTCAGCAAATGAAGTCCAAATTTGCCAAGTTGGATTAGAGAGCCGACCCTCTCTACCTTGTATTCTCTGGCACTGCCGGGCTGATGCGGAGAATTAGGCCTGATGAGATGCAAAATGCAATTTGTCCTGGCTGTTGGATTAAATCAGCAAGATAATGAATACGGCACAGGCTAATGGAAAGAGCTTTTCTCAGATTGTGTGCCCGCTTTAGGCTTAATCAACGCTCTTTGTTTGTACGATACATCATTTTAATGAAGGAGCGTCAGAAACATGATTTGAAGGATGTAGGATTTATAGGAGTAATCATATAAAAGCAAATGGCTTTGTCCATGGCTTTGCTTCATCTCCAATCTATTTTCTTCACTCTAATTTCATGATTTGAGGAATTGAAATATATGGCCTTTTTAGTTTCTATAAAAGTAGACTCCCATATTTAATTACGGCAATTGCTTAGAACTACTTGTGCCATGGTCAAAGAGATTTTAGCCGTCTTTTTTTATTTGAAGGCTTACAGGCTTAGTCAAATGAAATCAAATTTATTGCTATTGTCTATTCCTTTCTAAAAGCTTCAGTCCTTATAAAGAATTTGTTAAAAGTGTATTAATCTTTTTCCCTTATTCTCTTTTTAAAAATTATTTCCCTGAATGCCATTTGGAATTATTTATAACCATTTTCTCTGATACTTTTTTTTTCCTTTGTCATGAACTAAGCGGTAATGACAGATTTAGAAATTGTACTGGATAGTGTTGCAAAAATTAATATATCATTCACAGGGAGAATGTGTATCCATGGCTTCTGATAACAGCTGTTATGTAATATGTGTGCTTGTTTAATGTTTTAGAGAAAATCCGATTCACAATCTAGAACCCTTCCAAAAATCTTCCATTAGATTCAGCTCCCTGTAATCCATTCTGTGTTCAGAATTTTACAAACTGACTTCCAAGAGAGACAAAATAACTTCTTGTCTGAAGAGAAGACTGTGAGAGTTTTGGCGCTAAGCAGGGATCCTTCATTTTCATCAATAAATTGCCCGAGTGCCCCTAGCTCAGAGCCACGTTGAAGAAATGGTAACCCAATCCAGACAGGGGTGATATTGATCAAACCATTGTTTTAAGGCAAACACAATTTGCAAATTTGCGGAGGGTTCAGGTGAACTAACACGAGGTTCGATCACGAGAAGGAAATTTGGTAAACTTCGGGAAAATGGCGTGCGTATCATTCTTTCACTGATATATCATCTGCTGGGAGCAAGAAGGGTGTTAACTCATATACTTTTGCTTAGAATTTACGCCCTTCTGGCAATCAGCTGAGAGAGAAGCTAATGGGAATGAAGTGACAACATGAATGTGTTTTTATTTCATATGATGAGTGGAGGGATGTTTAACAATGAGTTGTTATTATTGCTCAAAGAAGGTGATACTTTTCACTGATTAATGTGACAGGATATAGCTTTTCTGATAGGTGTGCTATAGGTTTTTTTTCATCTTATATTTCTCAGAAGAGGATAATTGCATTTTCTCATTTTTTGTACGTAGGGGTTGACCTTCAAGACGAGACAAAAATATTAGATATATTTTGAGGTATTTCCAATTTTGTAAAGGTTAAAGGGAGTAATAAAGACTTGCCAAATTGCTGTAGGAGCTTATGTAAAAGATGTTTGCAGTTAAGTGTGAGAAAGTTGCTACAACTTTGTGAAATTTGTGCATATACAGTGGAAACTCAGTATAAAGAGGTCTGATATAACAATATTCTTGTTATAACAAGGTAATATTCTGGTCCCAGCTCTTTATATTCTATTGTTTTTTTTCAACATGATATAACAAGATTCCTGCTATAACAAGGTAATTTTGATGGTCCCAAGGACCTCGTTATACTGAGTTTCCACTGTAATTTACAGTAAATTACAATGCAATGCAGGGAAAGACATGCCAAGTGTCCGATTACTGCGAAATATACAAAGGACCTTTGTGTTTGTTGAAATTGCATATTAATGAAAGTCATGAATCATGCATGGTATTGGATACTCCGATGCTACAGAGCAGAGAAAGGATCACAGCTGGGTTGATCGAGGCTCTAGAGCGAGCTGGTCTTTGCGGCTTTTAGGGGGGAGCGAGGAGCAAAATGTGATAGGTTTCATGCTCCACTAAGCAGTGTGATGGTTTCGATGGGCTCCAGCGGATAGTCAACACCACAGGCAGGAGATAACTTTCTCAGCACCGGTTCTTGAATAAGTCAAGACCCAGTTGTCCCACATACATACATTGTAGACATGTTTACAAGACGGTCTGTAACATCAAGGGGGTATTAACTTAAAGGGATAGGGGCAGGGTGATGAAAAGAAATGAAATATGAGGACAGAATGAATTATAAGCGTATTGAATACAAGCAAAAAGAATAAATGAATAAAAATATATTAAAATGAAAACAAAATCCAACATTAAACATAAGGAGACATTGATTCAAATTTGTTTATCATGTTTGAGAAGATAATTTTTGAAATGCACTTGCATTGCCAAAACCTCTAAGGGCCATGTCTGCATCCCCCCCCCCCAAAAAAAATTCTTTGAATTCTAAATTGTACATGTAGTTTTTAACCATTGCATTTACAAAGCACCTGTATTTCTCCTGTTCGTCACCTTTTCTCTCTATCTTTCCTTCTCTCCCTTCTCTCTCTCTCTCTCTCTTCCCCTCTCTCCTTCTCTTTCCCTCTCTCTTTCTTTCAGCCAGGTTATCAGTATCTGTCTGTGGGTATCAAAAGGGTAAAAGTGCATCAACCTGTCAACCGCAAAAATGATAATTCATCCTTTCAGCTTTCCATACTACTGAACATAAAAACAAGTTCATTATCGTGGTAGCGTCTCCATACTACATTGTTGTTTGTGGTTAACCTCCGATTCAGACAAACATTGGTTTTTCCCTCCCATATGGTCCCTGAAATAGATTGCCTGTGAAACCACCCACCAAAAGATACCAACATGATAGCATTATGCTAGCTTGCACCTGTAGATCTCTCCTCTTCTCTTTGTTGATAAATGTATTTTCTAGAGCGTACATTGTTAGGCCGGAAACGAGAAATGAGAAGAAAATAGATATTTGATTGGTACAACTCTATGCTTCAGTTGTCCCCAGTGGCCACTTGAGGGGTTGGGGGGGGGGGGGGGGGGATAGACACATGAGGTACATGCCCCTTTTGAAATTTAGTACATAAATATGTATGCTATAGAGTTGTTCCTATTCTCTCTTTCAAAACTGTGGATCTGCTACTTAGTTCCAGTAAGTAAGAACGTTTTTTATATGGTACCTATTTAATAGTTCAAATTGGTGAAAATATATATCAATATTTTTCTCAGATACGATTTTGAATGAATGTATCCCAAGACAATGACAATTGAAAACAATCCTTGCATGGTTGAGATAATAACTTGTAATGGAATATTTTTGTTGTGTTGGGATAACATGTAGTCCCATATTACGTTTCTCATGTGTGGTTCAACCACAATGTGATTATGGTAAGACATCCTTCCATTCTTAGTGGTTAAAACGACCCATTGTTTTGTTTGGCTCCAGACAGAATGTTTAAAATAACATTCTTTGTGGTTTTCCCTGTTGAGACAACTCAGAGAAGTGATGTTGAAAACTAGGTTTGAAATCCCTTGTTCAAACACAAAACGTTTATACCGAAACTCGATAAAGAAACGTATAAAATTTCATCGTATAGCCTACGGACTATTCAGTCACATATCTCGACCGCTTAGAAAAAATATTGTATAGATGCCCAGTTTTCCATTGCACATGTTGTTATGGTCGCCGCTAGCCCCTGCCCCCTGATAAGGTCACCTTTCATGTGCGCTCTCGTTGAGCCCTGCCCAGTTATACTGTTCTGTGGTCGCCATACTCTGACCCTAGTTTTGTTATACAAAGTTTCGTTAGTCAGCGTTCAGACATATAAATCCATCGTATAGCTATACCGTTATGGTATAGCTATACCGTTTTGGTATAAATTTTTTGTGTCTGAACACCCGGAAAAACTTCTTGCATAAGAACAGCTGTGCCAAGGGATTTTAGATCCAGAAGTAATTTTTATATGTTTAAATAATTGAAATCATGAAATTGAATGGAGATGTAGTGAACCACAAGTGCTATTTTCCAACAATCATCATGAATAATTCCAGAATCTTTTAGGCAGTATTACATGAAAAGTATTCCCCCCCCCAAAAAAAAAAAAATTAAAATAAAATAAAAAGAAACAGTGTAAGTTAGTAATAACTTCTTTCAGGTTTATTTCAGTTTATGAATGTAAGGTATACCTGGGCAAGTTGATTTGTTAGTATGGAACATATATGCCTACTCAACATTCAAAATAGTTTACTTTTTGAACAATTAATTTCTGCTGCTTAATCTATTACTGTTGGAAAACACAAATCGTTGTCAGCCATCGTACAGGATCTGGACCAAAGAAGCTAGGTAGGCCTGAGTGTTGTTGGGTCTCAACTAACCCGATGTTACACTTCACCATTTTCTTGTTTTACTTGGGTTTCCAAAGATTTTATCATTGAAGAGTTGGCTTCCATTCTGCACTTCCAGAGGGGTTACAAGGCACTCTGTGGTACAGTCTTCCTCCCATGGAAGTCAGCCTCCATCCATTTTCTGCATGAGTTGTCCTTATTTTAAGGTCACGGAACCCAGGATTGGTAGAGACAGCCCAGTGGCTTATCTCTCGGCCTATTAGGGTCACTTCTGTTTAGAAGCCTCAGGGTATCAGGGTCAAAAACTTTGTTGGAAGTTGTCAGTTGAGTTTCCTTCATCCTTTGAGCAGAGATCAAGACAAAAGATAATCTTTTGAGTTTGGACAATCTCTCTTCTCCTCTCTTTCTTTTTTTCTCTGTCAGTTGTCTGTTGATCGGGATTGAACTTGTCAAGTGCCAGTGAACAATAAGGACTTCTGCAAGGATTCAGACGTACCCCACAAGTCACATTTCTCGAAAAATAAGACTTTGATACAGAAATTGGAGACTTTTGTCCCTTGAAGGCTGACAGAAACCAGAGAGTATAATCTTCTTTTCAAGTATATCCTTGATGATGTTGTTGATCTCACTTTCACATTCTGTTTTTTGACATAAATTGTTGATCATGAAGGTAAATAGTTTGGTTCTGTCCAAGACATATTTGATCTGCATCTTTTGAAGGCTGTCCTCTTTTGCTCTAAAATTTTCTGGTACCACCATTACCACCACCATCATCGTCATCATCATCATCATCATAATCATCGTCGTCGTTATCATCATCATCATCATCATTATCATCATCATCATCATCATCATCATCATCATCATCATCATCAACATCATCATATCCTTCTCCTCATCCTCTTCATCATCATTATCACTTTTATTCAGTGTCCTTACCATTGTCATGGCCATTATACCAGTATTAGCTAAAGTTTATTTCTCACAGATACTTGATAAAAATGCCATAAACAAGTTTGAAAAAACAAGACTACAACTACACATCCATTAAATCCTACTATCCTCCCTCCTCTATTATTCAGAGCTATGTTACCTCATTATTTTTCAATTTGCAAAACTGAATAATACCTGGTACGATGACTGTGGCAAGTGTCCTTGACCAGTTGTGTAATTTATTAGCCTGCATAGATGTAGGTAGTGTGTTAACACGATGAAAATGTCACTGATTAGTAGTAATCAGTTTTCAATATAAGAATATTTATTTTTACATTTCACAGGCCAATTATTTTGAAGCAGTGTAAAGATTGTTTTTATGTTCACAAAAGCATGGACCCTATAACAGTTATATCTCCATGATGAGAGCTTTTGGATTTGCTATATAGTAAATTGAAATTCTCGCATTCTTTTTAAAAAGCATATTTCTGTATTTTCTCTATAGGAGCCCCTTTTTTTCTATGGGAGCCATCTTTTCCCCATAACTAATTTGCTTACCTCTTTTGTGTTTTTTCTTCACCTTTTCAAAGATATAGTTATATCTCTTTACTCTTTCAGTTCAGGTACATTTTCTAGTGATCAATCAAGTTTCATTTAGCCCAACTCCCTGTTATGATGTCATCAGGAATTTGACTATACCAGCGTAACAGGTTGACCAACACACCATTTGAATTTGACATTATGATGTAAGAATATTTACATCAGTATTATAATTGTTTTATGGTGTGAACACATTCAAATGCTTAACTAGATCCTTCTGCCCCAGTAGGTCGTTCTGCCTACTTAGATCTTAAATTGGCATTGAAGCATTTATGCTAGAACCAAAAGTATTTTTTATGGTGTGAACGCATTCAATTGCTGAACTAGATCGTTCTGCCCACTCTGCATGTAGATCATTCTGCCCCCTCTGCATGTAGACCGCCTGACAATCCCGCCAATTATCCTGAATAATGGAGGCTGCTTGCTGGCCCAAAAAGCCATGAGTGGATAAACCCAAGAGGAAGGGGTCCATTTTATCATCAATGGTAATGAATTTTAGGTTGGATTGGAAGGAAGAATTGTGCCTGCAGCTGTGTCTGGCATCAGAATTTGGAGGAGTGTGTTTAGACGGTCTTTTCCATCTGTAGTTTTGTATAGCTATGAAGGTGGTTTTTTTTTTTTTTGGAGGCACCAAGTTTCATGGTTATCTTTAAATTTGCAATTACGCTTCCTGATGAGTGAACAGTAGGTCTGTTAAGTTTTTAGTACTAAAAATCCAATTATAACATAAATTTGTAGTATACCTGGATTAAAGAGAACTGTTGCTGGACTAGCACCATGAGCGTCCTTGGACGGTATGTGCGCTCTATAAGATTTTACCATTATTAATATTATTATTACTATAGACTATAGACTACTGTTATTCTGATATTGAAATATTCACTATTAAAAATCATAATAGCTCAGTTAAAGATAAAGTTGAGTTCTGGTCATGCAATTACATTCTGAAAGACACTGTCTCAAAGCAGTTGACATGAAAGGAATGAGAAAGGTCACAAATTCAAAAATTTAATTTAAAAATAGTTCAACAACAACGTGTAGGGCGACTTGGGGGGGGGGGAGGGGGTGCTATACAACCAGTGTTACCTTGGGAGCCTTTGATATAAGGGAGAGGATGTGAAGTCCTTTAAGAAATTTAATTATAAACCTGAAATCAAGCTGGTTGCCTACATTTTTGTATTAGCTTACTTCCAAACAAACTATCCCCTATTTTCGGATTTGTGGAATCCAATTTTTCCACTTGGAGGAGGAGGAGGCGAAGAGAAGGAGGGACCTCAGGCATTGAGGGGTCGGGGACATGAACTTTAGAGGGGTCACTCTCTTTAGGTAATCTCCCTTCTTACCGTTATCCCTCTGTAAAAGCTAGGGAGGAGGAGTATAACACGTCCACTAATTCCATAAAGCATAGGGTCCATAAATATGCCTCTGGGTTGAGCTTGGACTTGCGTGGATTACACAGCCAACTTTGATCAGGGATTCATCTATCAGAAAAATATGGGCAGGCTAGTCTTTGTCAGCAGACCTGGTACGTACTGCTCTATCGTGCGTTTATTTTGTCTGTGTGTACATGTATGAAAAATGATCAATATCCATGTAGAGATGTCTTGAGGAATTGTCCTGTAAGCAGAGGGTCAAATCAATGTCGATTGAATTTGATTGTAAAGGATAGGAAGGGGATGGAGAGGAGGAATATTAATTGAAAGAGAGATAATTGGAGAATGGGAAAGATGATCAGGAATAGAAGAGAGACATTACAAAGTTGGAAGACGATTTAATTTCTTATGATTAAACAAAGCTTTGAAATTGTATATAGGCCTAAATTTTTGTTTTTGAAAGAAGAAGAAAATTGATGCTGTTAGGAGTTCTTTTGACCTATAAAGTAGGCAGTAGTGACTTCCTTTAGCATAACATACCATGCTATTTCACCTGTCCGTTCATGTAGCTGTCAGATGCAGCTGATGGAATGTTCAATGCTTGCAGCATCCACAGTTATTTGACATACCACAAAATGTTCCCCTCTGCAAACTTCCCCTTCTCCCATGATACAAGCTATCCATCAGAAGTCGCCTGTTCCTCAGTTCATTCTATTTGCCTTCCCTCCAAGCCCGAAGAGGGTGGTTTCTCAATCTACTTATTGCCTCCCAACGGGGTCTGCGGGGAGACCGCCGCTTGTATTTGAGCTTCCTGAGTACGCATTTCGGCACACGCAAAGCTGCGAACCTAATTCGTGGGTCATGCCTGCCGTTGAATGGCATATAAGAAATCCTAAGGAGTTGGAGGTGTTTCTCATGTCTGGTGAAAGGTTCTTTGGTGGAAAAGAGGTGTTATCAAATCTTTCTCTATTTACATTTCAACATCTCTAAAAGGGCAAGCAATAGGGGGATATTTGCTTCCACCGAGAGACCAAGCATGCCAGGAATCACAGGTCGGAAACAGTTTTGAGAATCTGTTCTGTAATCATGGCACAGCTCGGCATGGTATGAAGGAAAGAGAGCATTTACATTTCGTCAGTTTTGAATATGTCCTTTTATATTTTCAGTATTTATTTTCCAGGATGGGCAGGGTGAAATATGACATCCTTTCCAATTTAATTTTTGGCTTTGTTGGAATTTATAGTTTGTTGTTTCAAAGAACACAGGCAGTGCAAGAGCCTTGTGGTTTAATTAAGCATATTTTAGAAACACAAGATCACAGATTCAAAATTTCAAATAACTTGTGTTGTGCTTATTGATAAGTCAGTCAATTTTAAAGTCAGACAAAAGACCTAAATGTGATTTTATGTGTATTTCATATCAGAGGCCTATCGATGCTTTTTACCAGGATCTTTTGCATTGATTATTTGATGTAGATCTGAGCAGGCACATACATGTACATCTTTTTGAATAAAAGTTGAAAATCAAAAAGAACTGATATGAGACTAAAAGTCCAGATGTAAGCCCTTCTCCTCACTCTGTTCTATCATTTCACATAGTTTTTAATACCATGGATAGAAATATTTAGAATGATAAAATGTTATAAAGTGACTGATTCATTCATGATTTTTGTCCAAAACAAATCCATACCAGTCCTTGGGCAGAATCACGTCATTGTATGCCACTGATAAAAGACTGATCCAATTCCTCCTGTAATTTGACACAAATGTGTAAAATCCAGGGACAATTCCAGTTGTTAAAGGGTACCAATCACAAAAATAATTTTGCTCTGTATGTTAGCAGTTTCATGTTGTTATACTATATTCAAAATATGGGCTTCAAATAGGCCTAGCTTCAAATATTAATTCTATAAAGAGATATTGCAATTTTAAGTACACTCTCTATAAGCATAAAAGTGACTCGTGAGTAGACTACTCGACGTACCCGTACGCACTCGCCAAGATAAAGGCTCACGCGAAACCAAACTCGGAGTTCGGTTCCGTGCGAGCATTTTCATGTTATCCTCTATTTCCTTCATACTCATTATTAAACTGTTGACCTATAGAATACCAGACAAAGTTCTTTGAGGTTGATTTTATACTTTCTAGCTGTACACAAATTATTATTTTTTCAGGTGATTGGTACACTTTAACTCACTCTTACCTTAGTCGCCATCCACATCGGTAGAATTACCTATTGTAGTGAAAGTTGGTACCTTCATTGGTGTTCTTTTGATCTTGTGATGTATTTTGTATTTGTAACATTTGGTCCACATTGAATTTCTAGCACTCACACGTGCGTCTCCATCAGCCCGAGTTTGCTCAAGCTCGAGATTCTAGCCCGATCAGCGCTTCTCGAGAGAAAAGTCCGAGTTTGAAAAACCCCGTCTCCATCAGCCCGAGTTGAGCGATTCCCGCTCGTTCTTGGAATAAACTCGAGCTTCAGAGCATGCGCACTTCGAAGATGGAAAATTAAAAAAAAACATATATAGGATAAATGAAGAGAAAAGAGCAAAGAAATACATAAGGAAAAGATAAAAAGAGAGAAGGAAAAACAAAGAAATACATAAGAATAAAATAAGAATAGATAATTGGGAAAACAAAGAAATATATAAGGAGCAAAAGGAGAGAAGGAAAAACAAAGTAATACATAAGAAACAATGAAATACATAAGGAAAAAACAAAATAGAAAAACAAAGAAATGTATAAGGAAATACGAAGAAAACTGGATAGAAAGAGGAACACAGAAATACATAAGAATAGAAAGAGGAATAAATAATGGGGAAAACAAAGAAATACATAAGGAGAAAAAAATAGAAGGAAAACAAAGTAATACATTAGAAACAAAGAAATACATAAGGAAACAGATAAAATAGAAAGATAAACAAAGAAATACACAAGGAAACAGATAAAATAGAAAGAAAAACAAAGAAATACATAAGGAAACAAATAAAATAGAAAGAAAAACAAAGAAATACATAAGGAAATATAAAGAGAAGAGGACAGAAAATGGGGAAAACAAAGAAATACATAAGGAAAAGATAAAGATAGAGAAGTAAAACAAAGAAATATAAAGGGAAGAGGGTAAAAAAGAAGAACAAAGAAATACATATAAATAGACAGAAGAGTAGACAACAGGAAAACAAAGAAATACAAAAGGAAATGATAAAAAGATAGAAGAAAACAAAGAAATACATAAGGAAATATAAAGAGAAGAGGACAGAAAATGGGGAAAACAAAGAAATACATAAGGAAAAGATAAAAATAGAGAAGTAAAACAAAGAAATATAAAGGGAAGAGGGTAAAAAAGAAGAACAAAGAAATACATATAAATAGACAGAAGAGTAGACAACAGGAAAACAAAGAAATACAAAAGGAAATGATAAAAAGATAGAAGAAAACAAAGAAATACATAAAGAATCATAAAGAAAAGAGGATAACAGGAAGAACAAAGAAATACATAAGAAATTAAAGAAGAATAAAAAATTGGTAAAACAAAGAAATACATAAGGAAAAAGATAAAATAGAAAGAAAAATGAAGAAATACATATGAAGAGAAGAGGAGAGAAAGAAGAACAAAGAAATACATTAGAATAGAAAGAAGGAATAAAGAATGGGGAAAACAAAGAAATATATAAGGAGAAAAAAGAGAAGGAAAAACAAAGTAATACATAAGAAACAAAGAAATACATGAGGAAAATATAGAATAGAAAGAAAAATAAAGAAATACATAAAGAAATATAAAGAGAAGCGGACAGAAAGAACAAAGAAATACATAAACAAAGAAAAGAGGATAGCAAGATCGAAGAACAGAAAATGGGAAAAACAAAGAAATACATAAGGAAAAGACAAATAGAAGAAAAACAAGAAATATATAAAGAAAATAGGATAGCAAGAAGAACAAAGAACTGCATAAGAATAGAAAGAAGAATAAAGAATGGGGAAAACACTAATCGTGAATTTATTTTACTTCTTTCTTTTCTTGTTTCTCTCAATTCAAACAACTCCATTCAGATATTTGATCATTTATAATATATTCAAAGAAATACATAAGGAGAAAAAAGAAAGAAGGAAAAACAAAGAAATACATAAGGAAAAGGTGGAAAGAGAGAAGAAAATCAAGAAATACATAAGGAAAATAACATTTCTAGGATTGGTGTCATGAATAAATTAACCCGAGTCAAAACCCGAGTGCGTCTTCACCTGCGAATTAGCGGGCTAATTCGCCAAATAGCGCGCTATTTCACAAAAAAACCCGAGTTGACTTAGGCTTCTAGCTCGAGCTAGAAACCCACGAAATAGCCAGCTAATTGCGTCTTCATTACAAACTAGCTCGAGCTAGTTCTGATCGGGTTAGTTTCCCGGATCAGAATTAGCGGGCTATTTTGGAAACTCGGGCTGATGAAGACGGGCCTTCACAGTATTCTGTCTTCGACCCTGACCCTGGACCCAAAGGTAAAGGCCTTGCCTTCCTGACCTTAATCCTAACCCTAGATCTGAAATACAATTATTTTTTCAAGTCCTACCTAACAAAATATTTGAAGAAATACATGCAAAGCTCAGAGCAAATATTGTTCTTAGTTACATTTCCCTGGTTGGAGCCAATGTTGGATAACAGTACACTGTTTTTGCTGAAAGTTGACTTTTTGCAAATAGGAACAAACTCAAATGTGGCAGGCAAAGGCAATCCTCCCACGAGAGCATTCATTTGGATCACTCTTCACAAGAGTTCTCAAATTTGTGAATGTGAATTGGGTCTAATTCTAAAAAAATGTGGACAGTTGGGCACCTATTTTGAATCGGGAGTAGAAACCCAGATAAACCAGACAACAAAGGACTGCTTTTATGGCCACATTTATAGAGTGGATCTTGGAAAATACTATGGAATCTATGGATAACCTGAATGGAGAAAAATGTAGCCTTGGTGTGTGTGTGTGTTGAGATGTTTGGAATAATGTGCCCTTCAGACTGAACAGTTGTAGGAGGTTGTGATGGTCTTCCGAAAAGGATTTTTTTTCATCGTTCACATTATTCTCAGCTTCAGATTACATTAAGTGAATATTGAGTCATTTATCAAATGTATATTTTTATTATTACCAGTTTCATTGGTGCTGTTCTAAGGCCAATATAGCCATTGACAATACGTAACTATAAGTTGAATGTAACAGCCATTTTGTAGGTAACAAATAGTAAGTCAAATTTTTAGCAAAAGGCCTATACCAAACAAGAAAAAAACCACAATTGTTTACATTGTAATTGGGGAATGTTCAGAATATTGTATTTATGTTCAACAAACCATTTGGGCCGAGATGTCAATAGTTTATATAGGCCTACTCAGTGGGATATACCTATACTGTTTGAAGGGCCTATGTTCTAATTGTTGTGAAAAAAAATTGTTTCTGTTATTTAGCCTTGTTGTACATACGCAAGTTATTCACTCTGTGAGGTACATGTAGACTGATGAAAGTTATGAAAGTCTGAGGTCCCCTGTCCTATCAGAATATCATGAAGTTGAGTCTAGTGTGAAAGCCTCCTCAGAAAATACCCATTATGCTCCACATTTTATTCTTCTTCAGGAGCCCAAAATTGCTATTTAGTGACCCTCTGGTGACCTCAAGATGTTTTGATGACAAACTAATGACAAAGGAAAGCACTATAAACATGAAAAAGATGACATCATTATTGAGGCATTAGGATTTAGGAAACTAGGTTTTTTCCAAGGCATAATTGTAATTTGAAATTTGATAAAAACATGTAGAAGTGTATATCCATACTAAGACTATGCAATCAACATGTAAAGACTTTTCTTTTTCGAGACTATGTAGGTCTAAATTTTTGATGCAATAATAACGTTGTAGCCTATGAGGAAAAGGATTCATTCAGTTCAGTCAGTTCATTTCACTTTTACTTTAAATTCTATTTTCTCCAGTAAGTGATTTTTTTGTTGTTGTTGCTTGAAATCAAGGTTTAGTTTGTAAATATTTATAACAGGCATACTTTCCATTTCTTCATTAATTCTGAGAAATAGATAAAAATTTATTTCATGGTCATCTTTATGATGCAGAAAAGAAAGGCCAAACAGAATATTTTCTCTGTCCCTCAAGGGTCTGGCAATGAGACTAGGAGGCTGGTAACAATTTCATCGGTATTACACTATTTGCCATGCCTATAAACCCTACGGCCCAAGCCGCTGCGTTAGTCATTCATGAGTGAGAGCTCGAGAGAGAAGCGTCCATGTGGTGCATGTATCGCTCCACGAGACTGACAGACGCTGGGATTGCTGCTATCACAGCGCCCAGTCAATAACCGTTGAATATAAAGCAAGAGCACTCTCTCTCCATCTCGTAGATGTCTTATTAAAACTCGGAGCTACCGCAACGTTAAGGACAGGGAAATCCTTTCCATCCTCTTCCTAGATGGTTTTATCAGATACCCGCTATCCAAACCGGAGTTGGTTGAGCAGTGTTCTGCATCTAATGGAATTATTATCACTCGGGATTGGATTATTTCACCCGTTGGACAATTTAGTGGTCTGAGGGTAGAGGGAGGTTAAATTCTCATCTCTGCAAATCTAGTGGAGTGTTTATTCTCTGGCTGAATTTCCCTGGATTTTTACCCAAGTTTTGGATTATTAATACAGAACTGTCGGTTCATGTGATTCTGCTCTGGTAGGTTTTTTTAAAATAAAAAGTTGATTGAGCTTTATTTTTTATGCACAGCTGAGGCATGCTGTTGATACAGACAGCTTGTAATACGGTAAATAATGAATAATGTTGTGAACTAGCGTTCATTACGGTACAAGATTTTTCCCTTCTGTCTCCTTGAACGTACAAAGGTATCATAACTCCTTGGTAATTCAGTGGACAAAATCATTGTACCATGTTTTTAGGCAATGAACGTTAGTGAAGTATTACTGACTTGTTCTTCATCTCAGGAAACTGATGTAAATTGTTGAATGATAAGTTTTCACCTCTGAAATTCTGAGGCACATTGCATAATCAATCATTTGATGGTCTTGCTATTTATAAATCTTTATGCAATTAATGAAAAAACAAAAATTGGCCTAAAAGTGACCTTCCCACAGTAAGAATAAAATTTCATTGGCAGTAATTAGAAAAAACTCAGTATTTATCCCTTTCATCATTATTTGGAGAATTTCTATTTACAATAAATTTTTTTCTTCTAAATTTGCAAATATTTGTTTAATTAGAATGAAATCTCACTTGAGCTGTGATTTTATCTGTGCATATGTCTGTGCATGACTTGGGCTAATGCACAAGTTCAAATTTTTTTTTTTTTTTTTTTTTGAAGAATCTACACATACTGTTGGAAAAATATTCAGCATATCAACCCCAATGATTTTCTTGAATTGTGTTGAAATGGCTCTTTTGGTTCAAAATTGTCAAAATCTCATTAATTTTTGGCAAATGCATAAAGCACAGGGTTGACTGCTCTTATCTCCATGTATGTCTTGATTATTGTCTGATTTAGAAAAAATTATCAAAAAATGTCATGTTTTTAAAGATCAAATGAAATATATCTTATTCATAGTAATATGACGATACTGGTTATGTAGAGCCTTATTTCCTTAAATATGACTCTACATTATGGTAAATTTCTGTACTCCAACTTTGCACTTGTGATGAGTGAAAAAAATTCATATGTGCCTATATTTCTTTGGCCATTGATTTTTTAAATCTGTTTGCATTGTAAGAAGATAGATTCTAAGTAAAAATCAGTTATAAGACTTAATTATTTCAAAATTTTCGACTTTGAATTATGTACAGCAGTTATTGAAAAATTGTTACAGTACTGAATGGCAAATTTTGCCTAAAATGTTCATGAATTAATAATTTGCTATCAAGGAAAATAATTTCTAATGCATAATTGATTGTATTTTACTAATGTTGTGTTCTTTAAATGAGAGATCATTTTCTCAGAGCTAAGAAGCTTTACCGCTACATTAGAAGGGTAACCTTGCTGATGTTAACGGTGCATGACTATCTCAGAATTCTTCACCACAATTCACCGCTGTTTGATGCATTTAGCATCCAAGTGTGCCCACAAGGTGTCCATATCATCACGCCATCCTGCAACCGATCGAAGATATCGCCAAATTGATTGCACCTCGGGAGGCACGTTACGTGGGCAATGTCGAGAGAGGCCTATTACCGCGGTCCAAGCACATGTGTACACTTCACCTTCCATATCAATATTTAAAGCAAACTGCGAACGTTGCGTTTTAGTGGTAGCCAAGTAAATGTAAACAAAACATCTTGGATGGGTTCTCCCTTGTTGAAGGACGGATCAAATGATTCATCAATACACCAATATTATTCCAGTGTGGCATGCAACGTTTTTAGTTTGATCAAGATATCGGTGTACACTTCACTTGTCAAGCCATGGTTATAGTGTTGATCTTTCTGAAACGAAAGAGCTCTCTCTCTCCCTCATGGGATGGCTAATAATATAGATGTGATTCTTTAGAAAGTAAACTGTGTTTGAACTGTAATATACTACCCAAATGAGCAAACCGAGAACTTTCTTGTGTACCTCTTTTGTCATATAGAGGTCAAGGGTGAAAGACAGCGCCAAGAATGTGTTTGAATATTTATAAAAAACTCATTGTGATATTGATGAATTATGAGAGTCAGTGAAGTATAGAATTACTGTCATATTTTAAGCCAAGGTGTGTTGTCATCAAACAAAGAAAGATGAATTTTACATTTACAAAATATGATTTGAAATTTTGATATGGTCATGGAAGAAGTTCAATTTTTCATCAAATTGTCTCAGGATGTCGAGAAACATCCCTTTCATAAAGCAAATAGTTCTCTTCATTTCCAATAAGAATAATAGGAGTTCTGTTCATACTGTGTTACAATTGTCTCTACATTCAAAGGCCCAAATTCGTGAAAGAGGTTTACTTTAAACCATGGTCTAAACCATGGCTTAAACCTCTGCTGTGGACTAAATTAAGCGTAAATAAGCGTATTATAAGCGCATTGCTGTCCGCCCATTGGACAAGAGGACATGCATGTACTACGCTTATGGAGGTTTAAACCATGGTTTAAAATAAACCTCTTTTGTGAATTTGGGCCATAGATTTCATCATGTCCAAGGGACTTATTTCAGAGGAATTCTATACAATCGTTACACCCATCTTTCATACTGATTTATCAACATGTAGGCCCTATTTTCAAAATTTCAAGAGTTAACTATTGCCTTTAAGATATGGCAACTGTCTGTCATTATATGTCAAACTATCTTCTTTTTTTTTTCTTTTTTTTGTTACTGAAGTATAGACCTGTAATGATAAGAAAACTTATCAAATCATTGCTATATTTTTGAGATGAATACATCCTATCAAATTCTGTCTTGGGAATATTATCAAATTCTGACCCACAGACATTGTGACAGATGTCATTTACATCCTTCATTACTAGAAGGCATATGTTTCTCTTTGTGTTTGTAGTGACTGTCAATCATACTTGAATCCAAATTAATGATGTTCTAGTGTATTCTGATACTGTATACACAATAATTACAATACTGAAGTACATGTAGATGTAGCATGTATTGTAGAAATGGGCAGTGAGAGCCGTTCTTGTATGTTCTCCGTAATGAAAAGAAGCCCTTTACAAAAATATTAGCCTGTCATTTCACAATTAAATAGGTGATGGGTGTAGTTTTAAAACTGAGGAAAACAAGAGATGTATGACTGTCTTTTCCATATTGCATGCATAAAAGAAAAAAATAATTGAAATAATGAAAGAGAAGAAAGAGAGAGAGAGGAAGGAAAAGGTGAAGAGAGAGAGAGAGAGAGAGAGGAAGGAAAAGGTGAAGAGAGAGAGAGAGAGAGAAAGATGCCCACTGCTGCGAACCACACATTGAGAAAGAGAAAGTGAGTGAGTGAAAGAGAGAGAGAGAGAGAGAGAGATTTGCCTCTAAATTTGCCATTTATATTGAAACACTACTCATTAATTGTTATCCATGTAAAGAGGAGAAAGTGCTGCTTGAATTCCAACCTTTTTTAAAGAAAAAGAAATATTGCACTATTTTCTTCAAAGGGAACAGGAAGTAACCAAACTGCAAAAATGATTGAGGTCGGGAATTAGGCTGTAATACCAGCAGGCATTTAAACGCAACTCTACGTTATGCTCATACGCCTCTACAATAATCCACAGAAGGCACGCCACGCTTGTCAGCGTAAATAATTTGGCTACGAAAGTTGGAGGGCCTTATCCAATTTGTGTAATGCACCTTGTTTATGCCATAAAGCTAAGTAGAATATATCAGATACGCTATTGATTTTGACTGGGGTTGAGATGAAGCAAGAAGAGGAGATTTCTACAGAGTTGCATAAACACCAGGGCTGTAAAAATAGCATTGAACCGGTCCGAATGGGCCCCCATAACTCTCCATTGGCATCTTGATATCTGTGCCGTCTCGAAAAACTTTTCTGGAGAACTTTTTAAGCCGATGAGTGGATGTTTTTAAGAGGTTTTTTTTTCAAAGAGGAAGGGAAGTTGCATTTTACTGTTTCTCTTTGTTTATTTGAACTTAGTTCTTTATTAGATTTGTTTTGTTTATGATATACATAGATCTTAAAGTAGGTATCATAGCTTACTCAGATGCACTTCACTTCATCGATAGTTGTATCACTTTTCTCCTACTTATTTATTTGAGTCTTTTTGACATGCAGGCTTCCTGCTTCCTCGCCGAGCTAGCAGTGATATAAATAAGCAGTTGCCTGTACAGAGTGTACGGAATAACAGTTTGCTCAAAGTATATCAATTCTTGCATGATTAATAGATAGATGGAGAAGATCTAAGCTATGATCTTTCATGAATTTTTAAGAATTAGCTGAATCAGGTAGTCAATAAAAGTCGAAACTGCTGTTATCGACTCATGACTACCGGCACAGTTGAGCTCTTTGTGGATGTACTGTGAATCTGAATGCTTTTTTTACTACAGAGCATCAGATATTACATGTAACTTATCATCCATATGAATGTTATGATTTTTTTATTGCTGTATCAAACTCAATCCTAAGGAAAAGCAACGTTTTTAAGAAGAAAAAAAAGGAGTAAAATTGAAATGACGTACCCTTGTGCATTGATCAAGATTGAAATGAATTTCCATGCTAGGAATAATCATGTTTTTTTTCTTCTCTTTTTTTATCCTCTCTGAACAGAAATGCTAGAATTCCATTAGATAGCACCCACTGCGGGGGCACCATCCTCCCAGAATCCTCTGACATCGCCTTTACTCCAATTCCATCAACCACGATAACACCCTGAAAGTTTGAGAGCCGCCCATCGCAATGGACAATTGGAGGCCCAATCCCAGGGCCCAACCCTTTGTACCCAAGCGTCATTTCTCACCGGGGAACGTGAGGGGCACTTTCTCCTACCATCGAACCCCAACCAGACGCCTCATCTCCAAGATCTTCCAGGTAAGGAAATATTCAACAACAAAAAAAGTGGTCTCACTGCGAAATATTCCACGAAATTTGATTCTGTAATTTCTCGAATGCCTCCCCATTGCATTACGAAAATACCTGTTAGGAAAACGCTGGGAATTTTTCATCACTTCAGCCCATACAAAAAGAAATTACATTAAGCATGTGCATCGATTGACTTTTGCGCAAGTAGCTGTAACGTGGTCCAGTAATGTGACAAACTTCCCAACTTGCAAAACTCATAGGAAATGAATTCCAGCAAACAAATCCCAGGATTCAAATTTGTTACCATTTTAATGGCAATATTCATCAGAAATCCCACCAGTGCTTGTATGTTATCAGGGAATTTGCAATAACACCGGCGAAACAACAGGAATCAAAGACCGCATCTTTTATGAAAATGAAGAGAATATGGTACATTTGCTTCACTTGCATATATATGGAATTTTCTAGGAATACGGAATTCATGAATAAGCCATGCACCATAGCAGAGTCTCATTTTTATGATTACTTTTGTTACCAGGGCACAACATATCATCCAGGGGTTTACATGATCATTAAGCTCTATGAATACAGGTACTAGATCGATCTGTGTGGTTTAAGTCTACAAGTTTACTACGGGTCTGATACCCATACAGCTGCCATGCATGTGATGAATGTTTGCAATTTTGAAAAAACAGGGATATCTATAGGATATGAAAATTTGCTGCCCATTCGCATGTACTTTGCAGTCGGGATATCTGCACTTTCAATAGCTTTTTGTGATTTATAGCAATTGATTGTTGCAAATTACAAGGTGACGATCAGCAAAGCCATTTTCTATTTGAAGGAGCTCTAATTCCTCTTTACAGATGGTGGCCATATGTTTGGTGGCTTTGGTGTTGCATGCACTTAAAGCGAAGGTTGAGTTCTGGGAAAGGTTAAAAATAATTTGTGAGCTTTCTCATTCTTTTTATATCATTTTGGAAGATTATCATAGTAGAAATAAAACCTGAAAAGGATTGCTCTTCAAATGCCCTAACATTCAGAATATTACAAGAAACAGCTGAAATGTTCAGGCCGAACATTTGTGTGTAGTCCCATATACACATTTCTGTGTGCAGTGCATGCGCTTTTCAACAAGATTTCATCAATGGATAATTCCATAACCTCACAGTATACAACAATTGTTATGTAGACATGATTAACCTTTCCAAACTGCTTTGGGACAGTTTCTTTCACAATGTAATCTCATGACCAGAACTCAACTTTATCTTAAAAACATTTTTTCAAAGTGATTTTGTCCTGGGTTATAATGTTATGATGTGGGCATAGACAAAGGGATGAATGTGGACAAATTGGGAGGATCTATTACATTCTTGATGAGAAACGCACTATAGGAAATTAGAAAACTTTCTAAGAAGAAAAGAAAAAGTTTAATCTCCCCAGTTCCCCACTCAGTGAAAGCTGGAGATAATTGAAACATGTGACATTTGAGGTGAATAATGGAAAATATAACTTTTTCAGTTTTCGTTAAGATATCTTTAATCTCACCAAAATTGTTAAATGCATAGGTTTTGTAACTTTCTGCTGGCAATTCCTATTATGGCTATCACAAAGTTAATTTTGATGATAATCCCCAAGAAAATTGAAACTGGATGAGGGGGGTCAATAGCCGCATAATTTTAATGAAAGATTTTTGTCTTACCTTGGCAGTTATGATACGTACGTTCAGGGAAAATTAGGACGCATTCCCACGCACCTTGTTGCCTTTGCTGGGATGATCAGCAGGTAATATGGCAGATAATTGCCGGCACTCGATGGAGATGCCTGGCATAATTTGTAACGAGATAGTTGAGAAATTATTTCTGATAAGGTGGAGAGGTAGATGACATTTTGTACCTTGTCTCTGCCTGTGTAATGAGAAAAGTCACAACTGATTTACCGGAGTGGACGAAGTCATGGTTAATGCACAAGACTGATGGCAGATGATTTATTTCTATGAAGCTATTTCTATAAAATTATTTCTATGAAATTATTTGTATGAAAGACTGTATGGGTAGAGGGCGAGGTATGATAGAGACTGCTAATATATGAAGTTATTTTGATGGGAAGGATATGAACCCAGCTCGGACTTCAGGATATGACAACATTAAATAGAAAGGAAGTATGTAAATGAATATCATATGAGGATATGATGATGACATTAGATTTCAGTTACCATAGATTGGTTTGCAAAAGGAAGAAAGGTATGAGATGAGATTTGATGAAGCGCTTGGTATTACAATATTTAGTTCTGGGTACAGAATAATTATAGAAAAAATAGTACACTAATGAACTTAGGGAAGAAGGAGAGCAAAGAGAAGATCCTTGGTGAAGGGGATGAAGAGAGAAAGAGAGAGAAAAGAAAAAGAGGAAAAAAAGGAAAGAGAGAGGGAGAGAGAGAGAGAGAGAGAGTTTCATTTTACAATTCAAAAGAAACACATTGCTGCTACCAAAATGATATAGTCGGTAAAATCAAAACATTTCTTAATTGATTTTAATCAAACTAGCGGAAGCAGCCCGTGGACATCCACGGGCACTAGCTGTGTTTATGGTTAATCACAGTATCTTATATTTGTCACAATAATCAAACAATTCAAAAGAAACACATTGCTTCTACCAAAATGATATAGTCGGTAAAATCAAAACATCTCTTAATTGATTTTAATCAAATATTTTTAATATTTCAATACAAATTATTAATATACCGCAAACCAGAATCTGTCTCCTCCTCGCCAATTAAATCATGTAGTTCTTTAATAAGATGGCAGAAAAATACAGAGGGAATGACGGATGACCATGAACATTAATTACGAGTAGTTGTCTAATCTGAATGGGGTTTGGTAAAGGTTATCTGGAGCCTGTATCGTAGCTGCCTGATTGAATCAGTACATCCTTTGGATATAGGATAGAGGGATGGGGATGGATCGATGTCTTAATTAAAGTGCCATTTGAGTAAGTAATCAGGGTAATTAAAAGATAATGATAAATGCTGTCCATGTGTTTATCCGCTTGGTAGCTGCAGGATTGGAGTTGCTTTGATAGGAAAATAAAATTAAGTCATGGCTAGTTAGTCATGGTCACAATATATTGGGGCTTAAAGGTATTAGATAGTTTTGGGAAGCCCTCAAAAACTTTTCATGAGATTTCTTTGATTTTACTTAATAAATAGCAGGGTACTAACATAACTAAGATGCTGTGAAATTTTTTCCTCCTCAAGTGAAATATTTATCGAATTAGAGGTGAAAAGAATAAAAATCCCTGGCCCAAATAAGAGGGGATGTAAATTCGAACAACGGCCACACGCATTACTCACATGAGGATTGCTGTGTGTTATAGAATACGCTACACATAGTGCGAAGCGCTGGGTTTATTGTGTGGGGAACCTTCGGGTAGATGATATGGTCTCAGCGTGAGGCAGTGAAAAGCCGTTACCAAGCGTTTCTTACAGATATTTACACTAAAATTTGTTCGAAATCGTGAATGGAATGTTAAATAATCTCGTACATGTGTCTTATGATAAAAGGAGAATAGTATGTGACTATGTTAGATAAGTTTCTTGCCAGTATGATTTTTGCTACCGAGACTGTCTATGAGCTTTAAGGTGATTTTAAGCCCTGGAAAGGGGGAAATTGCCCTTATATGGGCTTTTGATATCCGTGTGCAGTGCATCTATCAATAACAATTTATAGTTTTGATATCAGGGGTCTAGTGTTTACAAACCTCCATACTTGTGATGTGACCATTTGTTATTGGAAGAATATTGAAAATCAGAAAAATGTGTGATATCTAAGGGTAAAGAGGAAAATTCACGTAGGGCACAGTGCAACTTCATCTTTCAGCTTCATCTCCTTATAAGCCTGTATTATGAAGCAATATCTTAGTGTAGTGATGCTCAGCAAAGCTTTCTCTGAAAGTATCTAGTTCGATGATGCAAAAACGATACCCCAATAATTACTTCCATCAATTAGCAAATGCAAATGAAAAAAGAACTGTTTTATATCTTCCCTGATTGATAAGTTGTAACTGTATATGGGTGCCATGCATACGAGCAAGCCGTGGTCGTAAACTCTTATGAAGGCTTCATCAATACCCTGGCCACCGAGTTATTTCGGTCGTGTCTGTAGCTTCATTCAGCACTGGGGTTGCGTTGCTCCCGACAAACACGCTTCTCAAATTTCATTGCTTGATGATGAGACTGATGAGAGTCCTCTCCAGGGAGAAGTGTTAAGAAATGAGCAAGATGAATGTATCTTAGATGTCATATTAAGAGAAGGTGTCAGATTAGCCAGGCTTTCTTAATTACATCACCTGCTTATGTTTAGGTGAACTTGAACCATAAATTATTCAGGTTCATCAATCTAGGAAGCTTAATTTTTCTTATATAAATTCCAATTCCGTATCATCTTGGGAATTCTGAATATTTGGGTTTGAATTATGCTCGTGTATTACATTTTATTCTGAATTCTGAAGGATCATTTTAGTGATGTCAACTTTCTTTGAAATAATGTTGTTTCCTTGACAAAAAAAATGTATAAAATAGTAAAAGGTAATTAAAAACAGCAAAATGATCATATAATGTGATAAATTTATCACATTTATGACTTTACTATTCCTTACCTTTTTTACATTTCAAATTACAGAACCCATGAAAACACAATGAATATTTTTTGATGAACCTTGGTAGAACTCGAACCACAGTAAAGATATATGTTAATAAATGGCATTAAACTGGCAAAACTTGAACAGCGCCACCTTACAATAACCGCCAAATTGAGATTATAATTTGAAAATTAATTGCATTTTATTTTGAATTTCGACAGACAGCTGTTTGGAAAATAGGCACATTTTATATTTCAAACTATTATTTTTGATGTTGCACATGTGGAAAATGGCCTACAGATACATTCTAAGCTTCTACAAACTAGAATGGGGCATGATGGGAAAATTAGAGGCACAGACACTTATTAAATCCTGTCGAAAGATGGCGCCATTAGGAGCTTCAATTTACTGTCACTTTAATAAATAAAATATTCATTGGTGAAGATAGGGGATAAGTGATAAGAGATGAAAGTAATTTTGATTATGGAAAAGAAAAAAAGGAAATCAATAAGAAGAGAACACAATTAGTTAGCATAGAAATGAAAAGGGAAAATTATGGAACTCTGATTTTGGCTTGATGGAAGGAGTAAGAATAATTGAATGGCAGAGAAAGAAAGTGTGAAACTGCTTCCAATGAGATAGCAAGAAACCCATCTTGCCTAATGAATCATATGGAAGAGATGATAATTCAAACCTGCATCACCCACAAATTAAAATGCAAATGAGTGCTTCAATCCTGGCTTAATAACTCACAGATATTAAACCCCAAAGAAGGAGGCTTCTGAAATAATCATCTCCAAGGAGGAAAGATGGCACTTTTTCCCAGGAGTGTAGGGATTACGTGACAAGAATATTCATGGGCGGCGGAAAGAAGTAACAGAAGTATGCATAATGGAGAGTACTGTTTAGGCATGGACCGGCAACAGGCAATCTTAGTGAGATGTCCAGCGTGTTTCTGTATCTGTTTTGCTTTATTTCTTACTCTGTCCCTGTCCCCCCCCCCCCCCCCCCCCTTTCTCTCTCTCTGTCTCTTTATCTCTTTATTCTCTCTCACTGGTCTTTGTCTCATCCATGAAGGTGAGTTGGAATGTTTACCATTCTCCCAGAGTTCCAGTACAGATTGGCTGCCCCAAGAAATGTCTCGATTTAGTAAAGGACCGGCTTAAATATCTCTCTAACAATTTGCAAGGTACCCGTATGCTATTTTCCCTCCATAATACACTATTTCTTCCAGGTGATTGATCAGTTTTTAGATGACATCAATCTCCAGGGTACTCCATGCACAATGTTTTCCAGAAGTGATGAGTTTTATTCTTAATGATGGTACAGCAAAAACAGAAAATTCATTTTTTTGAAAAAGCTTAACTAAAGCTACTTTACCATGATGCCAGAATACCCTCCCCCTTTTTCAGGAGAGAGAGAGAGAGAGAGAGAGAGAGGTAGAAGGGTGGGGGGGGGGGGGGGGGGGGAATGGACTGGATACTTTTAGGATCCTCCTCGTAACATGGTATACAAGAATAAGAAACAAGTTAGCATGAACTGAAAAAGCAAATTCTGCTTTGGTAATAAAAACTTATTTATGAGAAAAGTTCTTTGAAAGTTCAAGAGGATGATGGGTACTCCAGTGATACTCATCCAATCTCTAAGCCTGAAAATCGTAAGATCTCCATGGATGAGAGCGGATGAGAGCAGGATATGGATGGATCCTTCCTCTCTTTTACATTTTTAAGGCATTGTGGTAAACCTCTACTCTTTGCATCATGGGTATTACAGGGTTCTGCTTATATAGAAACTAATAGTTATGGTTAAAGGTAGCATTCTGTTAAGGCCCTTGAAAATGAATATTATTTTGTTATGTCATGATTCTGAATCAGGATGATATATTGGAAGATTTTAAAGAAGGAGAACCCAAAACGAACATTTTACCTGAGAGTCCCAGGCTTCGAAATATAAATTGCATTTAATAATAATAATAATAATAATACAATACATTTATTAGGCGCTTAATACGGATGTTTCTAAGCGCATGGTTTACCGGAAAATTAAGATTTGATGACAGAATTTAGGAAAGTTGAAAAGAAAGTAGATCATATGAAAATTTCACAGCACTTTTGAACTTGATTTCTCTCCTGTAAATGTTTCGTAGCTTCATGTCAACAACTTCTTGGAAAGTGTTGAAACATAAAAGATTGAGAAAACAAAATAACATGGAAGATGATTCGGAAAGGGGAATGAATGTCCTGAAGTGGCATTAAATCATACTTGATATATTTATTCTTGCAATGAATAATGTTCGCTGTGAAGCATGGATTATGGGGGCAGAGGTTGAAGTGAAATATGATTTAGAGCGATACATCTTTCTCATGAAATTGATGTCTTTCTCTTGCCCCTCCTTGATAAACACGATTGATCGGCTGTGTTTCTTATCCATCATCCCATTTTCCTCTCACGTCACTGTGAGACGGAGAAGATACTCAAGAGTGATCCAGTCGCTCAGGTTACTCAGATAATACCGCGTTTATTTTTACTTCTTCGTATGAATTTGAAGAAAAAAAAATGAGCACCGATAGAGACAAATTGTAGAATCTTTAGACGATTCTCGGATTTGTGAGTGATGATTATATTTTATCTTACACTTGTCTGAAATTTAAGAGCGGAATGGAAGCCTAAAAGATGCACATTGACAATATGAACTAAGAGAGAGAGAGAGAGTGTGTATGTGTGTGTGTGTACGAGAGAGAGAGAGAGAGAGAGAGAGAGAAAGAGCGACAGAGAGACAGCGAGCGAGAGACAGCTAGACAGCTAGAGAGAACAAGAGATAAAATCATAAGGTGTGTGAAATGGAGAAAAATCAGGAAAAATTAAAAAATCCATATTTATCTTTTCCACTATCCCTTCACTCTCTTCCCTATTCTTTCTTCCCCTTCCTTCCCCCTTTCTCTCTTTCTTCTGCTTTCCCCTCTCCCCATCTCTCTCTCTCTCTCTCTCTCTCTCCCTCTTGCCCAGTTTTCTCTCCCACTTTCTCTCTAATCCTATCTTCAATTTTTGGCTTTGCCACATCTCAATGTCATCAAGGGCTCATTAAGGATGACCCTTTTTTTCCTCCTCACTGGTGATCTTGAAGTGCTCCCTCGAGGGTTTCCGACGAGTCATTAGTTCGGTGAGATGCATCATTAGGCAAGATGGGGCTTGATTCTCCTGGTCGCATCTAATACTGCCCAATGTCAGTCCCATATTTCCCATACACATCACTCAGTCATGGAATATTTCTCATGCTGTCTTAATTAATATGAGTCGTCTACCTCCCAGCATGTTGGCTGAAGCATTGATTGTACAAATACATACCTGGTATGTCCAATGTCAATCAGCCATGCATGCTATGTGACAGTTGGCATTGAAACACACTTGTTACCCCAAGTGCAGAATGTAACTGACTTCAATTTACGTGGCTGTGTATGCCAGAGATGGGGTTGAAGGTATCAGTCATTATGATTAAAAGCTGTATTCCTTCATTATGCATGCATCTTTTCAAAATTAATGTCAATTAGCTCAATTTTAGGTTTGAAGCAGAATTAGCACTTAGCAGGGGTCTATTTGTTTCATGTACAAACAATAAGAGGTAAAAATCAAAGCAAATATTTCACCTTTTCTTTGTCATATATTTGAAATACATCATCATCCCTTACCCAAGTGGTATCACTGATATATGCAAGCATGATATTCTTTATCCTGAATTTGTACAGTAAGTTGACTGTTGATGATGCCTATGAGGCATTTGTTGGTCAGTCCCATACAGTTCCAAACCAAGCATGGGTGCCTTTGGGGCTACATGTATTTATATAATATTGAATGGCCTTGAGTGGGATACAAGGATATATCGCACGAGCTATGAGCATATTTCACGAGTCGGCACGACGAGTGAAATATTTTCAAAGCGAGTACGATATATCCTTGTGTCCCACGAAAGAAAAGCCATTCAATATTATTATTATTAATTGTATGATACCTAGTTCATCAATTTTCACCATTACATGTCTTTTATGTTTTTGTACTGACTTTGACATAAAACACAGGCAGATTTTTTTTTTTGTTCTTACCCAAGTATCTTGCAAGAGCTGCGCGCATACATCCATTGTCTTAACCTTTGCGTATTTAAGCGCGTATTCACTTTTTTACGCATCACGCGCACCACAAACCATGAGATATGGAGATATATTGCATGGTCATCCGGGTACTTTTACACAAACCATGAGATATTGTTTTAAAATTGCACGGTCATCCGGGAACTTCTGCGCAAACCATGAGATACGCTAATTTTTCTGGTCGCCTGAAAACCCTTCATACAAATAATAATGTAAAGTATTCGTCTGGATGCAGGAGTGGACTTTCTTGGAGCTCTACCTGAACAGTTCCTGAGCCAAGAACTTGAGAACTGTAAACTGCTCTAAGGATTCCAAACCATGTATTCGGCACGAAGAAAAACACAGTGATCACCTACAGGCATCCCAGTGTCAGAAAGGTTCAAGTCAGTAACCTCATAGAAAAATAGATATTCCACATCATATTCATGTCACCGAGCATGTTTGGTATTTTATTCACACCCCTATCCAATCAAAGAGGGAATGTGTGTTAGGTCAGGCTTTGATAGACTAAGATCGATCAATTAGTAGGTGATGACAAGATATATTTTCCGAGGAGTTCCAACGATGGTTGGATAGCTAGGTTTTAAGAGTCCAGAATTAGAAATCATGAACAACTATACTGTCACGTTGTCCTTGAACATCTTTAACACCCGAACATTTTCTGCAAAGGAAATTACGATAGAATTTATTTGATTTATCAAAGAAAGCAAACAATTTGATTATTTTGGACAATTTTTGATCAAATACATATATTGGAAAGTCTAAGGTATTCAATAATTTGGTGTCCAATAATGTGCCAAGAATAAAGAAAAAATCAAGAAAAAATCAACGTAGCAAGTGTTGTTGTTCATTTTGTTTGGTATGGTCAAAGCTTTTGTATATGCAAACTGGACTTGATAGAATCATGGGGATACTAAAAATTGTGATGAGGTCAGTAAGGTTTGGGATATCATACCTTGGAGTCTTGGACTTGGTTATAAAAATCACATGAAACTTTCAGCAGATGTCATCCTGTTTTCAGTATAGAACCATAAAATAGGGTATTGTCTCGGAGGACACTGACAAGATTACATTGCCCTAGATCGTCAAATTTCATGTCCTCAAGTACATTATGATGGGTGAAAATGAGAATGTTTTCATCAGTTTCTGTGACATCCATTGTCCTCCTTTTGTCTGTGCTGAGGTGTACAGGATATAAAATTTAGCCATGTAGAGATTTTCAAATGAAAAATGAACTGATCTCTATATGCATACACCATCAGCCCTTCTATTAGTTGCCGTGTAAGGGGGCGGGTCTGTAATACTGCCTGAGCATGTCGCAAGCCTGGGGCAACATGGAACGAGCTTGTCCTATGTTTCCAAACACTAGAAGACTTGGGGGCTAAAGTTTCCACCTCATTTGAGGTAAACTTTCGTTGATATGATCAAGATTCCTTTCTTTGACCTGTTTATTTCATTGGACTGAGGTATAAGGTGACCCAGGCCCAAGGGTAATGTTAAAATGAAAGATGGGAGCTAAGAGACCGATTTATATTTGGATTCAAGCTCATTACTGGGTGTTTGCCAAATACTTTTCATTTAAAGGTGCTAGTTTTTTTATTGTCAGAAAATAGTTAGGAATAGTCTCAATAGCTACTTCAAAATATAAAATGCTTGCAAATACTTGGATGCATTATCATGATGCAAGATATTCATTATTTTTTAGAAAAAAATCATACAAAGTATATTAAATGAAATGTTGCATTATTGTAATATTTTTATTCAAGGTTATTGTTCATTTAATTCACATTTCATTAATTTTGTTAAAAGAAGAAATGACTCACCTTTAATGCACCAAATAAAGTGCAAATTATATTACAGGAAGGTAAACAATTAACGGCAAAATGGAACTTAATTGTGGGCATGCAGTGCTAGAATACATTCTCTTTTAAACAATGTTAAATGTCTCATTTATTATTCATATCCACGTACATACCTTGATGGATTCCTGTAGGTCAATTTATGTGAGATATATTCAATTAAGAATTTCTCTCTGTCTCTGTACTCTGCATGCAATGAATTATGGCACAAAAGCAAACATTAGCCTCTTTGCCTTAGTAGTAGGATGAGTATACCATCAATATCTCGCTACTCATCGCATAGCAAGCATGTGAAGAAAAGTGCCATGGACTGACTTACAGAGTTATACTGGTGAAAAAAAAAAAAATTGCATGGACAAAAGAGTGTTATAGCTTTGGAAAGGTCCACAAGAGCTTTGGAGAAAAAACAAACAAAAAACAAATGAACAAACAAACAAACAACATTGAAATATGTAAAGATGTCTTGGAATCCAATTTTCTTTCTCCCCCAAAAGCTCCTGTAGACAAGTTTTTTCTTTAATACTGGTTAGTATAAACACTAATTTAAAATACATGCTAATATACTATCCATGAAAATAAGGGTAGTGATGTCATGCTTGTGAGTTGATTGAGACAAAGTAGTTGTTATAATCCACTACAAACTAGTTGTAATGAATCATTTTTTCCCCATTTAGATTTATAGGAAACCAATTGATTTGTATTGTACATGCCGTGTACATGAATTAAGGTTTTAATTCCCCATTAAATGAATTCATATCAGAGAGGATGACCTTTGGGGAGGGTGGATAGCTTAATGTAGCATACTCATTTTATTGCTACATGTACGTGGAGCTTGTCCACACAAATATTAGAGAGAACAATTGAATGAATAATTACGTGGATGCTATTAACACAGTTTCTCGGAGTAGTGTTAATCTCATGCTGTAAATGACAGCAAACTCATTAGAATGTAACATTTTGAGGGAATTAAAAAGTTTAAATTTGAAAAAAGGTTAGATATCAGAAAGGATTTATTTAGAAATGTTACTAGTGAGAAAAAATATGTTGCTATTTGTGCATGACACTGAGAAAATGAAATGCTATTTGCTATTACTGGTCACAGCTAATGTACATGTCTAGAATGTGTAAATGTAACTGCAAATCAGACACCTTTTAAAAAAAATCACTATATTTGTTACAATTCATTGTTGTGAATGCAAAATGTCAAAGATGAATTGATACTTGCTGAAAATAATTAATTGTGATGAAACTTTATGAAACTGCCTGTTGTGAGAATAATCCACTATTAATTGATGTGAGACAGCCTGTGTACGCAATATAGAATTATTGTTTAATGAAAATTCAGTCACCAGGCATGCAAGCATTGCCAGTACAATTTAGCGACTGAAACTCGTGTAATTATTCAATATTGGAAGCCTTGCAGTGATATTAATAATCCAAAATTGCTCAAAATTTAATCAGATGAGTGATTAGGTGATAAAATGAACCTCAAGGTCACACTTTGCCAGGCCTGTTCCAACAGATAGCGATTACAGTTTTGAAACGTTCAGAATGGTGCTTTTATTATGCCTCCTGATGCTTTCAGAAATATTTAATGTTTATGAATTTATCATGGATTTTTTTCTTCTTCATAATTGTTCACACTCGAGACGATATGACGTACTTGCACAGTCCATTAACAATGAATATAGAGGCAAAATAAGATAAATAGCAGAGGATAATGTACCTGCTATTTTAGTAGTAATTATATGATACAGGCAAATTTTAAATGAATCTGCATACTTAATAGCAAAAGGGATAATAGTGTTTGATGGGTGTACATTGTATTTTGAAGAAGTATAGAGAGGAATTTAGTCCGCATCACGGATGAGACTTTCTTGTACAAGACTATCTGTTCATGAATCTAAGAATGTGCGGTAAATATTCTGCATGTACATATATTATAAGTAAATATATATTACTCTCCACACATGTATGTGACCTGCATTAGTTTGTATGTAATCTGATGAATTTTATGGATGATTACCATACACAATCGATCATGTATCAGTTTGTACCTGCCTGAGATATTAGGTTTCATTACACTGCTCTAGGCGTTAAGGTTTCCGCTTTCAGGAACTCAATGCTGTATTTACTTTGGAATAAAGTCAAAGCCGATGCTGATGGAATAATCAAGTTTGTTTGCCTAAGTGGGTAAGAAAGATGAGCTGTTTTGAAAGTTGATACTCATGAGCTAAGTTTGGATTAGAATTGCATGAATGTTTTGTGTTCGGATATCATGAATGATCATTTGCCATCAAGTAAAGAAAAAATATCATGCTACATTGAAAAAAAAAAGCAAAAGTTCATCCATTTCTAACCACTTTGATTGGATGCAGTACTTCCCGAAAAATAATAAGCTACAAATGTTTTTTTTCTTTATGATTATTGTGCTCTGATCACTAATCTGTTTCCCCGAGAAAAATATGTTGTAAATGCCAAATTGCCTTTCCCACTAATGAGCTGATTTGAGGCAGCAAAAATGTTTGCTGAAAGCCAGAATGGCATTGAAGTGTACACTTATCATGGAGTTACACCCTTCTGGCTCTTGGCAGATGATATTTCCTATACTGTATGACTGTAAATCTGTATGATGAGTACTGTGTGTTGTGGCATTGTCTGTGTTGTGCTGTACGTCTATTGAAGTCTAGCAGAAAGGTTGTGCTCGAGCTGTAATATGAGCAGCTTTGCATCGATAAGACGGGGAGAATGGTCCTTTATTCATTCTAATCTTAGCCAAGAAGCCTTGATGATGTAGACAGTCGATAGTGAATGGGAGAGATGGGAGAATGGAATGGCCATGATGGACTTATGCATGGAAGGAGAAGAGAGAGAGAGAGAGAGAGAGAGAGAGAAAGAGAAGTAGAGACATAGAAAAAGGAAAGCGAGAGAGATAGTAAGGGAGTCAGAAACAGAGACAAGAAGAGAAAGAAACAGAAATAGAAACAGAGAAAATGAAACAGACAGAGAGAGCAAGAGAGAATCAAACAAACACAGATTCTAGACAGGTGGACAGAAAGAGAGAGAGAGAGAGAGAGAGAGAGATGGGAAAGGAAGATTATTTGACAAATTATGCTTCGAGAGAGGGAGAATGGGAGAGTGGGGGGGGGGGAGTAAAATATAGAGAGGCAGAGAGAGAGAGAAAGAGAAAGAGATAAAGGGATAGAGAGAGAGAGAGAGAGAGATGAAGAGAGACAGGAAATGAAGATTATTTAACAAATTATGCTTTGTTACATGGAAAATACATACTTAGATTTTGAATTTTGTTCATAATGTGAATTAGAAGAAGTAAAGAAGATTTTGGTACTGTTGAAAAATGCCATAATTTCTAGGGATTTTCTTCCTGCATATATATGCTAGTGGCAGAAGCGAACATTTTTTATACAACTCAACCAGAGGCACTGGCGATGACTTTTATCATATTATGGCTCAAAATAGTCACAGGTTCCGATAATCTTGTTACTGTAGACAGTTGATTGATGAAGGGGGCTTGTACAATATGATTATGGAATTTGATTAGAATGCAAGGTCTTCTCCATGGTTTTGAAATCTGAAGTGATTTTTTGATCAGGTGTGAAATGTCACAGAAAGAGGTTGGTTACCTTCCAGACAATAGTCCTATATTGCCAATTGATGAGCTGCAGTAGTTTATATCTGAGTTAAAGGTGATCGTTAGGTCTTGTAATAAAGGAAAATGAATTCCCAGAAAAGCAAATCATTTACCCTGCATGGTCAAGACTTCATGTAAGTGATATTTGCGTAACAATTTCTGTACTAGGAACTGTATAATTGCTTGGTGATGAGCAAGGAGAGATATGGAAATCAAGCTGGTGGTCCCAACTGTGCATAACACACGATGTCTTTGCAAATGCGAGTTGTTTTTCAGTCAAATTTTATTCAGTGAAGTCTTTGTCAATTTGTTTATATTATGATGGTCCACACAACTCATGTACTGCAATACTGGATATAAAAAAGGTTTATGATTAGATCTACCCCATTGCCTAGTGGAGCCGGGTCATCCCTGTATTTAAGCCTATGGGAATTACAGAATTCAGTAGTCAACAGGTTAACCTGGGGGGGGGGGGGTGTTTCATCATGTGTCTTTTTTGTGATTTTTACTGACAAATTTGCTCTCAGCCAATCAGATGCAAGGATTTCAGTAGCTTGTAACAGTTATTGCAACTTGTCATTGATGACAAGTTTTATGAAACACGGCCCTGCTTTTTATCCAGTTAGAGATTGCAAAGAAATAAACATCAGAAATATACTTCACATCCGAACATTTCATTGATTTTATTCACACCTGAAAATTCCAATGATGTTATACACACCTGAAAATTCCATCAATTTTTTTACATATTATTCATTGGAATCAGAACTGCTTGGGAAATAAGTTCATGACCAAAGAGAAGCTTAATTGCCAGCTCATAAAATTTATTAACATTTAAAAAGAACGTCCTTGTTTAGTTTACCGACAAAAGTTCCTCTTTGTCAGATCTTCAAAGGCTTACAGCCTTGGATCTGTTAAACAGGTATTTTTCAGTGAAGGACTGTATCAGTTATTAATAATACACAAAATGAACATAGATAATATCAGAATAAAATATCCAGGGGCTACTTAAATTGTAGCTAGTATGCTTGTACCTGCTCAAGGTTTAGACCTTGAACGAGTATATCCGTTGAGAGCCAGAAGGACGCTAACTCTGTACAAAAGACGTGACTTAATGCCCTTTTGGCTCCAAACAGATGATATTTACTGTCCAAGTCAATGCATGATAAAAAGGGATTGATTTCAGATGCAGCTCTGTTTCCTGTTTACCACAGCTACCAAGCATGGGTGATAGGATACTTTGTGGGCTGTAATAAAAGCTGAAAATCAATGTCACTCAACCACGTGTTATTCTAACAAATTGCTTTACTGAAATTGGGTATTGGGTAGGGAGAGGTAAATGAAATGAGGGATAGAGGAAAGATAATTAAAGAGAGGGAGAGAGAAGGGGGGGGGCATAAATATAGAGAGTTGGAAGAGAGAGAGAGAGAGAGAGAGAGAGGGGGAGGGAGATAACTAGAGAGGGAGGGAGAAAGACTAACCCCCTCACACTCACACACCCTCATACTCACACACACATCCAAACAAAGACAGACTTAGATAAAGGTGTTCTTTTTTTTAAAGAAAGACACAGGAGATGGGTAGCGAGATAAGGAGGTAGATAGATAAACAGAGAAATCATGAGGAGACAACAGAGAGAGAGAGACATGCACAGACAGACAGACAGACAGATAGACAGATAGACAAACACATGTCAGACAGAGACAGAGTAAGAGAGAGAGAGAGAGAGGGGGGTGGGAAGAATTAGCTGAACTTCTTCAAGAGAAGAATTTCAGAGATTTTGTGATTTCTCATTTTTCACTCTCACTCTGTTCACATCTTCTTTAGATCAGATCGCTAAAATCTTTGTTTCTCCTTCTCTCTTGAAACACTCCTTAAGTATTGACCCTCGCGAGTTTATTCTTTTGTCTGCTTTTCCCAAATGAAATATAAACAACAACAAGCTCAAACAGATCTTAATGGGAAAGCATGCATCTGCATTGGATGGTGTACAAAGTAAGGAGATAAGTATTCTAGCTGTTACATGCAACTGTCGATTCACTCAAGATTGTCTAAAAGTTTTGCAAACGGTGTCCCCCTAATAGTACTATATCCGGTGCAGGTGTGTTATCAAAACAGATGTTATTTTCTAGGAAGTGACTGAAAAGCAAGAGTTCAGCAGAGTTTAGGCTGCATTTCTGCGACATGGAGACTATGTTTGTTATCTTTTCAATGATTAATCAGAAAGGCCTCATTCAATTTACTGGGTCATGTAGAAAAGAGAACAGGCAACCGATCAATCAATCGGTGGATTTCTTTTTTTCCCCAAAGAATAGTAGATATGAAGAGGAGGATGTCAATTTGGCTTAAAAGCTAGCAATATCTGGGGAGCAGGATTGCAATCCACTTAAAAAACCTCTATTGATCGCCCTACTTCATATACCTGTGATTGTAACAGTGAGTGAGTAGAGATTACTGCTATCTTACTCTGTACTTGTAATTTAACATGTTGAAGTAGCAATGGCAGATAGCACGTAGGGCATGCAGCTGATATAAGAAAGGTAATTTAAGTAAGAGGCTTATTTGTTCGCAAAAGCTGGTAATGGCGCATTTCTTCATTATGCAGTCTTTGTTTTTTAAGCAAGGGCAGGTGAAAAGAAATTTGTAAGATATTACTTTGAATTTTTCCGAGGTGTTTAATATTCAACCCAAAGATTTTGAATTCAAAACTACTGTATATCCGACCCTATTGTGCTTGACAATTCTGTAGTAGTCAAAATGTTCTGAACCTGACAGCAGTGATTTATTTAAATTAAATGAAAGAACATCCAATGTACTTTTAACGGGTAAAATTCAGAAGCATTCATATTGGTTATGTCTATGACGGCTTCTGTATTGTTTGTGTACATGTACTTGTTACTATACACCTAAAAGGTCAATAATTTTGGATTCACAGAAAGACTGATGGGAAGATAGCAAGGAAGGGCGTACTGTCCAGTTCGATTTTTGAGATTTCTTGAAAAATGAGATGAGAGTGTCATTTCAGATCAGAAAATGTAATGAGGAGATGGCAGGATGAGTAGAGGCTAATTGAAATGAGAACAGGGAACAGAAGAGAGTGAGATTGAAAGAGAGGTTAAGAGAGAGATAGAGATATGAGGGATATAAAAGGGAGGTAATAGGGAGGACAGAATGAAAGGGAAAGAAACAAGGAAAAAGAGTAGGAGAGAGAGAGAAGAAAAGAAAACATGGAATAGAGACTGAGGGACCGGATAGACTAATAAAAGATCAACAAAATAAGAGGGAGTAAATGAATGAGAGAGAATGACAGAGAGATAAAGAGAAAAGAAAATTGCAATTGATAATATAATAACATAGGGAAGAGAAAGAAACAATAATAACAGAAAGCGGAGAGCTGGCAAGCAATCTTGATGATTGTATTTTTGTCTCGTTTAGTTGCCGGCAGCCCAGTATATTTATTGAGAACGTAATAAAAGTGCGTAGGAGTCAAAAGAATGATCATTTAGATAGGAACATACGTATCCTGCTCCCAGGGGGTGAGAATATTTATCACTCACAGGAAGGAAGAGAAGCTTGAAAGGATTTTAAAATGACAAAATTAAACTTTCTGGTGTCTTGTTTTTAAAGAAAGTTCATTAACTTTTTGATGAAAATGATGAAGTGAGAAAATGAGAATCAGGCTTAATGATTGGTATCAAACCAAAAGGAAGAGAAGGCTGGAAGGATTTGAAATTACAAAATTAAACTTTCTGGTGTATAGTTTTCACAGAAAGTTCATTAACTTTTACCGATATTAACTTAGTGACAAATGGGAATAAAACAGAATGATTGCTTTGAAAAAGCTGATATTACGTTAAGAATTACCGATTGATCAGATGAGGAATGAAGTTGTATCAAAGGAGGGCCTTAGCTTTAGAAGGTTACCGATCTTTTATTTGCTGCAACAAATTGTACCTATCTTTAAATTGGTTTTCAGGTATCATATAAAAGTCAGGTGACAAGCAATTTCCTAGCTTGGTTATTTGGAGGGAAGACTAGATATCATATTGTGCACTATGTGATAAGTTCACAGGGATTGCATTTTAGAGGGATCTACTCGTGTTTCATATAAGATTTTCTCCCTACTATTTTCATGCTACCTTAAAACCTTTCCTGAGTGTTCTAAAATTGTTTTACTGAGTTGCTCTTGACACGGATTTTGCGTAAGTTTTATTCATCTTCATCACACATTGAATTGTATGTACAAGAAAATAAAAAAGATTCATTGTAGTTATTGATTTTTTGCAGGGAGAAGATATAATTTTAGGCTAAACTGTGAGTCTTATTCACCATTCCTAAATAGATTACTTTCATCAATCAGAGAAAGTAGTATACTTTACACTCAGTTAAACTGCAGATTAAAGAAAACAAGATGTTTTTCTTCACCTTCTTGTGAATTGATAAAGACATCCCTTAAGAAAGAAGAAATCTTGACTTCTCATCAGAGAATATTGGATCAAAAAGGGAAAGATGATCCTATCTGAAAATGTCAACGGCCAACAATGACTGCAATGAACACAGATAGCTGGGAATCAGAGCTACACTGTGGGGGAGATATTGAAACTGTACATCTCGATAATGTAATTAGTTGATGTGGGGTTCTTTCTTGCGCTTGAAAAATCGTGAATGGTGGATTAGATCCCCCAGGGCTAGTCAGATATCTTGGGGTGTTAGTTTGTGTAAGATGCTTTTTTTTTTAATTCTTAAAAGAAAGTTGTAAAGAAGTGGATAAATCTTTGATGGATAATCTTTTGTGTTTGCTGGGTTGAAATTCAAACTTTTAACTAAATTGCATTTTTTGTGATTTATCCAGAGGATAAAAGTAAAGGATGAAAACTGGAAAATTTGTTCCACCAAGGTACTTGGAAGAGAGAGAGAGTGTTTGTGTGTGTGTATGAGGGGAGAGAGAGAGAGAGAGGGGGGGGGGGGGGAATAAGAGAGTGCAGGAAGCATTTAGAGTGAAGTGATATGCAGCATACAGCAGTGATTACTTGTTCAATATTTGATGTGGATGTTAAAGACACAATTTGAGAGTTTAAAAAAATAAAAATGTGCCTGAATGATGGAATGTTTTAAGCCAGAGGATAACCATTTACCTGTTTTCTTAGGCTGCTCTTGTAATGAATGCTTTTATTTAAAATGACATGATCACCCTCAAATTCACCTTTTTAAGAATAATATTTTGTTCATTGTCAGCTTTTTCTGGCCTATCCTTCTGCCTTAATACTTTGAAAGGATTTTATGTGGGGGGGGGGGGGGGATTAAAAGATTATGCATGTATTTCTGAAATAGCAATGTCCCAATTAAATTTGCAGATTAAATCTTGGAGCTCTTAATCAAAAGATCAAAGCAAGAGAATAGTTAAATTGTACCTTTGAAACAGAATGTTGTGATTAAAGTGTCAGATTTAAATGGACAGCGAGGAAGGTGTGTAGACACTCTGGTTCCCCTGACTTAAAGGCATTGGCCCTGCTCTTCTTGAGGTGTTTATTCTGGTGGATCTCCTGCTGTAAATGTCACGCTAGATTGTGTTTGGGTCCCCCGTGGCATGGTAGGGGTTGCGAGCTGAGGATGTATGAATGATGTCAATCTAGCTCGTCTACGTGCTGGGAGATGGGAGAGATTCCGTCTTGCTGTCTGATATTATTCCCAATGAGTTTAAAGATTTCCTTTGCATCAGCGTGCAGAAAGTACATCGTGATGAATTTGTATCTAGGTATGGGTATGCTTTATTGTAACAGAGTGGAACCCCAAATACAATGCAATCTTCCCAGTATGATCAATACTTTTTAAGAATTGTTGAGACAATCAGAAGTACAGCTGTTGGGGTAATTTGTAGAATGGCGAAGACAAAAATATAAGATGTCTTTGAAATAAAAATATATCTCAAAAGAGAAATCATACCATGCATTTGATGACTTTCCTAATCATTTAAATGTTGTAAATTTTTGTATTGCTTTTATTTTTCTTTTCCATAACTTCATTATTCAACACTTAATTGATAGTGGCAACAGGAAAATAGTGAAATTGTATATTATATGTGGTAATGGTGATCATTTTGTGGGAAATGATGTCAAATTTGCATAAATATTTGCCAAAATTTTAGCAAATATTGAATAAGTCTCAGAAGAACTAAAAGTATGTGACATTATCCAAAGATGTGAAATGGAATTGAAATCTTAGAGATGAGCATGATTAGACTGACTGTCCTAGAAATTAGACAGCCGCCTTAAAATTATTCCTAAAATTCTCACTTTTCCAACATTGATACTGAGTTGGAAAAAATTCTTTGGCGGATATTGGACGGTGTCATTGGGCATAGTCGGGATTCCTTTTACATCCAAACGTGAGATGGATTCTAGAGCTTTAGAGATGTAAATTAGGGAACTGATTGGTAGAGAGAGCCGCCTAAAAGGGCACAAAACAGCAGGAAAGCTTTTGAAGGTGATGTGCAACTGGCAAGTACACATCTGCCGCCAAGTTTGTCATGGCAGTAATTGCAGGGCGAGACCAACTTATTGACAAACTTATTGCCTTAATTGCGGCAGGGGAACTGCAGAATCCTACCCTGATTTGTGCATCCCCATAAGATTTGTCAATGCATTCATCTTGTTTTTTTTAATACTGTTATTCACAAAATCAGTTCTTTGCTTCGAGTTGCTCTCTTATTCTCTTTCAGTCTTTCTATCTCTTTCCGTGCCTGACTGTACATGTATATTTCTGTTGCAATTCCACCCAGTCTGCTATGTTAACGTCCATTTCTTTCTTCACTTCACTTTTCTTCATTGAATTTTGATTATTGACCCATTTCTACCAGTATCTTCTGGTGATTTTCGTGGGTTTTTTTCCATGTCGAGGTCTCTTGTACTGTCCGTGCGTAATTCATTGAGGCAGCCCTCATCTGCCGTTATTTGTCTCTGCTAAGAAGGAGGGCGGGGCAAAGTTTATTAACTTCATTTCAGCGGGGATTCTTGACATCTTCTTTTTGTCATGCTTTGACTGTTTTTCTCATCAGTGACTTACTCTAACTTTCCCACTGACTATGAATTCCCCCGTTTTAATCAGTCTCTATGGTTCAGCTAGTAGCCTAGTACTTCGACTCCTTTCTAACTTTCTCTGTCACTCCCTATTTTCTTTATCCTAATTTTCCATCTTTAATCAACCTCTTATATCTTTCCTTTTTGTATCATTTCCTATATGTATTCATAATTCCCTTCTCTCTTTCTGTCATATTTTCGTCTCTCTCTCTCTCTCTCTCTCTCTCTCTCTCTGTGGCTTTCTGTTTCTCTCTGTTCCCCTCTTTTTGTCTGTCTGTCTTTCTGCCTCTGTCTCTGTCTGCCTCTGTCTCTGTCTGCCTCTGTCTCTCTGTCTTTAAATGTCTGTCTCTCTCCAGTCTTTGTATGTCTGTCTCTCTGTCTCATGTCTCTCTGTATGTCTCTCTGTTTTTTTTTTGTCTTTCTGTCTCTGTCTCTGCTTGTCTCTCTGTCTCTCAGTCTTTGTATGTTTGTCTCTGTCTCATGTCTCTCTCTATGTCTCTCTGTCTCTTTGTCTCTCTGTCTTCAAATGTCTGTCTCTCTGTCTCATGTCTCTCTGTCTGTCTCTCTGTTTTTCTCTCTCTCTCCGTCTTCCTCTGTATCATCTCTTTGTTCTTCAACCCCTCTTGGGAAAGCCGACATTTACAAAGCAAATCTGAAGTGTCAGGTTATTGAATTGGATCAATTTGAGCCTGGATTGAGCTTAGTAACAAGTAGAGTATCTTGAACCTGGTCTGCCGTCTCCTGACAATTCCTCTCGTCTGGATAGTCCATTCATTCATCTTATTGGATGACTCATGTGACAGCCCTACAAGCTCACATATGACTCTGTAAACATTTTAAAGATCACAAAATTGGCAACATAAAAAGATGGGATGTATACTCAGTGGAGGTACCAGAGGTCCTCAAAATTATGATGTAATAATTGGACAACTTTTGTCATTGAGAGTTGATGAGAAACAAGTTTCTGAACAATTATGAAAACTATCCAAACTAAGTTCCTATGTAATAAATTCTTGAACAAAATATCTTACTTCATATTAACTGAATTATTTTTTTGTTTCCAATGAAATTAACAATTTGAAAATATAAGGTGCATTCTTATGACTTTAAAAAATATTCACTTCCAAGCTGGGAAACTAAATCGTCAACTTTGACGTACATGTATTTAGTTGTCAGACAGTCCATTTTGGTGTGCCTGTGATCTGGGGCATCCACAAATGTTGAGACCTGCATACTTGTATTTGATGAAACAAATTTGACATTGGATGTAAAAAAAGGAATACATTTTAACGGAAGTATTATAATACTGATCATTTATTCACAGTTTAATTATGTTTCAATATAGAAATATAGGTTACTCTGATATCAAAGCAAAATGAAAATTGAGGGCCTCTTCTTCATAATTGGAGAAGGTCATGCTACATACCTGTCTGGGAGGACTCATATGACATTGTTCTCTCATTGAGTCTCTTCTCCTGGCTGGGTGACATCACCTTGTAACGTGTCAGGATCATCATGACAGCCAGCTGGCCAGCCTCTCTTCCATCCATTCACCCATCCATCTTAGGGAGGGCTTGGCCTGGGGGGTAGAGCAGGATGAAACTGTTTAAACTGCTTTGCTAGTGTAATGGAATCCCAATTACACAACAATTAATTGAAACGTATCGTGCACCTGCCGTTTCCACCCTCGGCTGCGTACGGGCTCGGAAATGACAAATTAGCGGGAGATACGCACCTGAAAGGTCAACTCATGTAGGGAGATTCATGAGACGTGGTATGCACTGATGGTTGTCTTTGGTATCTTCATTTGGGGCTCTTAGGTAGCTTAGCGAAAGGGGTGGCATGAAAAGACGTGTTCCGAACGCAAACGGCGAGATTGTTGATGATAGTGATGAATTTAAAGTTGTAATTTTAAATATGTAATGACACGTTTGGTGATACTAGGCCTAATGAAGGAAGTAGAGATATTTGGACATGTTTTGTGGCTTTTATAATATGTTTCTACCTTAATTAATGCGATGAATTATACTATGATTTTCAATAATATGCAATTTTGCATTCCGCACGCATCTTTTCATGTCACTGAATTTCGCTTAGCTACCTTAGCCAGAAAGGCGTTAACTCTTTGCGGAATGATATGAATTAACACCCTTCTAGCTACTGTACCTTTCTTTATGCATTTTACGATATCATGAGCTGAGGGCCAGAAGGGGATAACTGAGGGCCAGAAGGGGATAACTTCAACTGCCATCATTTTACACAGAATCAGTTGGTGCCGTTTATGCTCTCAGCAGATATTTTATATCAATGGGCTGTTCCATTGGCTTAGATGGCTAATCTCTGATGGTTTATATTACCTGACTGTGAAGAAAGCATGTGTATGTTTGTAAGTAAGCCACCAGGGAGACCCACAGTTTTAAGTCCTATCCAAGGGACTTGGTAATGAGGATTAGTGCCTTACCAAAGGGCACTAGCTTATCCTCTTGGTTTCAAACCAGGGTCCTCCTGGTTACGAGATCACTGTTCTACCACTGAGCCATGTCGCCTCTTGTTTCGTTCTCTTCTCCATTCATTCTGTCCTTGATGAGTCTGGTTTCACAAAATAACAGTCTTTCCATAGAGAGTAGAGTACCATTCATTTGGGGGAAATATGTGTTTACTGCAAATGAAATATAAAGAAATTAACTCAAGGGGTTGGTGACCTACATGTATGAGAAAATAAAAGTGCAATGTTGATAGGGGAAAATGTCCAACATGTCCAAGATGAAACTCTTTATCAATTACATACTGACCAAGGTTTATTTGACCAATATATTTTTTATTTATTCAATAAACGGAGAGGTAAGAGAGAAAATAGAAGTACATTTGGTAATAAAACAAGAGAGAATATTGGGAAAGTGGTAAACACTTAAGAAAAGAAGAGAGAAACAGAGAGAGAGAGAGAGAGAGAGAGAGAGAGAGAGAGAGAGCACCAGCAACAAACAGGGGGGAAAAAGGAAGAGGGAGAGTGAGAGAGAGATATATGATAGGAGAGAAAATGTGACAGAGAGAGAGAGAGAGAGAGAGAGAGCACCAGCAACATAAAGAGAGGAAAAAGGAAGAGGGAGAGTGAGAGAGAGATATATGATAGGAGTGAGAGAGAGAGAGAGGGAGAGAGAGAGTGAGAGTGCACCAGCAACATAAAGAGAGGAAAAAGGAAGAGGGAGAGAGAGAGAGAGAGAGAGAGAGATACATGATAGGAGAGAGAGAGAGAGAGAGAGAGAGATACATGATAGGAGAGAGAGAGAGAGAGAGAGAGAGAGAAAGAGGGAGAGAGAGTGCACTAGCAACATAAAGAGAGGAAAAAGAGGGAGAGTGAGAGATATACATGATAGGAGAGAAAGTATGACAGAGAGAGAAGAAATTGATAAATACAGTTTGTCATGCCAATATGTTCCAAATTGAGGTGAGATATTGTAAAGGTCATGCATGTGAGGAATTAGGGAACATTCACCATTAGTTTTACTCGTGGCTTTCCCAGGGTTGCCTCGATATACTCACTCTAAAGGTTGTTCTTGTGTTCACCTAATATTATATGAGAACGGTGTCGCCAGCGTTTTCTGCGGCAATGAGATGGAATTGGTATTGCAGTCGTTTGAAAGTGGAAGTTAGAAAAGTCGAAATGAAGAGAGAAAGAAATTACTCAGAGAGAGAGAGAGAGAGAGAGAGAGAGAGAGTAAGAAAGATTTTTAACCCATGGATTACTGAACTCTCTTATTCTCATATGATTGATACAGAATCTGCCTGATACCCATATCCAAGGGGTTAATAAGTTTTCATCTTCAGTAGATGTGTAGTCATTGGAAAATCTTTTTATAGCGCTATACTTGTGTATGTATAAAAATCAATCAATATTTTTTGCAATTTTGTATTGGTTTTGATCGATGTGCTTACATTATTACTCAAGGATTTCAACCATATACTTTGATCTTCTATTAGTTCTTTAGGCTGAGCCTAATGTAGCCGTGACTGATGTTTAATGTCGAATAGCACTGGATAAGGTGGTAAATGTGCCGGTCCATCTGCTCTGGTTCTTGGAACTGACATAAATGCCATAAGCCAAGATATATTTCCCACTTGATATTATTTTCTTTCTTGCTGTGCATACATGGTAATATGGTGAAAGTTGCATTACTTCTTGTATGGCACAGAAATTGATTGTTTGTTTGTTTGTTCAGGGGGAATGTTTCAAGATTTTCAAAACAAATATGAGATTTCTTAGAGGTAACTGTCTTGTTTAATACTTTTACAATTTCTTTTTTATTTTCTCTATTTCTATATTTTAACTCTCTGGAGCTGAATTGCTCTCGATCAGTTTCCCTTGTGCCCTTCTGGTATTAAAGAAAAGAATCTTGAGCCATCTGAAAAAGCCATAAGGCTATTCAACTGGAGTCTAATTGAGGATTTTGCCAATCCAAAGCTGCTTGTTAAATTCCATTCTATCAGTTAAGATAAGAATGTATCTAGGTGTCTGATCTAAACTTTTTCACATGTATTTATAGCTCCCCAACCTTGCATGGCCTTTTACCTAGCACATTTAGAAGAGCGTAATGGCCTTAAATGTGGAAGATGGAAATAAGTGTTTTGTCCTCTAAATGTTGAAAGGGGATAGAGAAACATTTGTATGGAACCATTTAAAGGTGTTTATATTAGATTTAGAAAAGTGCTCTAAGCTGAAAATAAAACTTTGATAATCAGGAGGGTAAAGTAACACATCTCTTTTATGATAAAAAGTAAGAAATTGTGGATGATCTGTAATTTTGTTTATAAGGCCTTAATGCCTGTATTTGAATCTATTGTTACAGCAGTAGCATGAAGGAGTTGTTATTAAACCACATACACTGTAGGTCTTCTAAATACCTTACATTTTCATATTTCGGCGCACAAAATCAAAGAGCACTGTATTTTTCTGTAATTTTTCAATTCAGATCTAGCTCCCCTATCTACAGTACCTTTAAGAAGAGAAGGTATCCAAGCCAATGCTAATCAAAGTAAAGTCGTTCATAGGAATGGGAGCAACAGATTGCGATTTTGTCACTCTCTACTAATCTTATTGGAACAACATCCTGAAGCACTGCTCTGTTTTTTAGGGAGGGAGAGGGACAGTGAAGGGGGGGGGGGTGCTCATGATGCAACCATAATCAGAATTAGTGAAATACGCTCCATTCTTTTCCCTTGTGTGTTGGAGCAGTCTGCAGATTGATACGCTTCGCTGGATCCGTTTTGTCGCAATCGGCTTTGATCGGTCCCCTCGCTTAAATGTCTAAATTCAGAAGATGTCCCTGTTGGTGCAAGAGCCTTCTCCGATGACGGAGGAAGATATGATATTTGGCGCTCGGAGATGCCTTCAGCAATTAGAATAATAGCAGGGAGCATTTCCTGTGAATGTGAGGGACTGAGATGAGTAGCGACAGTTTGTTTAATTGGGACTCAATCTTTTCCGTCCCCTCTTCTTGGAGGGGTTCAAGTGATTTGTGGAAGATTCTTTTAGGCAATGCCCTCCAATAGTAATAAATGCTTGCCAGTGATGAATTCTGTTAATTGGAAGAAAGTGCAGTAATCTGCCCAGGGACTACCTTGATGTCAAGGAATTGTAAAATATGAGATGGCAGCTGAATGAATCTTTAAACAAAAACAATTTATAAAAAAAAAAAAAAATGGTGAAAAATCGTATTGATTAGTGGAAAGTAATCTCCCAATGACTTCCTTCATGTTGGAAGATTGTAACAAGAGATTGTGCTGAATGAATTTTTAACCCAAAAGCAACAGCAACATACTTTTACAGAAATATATATTGTTAACCAATATTTTACCCTGATCAAACCACTCATAGAGGTCATTATTTTTTTTGGCCATTTTTTGAAGTAACTAAAAAGATAAGATGACCTGAAAATACAAAATCGATATAATCTTAATGCATTCACCCACCAAGTCTGTTTGAAATATTATTAGCATATGCAATGATGCAATTATGTTTATGCAATTACTGGATTACTTCTGTATCCATTATATATATTGATATCCTTTCCCAACACCTGCATTTCTACTCCCAAGGCAATTTCTGCAAAGGCATCCTGAAGTTCAGAACGATGATTAGTAAAACAGGTCTCCTGTTCTTCCTATCGCTCCCTGTTTCATCATTAAACGCCCCATCTGTTAACAAAAGACGACTAATAAGCATGTAATAGGCATACCAGACAGCCATTCACAAGACCTCAAGTTCAGTCAATACAGCCATTTTTCTCATTAAGATTTTATACGGAAATTGCACGCGGGGGACAAGAATGAGGAAAAACCTGGAGGGATGTACTCAGAGGTGAATTATATATACACTAATTGAATTTGAAATATGATCTGGCATGAATTAAAGCTTACATAATGCAAGCTTTATTATGTAGAAATAAGAAACATTTATCTGCTCAGAACTGGAAGGATGTAGGCTCTTGAAAGTAATCATCTGTTTGGAGCCAGAAGGGTGTTAACTCATATACTTAAACACAGAATTAATGCCCTTCTGGCTCTCAGCAGATGTAATATGAAATTAATGACCTTCTGCATGGCTGTCAGCTGCTGATTCAATCATATTCCTTTTAATTATACATGTAAGTTTACTTTTTGATACAAGTATTATGTGCATGTGTATTGTATGTGATTTCTTAACTTGATAGTCTCGGTATTTTTAGGTCCATCTTGTATCCTCAATACTCTCTCTGAAAAAAAATTTGTAATTGCTGACTTGACTCCCTTGGAGAGTGAAAATAGAATGAAAATAGAGTAAATATTCATTCTTTTATTTTAAGAGAGCACTCAAAACGATATTCACTCGTAAACAAGTGGTTTGCTGACATGACTCTTGGAGGAGTGAAAATAAAGTAAAAATTCACTCCTTTTAAAATTTTTTTAAAATAAGAGTATGTTTCTGAATATTTTAATTTGTCTACTCCCCAAATAATCAGCTACCTGTAGTGTTGTGATAGACTAAATAAGCGAGGATTCAATTTGTATGTACTGTGGTGCAGGTGAACGGGATAATTTGGGAGTCCAAGGTATACCTTCATCAGCCCCCGGTTTAGCCTGAATCCAGATCCATTATTTACACTAGTGCCCTATCAGCAGCCTAGTGTGAAATTGAAAACTGAGCTATATAGGGTAGCGAGTGATAAATTGCCACCAAAATGCCCCATTTTGTAACACCATACTCCTTTCAATTACACAATGGTATGCATTTGAAGAGAAGATGGGAATTGAATCATTTCTGATGGTTTCAGGATACTTGCAGTTGACCGGAATAGATCTGCAAGCATATCATTCATTCTTCCCGCTGAACCTGTGCATACGAATATATTGTGTATGTTGAAAGGTGTGGATTAAGAAAGTAGTATTCATATAAAAATGAAACCAGCATATCGTCCAGTCCCATATAACAGAGCAAATAGACAAATGATAGCCATTTCACTGTCTAAAACTTTGTTATTACTTGTGTATACTTATTATTCCAAATACTTTTTTGTTTTTAAATGGCAAAAAATCCTATTCATACTACATTTTTTTTGTATTCTATGTATCTCATCTCTCTTTTTCTCTGTTATTGTAAATATGATGCTGTCATATTTTCACTAATTTTTTTTCATCTTTGTGTTGCTGTCTGCTTGTTCATTCCATCCACTTCATTCTCTTTCCCTCTCCTCTTTTCTTACTCTGTTGTTCAAATTTTCCTTAAGACAAGTTTCTTTGTCTCCCATTTCTTTCTCGTGCCTCTTTATTACTGCAATGTAAGATAGTATCACCATACCTTTCAGATGCAGCTTTGTTTTTCCATGAATATGTACACAATGATGATCTTGCATGATCCTTCGCCTGGCAGTGGGTATAAGTCATGATAGAAAATTCATAAATCTGGATAAATATGGGAATATCACTGCCACAGATTTCAATTTCTTGGCGAGTTCGGTGTCATCGCCTGAAGATGTATTTCTTGGAGTGAGAATTATTCATGGGTTTGGATATGCGGGGGCAAATAATATGCTGCCACGAGGATTTACCGAAAGAAATGCAAGACTTGCCAATATTGCTCCGGTTATTAAAACCAATATGAAGGTTCTGTTTGCTGTGAACTTCTCTCTGGTTTAGTGTAAGCTCCAGGGAACAGTGAATCAGCTTTCGTTTTTTTTGAAAGGGGGGAAAATGAATTTTGATGAGTCCATGTGAGATGTATGTTTTCTGGGAGAATAAATTCTATGAAAACAAGTCACTGGACAGTTTTTTTTCTGTCTGCTTCTTTGTGACACATGCTTGTGTCCTTATCTATAGATTTCTCTCTTTCCCTTGTTTTCCTTCTCTCCCTCTTTACTCCCCACTCTCTTTTGTAGATCTTCCCTCTTTCCGACCAATAGTTATTTACTCTTCATGTTCGATTCAGATTTGTTCTGGGGTTTTTTCTGATGCTTTTCAACTGTGATAAGCTTTACTTGTTGACTTTCCTGTTCTCATCTTTTTATGTTCTCTCTCTCTCTCTCTCCCTCCATCTATCTCTATCTCTCTGTCTCTCCATCTCTCTCACTCTATCTCTACATCTATCTCTCTCTGTCTCTCCATCTCTCTCTTTCCATCTATCTCCCTCTGTCTCTCCATCTCTCTATCTCTATCTCTCTCTCTCTCTCTCTCTCTCTCTCTATCTCTACATCCATCTTTCTCTATATTTCTACATCTATCTCTCTCTCTCTTCGCTTCCATTTTGCCATCTCTCTCTCTCTCCCTCACTCTTCTTTGTTCATTCCTCCTTTTCTCATCCTCTGTCAATCCCTATCTGAATTCGCTGTCAAATTGGCCACCTTCCCCCTTCCCCACCCATCCCCCTTCCCCACCCATCCCCCTCCTCCACCCACATCCACTCTTGGTATATTATGCTATATACCCTGAATGACATTTACAGTAGCTTTTGTAGCTTGTGTTCATTAATCCCTGTTTTTCTGTAGAAAGCAAGTGAAGTAAATGAGGTCTAGTTAGTGAGTGAGATGGACATGTAGGACATGGGGAGGGGATGAGATAGTGAAGAGAGATATGAACTATGATGATGACCTACAATGAGGCAAGGAGAAATTATATGAACTTGTACTTTGGGACTGCATTTGCCACTACTGTTTTCAATAGGGCTATAGCTTTCAATGAACTGAAAATGTGGAGATTTGGTGCAGTAGTCATTTCAGGTTGTGTGTGTGTGCCGTATTTAGAACCTGAACAAGAAGAGGTTGTGCATTTGTATGAATTTTGCATGGAATTAAAAGGAGTAGCAAAATGGATGAAAAGACATGAAAAGATCAAAATGTTTGATAGAGAGAAGGGAGGAGGGTTAGAATTGAAAAGGGGAAGGGGGGAACTAGATTTTTTTTTTAAGGAATAATTCATCGAAGATGGAATTGGAAAAGAAAAATGGTGAAAAGTGCATTGTTTATTGAAAAAGTCTTTTCTTGAATTTCCATGTATTGAATTCTTGTTTTCCCAGATAGCAGACTGGTGAAAAGTAAATGACACAATCCCTTTTATATTTTTTTTCTTTTTTTTTCTTCCTTTCTAGATGGTTCTTCTAGCTGTACTACTAGTAACAGTACTAATCAACATATTATTCATAGCTGATACTGGCAGAAAACTAAGAGAAGCTCAAATGGAAGGTAAGAGACATTAAACTTAATATTTACATCTTGAAGATCTATGTACTTTGTGCATCCTTAAGATATCAAAGGCTACACTCTAATTCTTTTGAAGGGTTCTGAATTCAGTTCCTTGAGGTCCATGTTCCTTTGGCACTTCTTTGTGCTTTAGGTCTTGAGTGAAAATTTAGGGGTCTGTTAGTATCGAACCCCTCATAATATGGATTCCTGAGCCCTCTTACATAAAGAGTTCCGTTTAATGGCAACTCCAAAAATTAAACGCAAGTCCCAAATAAGCGATCCTGATTGGTTGAAAATCAAGTTGCATATAATTTTTTGACTTGCATTTAAACACAACTCTTTATGCAAAACGGCCATGGATCTTTTTGACATCAGATATTGGCTAAATTGTGTTTATGATCCCAGTTTTCCTGAAGTTGCCTGAATTTTAGGTCCTTTATTACTTTGGGGAAAGTTTTGTTTTATCTAAACCTGTTGAATGCTAAGCCTAAGATAACTTGAGCTTGAGTCTATGGAAAATGAAATATCAAGATCAAACTGTATCCATTGGGTTACAGTTAATAGCTTTTTTTTTTTTTCTGTGAAAACAAGTAGTGCCACGTATGCTCATGAAAGATTTGTGAATGTTTGTTGAAAACATTTTTTTTTTCATAATGGCTCTGGAATTTTTTCCCCATTACATGCAAAATCTATAGATGAAAGAAAGTCCGGTAATTGGGATTATCAACCTTCCATTATCCATTGATTTGTGTTAATATAGATCGCTTGCCATACAAATTACTACAAGGTCTTTTGTAGTTTGTCCTCAAAGCTTGGTTGCCATATGGGAAGTAACAACATGTTAACCCGATGAATACATTTTGGCTTTAGTAATAACATGCATTTTCCTTAGACCTTAACTCAAGTTATCTCAGGCCTACCAGGGTAGTATTCAACTGGATATAAGATGGTACATGATCTGATAATGTTTGCTGGGAACTGATGTTCTTTCCAGGAAAAGTGATTTTCTATAAAGAGATCTCTATATTAGTGCTTGATGGTCCTTTCTTTAGTGAAACTAGGTTAGCATATGCCATACGAAATCTGTATTTATATATATTGTATTTTCCTTGTATATTGAATTGTGTGTTTTGCTGTGTTTGATGGACCAATCTGAATTTAATTTAGATATGATTAGTGGTATACCAAGGGGAAGAGAGACAGTAATGATTAATCATTGGATATTGCCTGTGCTGCATGTTGGTACGAAGAGTAATCCAACAGCAATATTCATCTCCTTGCCGAGATTCCAGTGCGTACACTATACATGTTTATGCATGCTGTCACTCTGGGGAGAGTGGAATAGGAAGATCTAGTTTGAGGTACCAAAGGGATTTTTAGAGAGAGAGAGAGATAGATAGATGGAGAGAGAGAGAGAGAGAGAGAGAGAGAGAGAAACCAAAAGAGAGAGCTGGAGAGAGAGAAAGACGAAGAAAGAGAAAGAGAGAGGAGAGGGGCAAATAGGAAATGAAGACAGATGAGGAGTGAAAAAAACAGAGAAAGGAGAATGAAAAAAATCTGTCTCTTTGGGAGAGATTTTTAAACATCAAAAGAAAGACTGACACAATAAAAAAAGATGCAAGGACATAATGTTATATAGCGATAAATGACACAGTAAAAAAATGATTCAGAAATTGACCCAGAGGCAGCTAGGAAGGGTGTTTGATTATAGAAAAAAATATAAAAAGTTTTCAAATGGTGTCATTCTCAGGATGAAAGTATATTAGATATTTAGGCATTATATGAATTAACTAGAAGGAAGAGTCAAAGAGGAAATAAGAGAAAGCTTCATGAATGTTCTTTGCCATTTGCTAACATAAAAAAAAAAATTTTTTTAAATCCATGTAATCCTAGGTAGAATTTATCCAAATCATTTATTGAACTATTCTGTCAACAATCCAATTTGGATATACAAAGTCACTTTTAAGTATCAAAGATGTACAATTTCTTATGCACATTCAACCTTTTTATGCCATAAGACTAATAGCAGTAACACTTCCATTCATCACACTTCATATAAAAAAATTGAAACATCAGATAAAAGGCTTGATTTTCCAATCAAGTCAAACCCCCAAAATTAACATTTGAGACTTTGTTTCCGTGGAGTAGCTCTCTATTCTATGTTTACCACTGTGATGGATTGACTGTATTGCCATTGGTGAAGGCAACCTTTTAGTGGCAGAATGAAAAGTCTCTTTCAATCTTTTTCTGAGCCGGAGACATTTACATTTAGAACACCTTCAATCTATCGCTGGTTATACCTTAACGGTCGTGTCATAATGGAACCGCCTCACGCAGTTGCTTACTTATTGATATCTCTGTTCTACAGTAGGGGTGAAATACAATGTGTCTCATTATAACAGATTGGGCAAAACTAATGCTTGTTTATTTGTTTGTTTGTGGAATGCTGCTTGTTGAATTAAGTATTATTCAAATCATTAAAAGCATAGTTTCTTCATGAATGGTTCAAGTTTAAATTTGTGTACAAATGTATGAATCCAATCTATGCCATTGCATTATTTTTATTGCTACCTTTATATTTGTTTACATGGAAGGTTGTTGTAAAGCAAGCGTTTATTTCAAAGAATGTCAGCAATTTCAGGTATTGTTAGAGTTCTAAGGAGACTGTTATGTTAAATATCTTTTTGATTGATTTGACCCAATTATATGCGTAAGATGAGGTGTATCCAAATATACAATCTTAATGAACCATGTGTTAATTCAAGGTTGAATTTTGTTCTGTAGTTTTGTTTGTTTCACTCCTTTTTTTTGGGGGGGGGGTGGGTCCATTTCAAGCCAAGCCAGACCTCCATTTTGTAATACCAATCAAATATGCAGGCCTCTCAGAGTGACCTTCTTGTTTGGTTTAGTGTTACTTTTTCTATGATATTGAATAGAAGAAGGAAATCCAGCAAAACTCTCCATTTTCCTGTGACCTTCCTAGTAGAAAGGACATTATGCATTACATTAATATTATTAGAATTGGTTCTCAGTAATCAAAATCCTGTTCCTCCTTTTTTCATGATGCATTTCACAGTGCATACGGTTATTTCTTTTCAATTTAGATCCATCAATAATTAACGTAGAGAAACCCTAATGTTATAGTCTCTCATCCATTGGCTTAGGATTTACATGTAAATTGAATATTGGCCTACATACGGGATTTCTATACTACACTATACAGGTGTGATCAATGACTGTCTAAATTTAGAGTTAAGCTTTTTGGTACATGAAAATGGAATTTCTGAAATATATGCAAATCTTGCAATCATTCTTGGCCAGTTTTTAGAAGCCTGTACCTAATCCATGTGATTCACTGATTGATTGCGACCTTATTGTCAGATTTATTCAAATAGGTATTTTGTTAAATTTAGGGTTTCGGGTAGTCGTGAATGAGGCCAACAAATTGGCATGGATAAAAGAGCTTAGAATATGAATGTGAATATTGCATTTTTGCCACCATTTTCAATCTTGTTTGATCATATCAGGAGGGGTGATGGATGTGTACAAATGAGAATTGAATTTGTGTTTTCATGTCAGTAATCAGAGTGATGAATCATTCTGTATTAGCCTTGTAAAGCTGTTCATTGGCAATAGATTCAATGCGCACTTGTCCACTTGTAGTCCCATTCATTTATAATCGTGATGGCATATGTACCTGGTGAATAGAAAAGAGGATTAAATTCTGCTCTCAAACTCTAGGTGTTGGTTAATTTCCTATTATTTAAATGAAAAACATGAACATTTTCTGGAGCTATTGACATTTAAAAATAAAGACATTTAAGAAACTGTTGCTGATTTTAAATGATTCATACACTTGTGTAAAAATATACCGGTCACAAAATGAACCACATGATGTATTCTGAATTTTCCAATAAATCTTTCAATATTGATCAAAACAGAGAGTACTTGGGATTAATTGAAAACAAAATTCAAGCATGCATATTGAATAGTACATGCAACAGGAACTTTGAACTTTGAACTTTATTTGAACTTTATTTCTTTCGACCCCTTCCGGAGTATGAGAAATATAACATATTTACAATATTGAACAACATAGAACAATCACAAAATGGCAGTTTGAAAAAACACATGAGATGAGATACTACCTAAGAACAAGGATATAAGAACAAGAATAAAATAAATATACAATGAGGTAAAAATATATCTTACACTAAAATTATCTACTAAACTTCTGTAATATCACTTTAACAAACTTGGCAAGTTTAGACAACACCATCATATTTTTAGTATTAAATAACTCATTCATTTTCAAAGTATTTGGTCTATCTATGTATTTCTTTGGAATAAAAGCTTTCCGTTCCTCAGTAAAGAACTTGCACTGGAACATATAATGAAACTCATCACCGACCCTGTCTGAAACACTCCTATCTTGCCTTTGGTAGCTCAGTGGATAACATGTTTATGTGCAATATAAACAAGATAGGAGATTCAAATACACACATGGGGATACATCAGTCTGAGGACATTTAAGGTCATTCTTTCCTAACAGAAAGCCAGACTTGTTCTATGAAGATAAAGTTGTCTGTGTTTCAGGGAACATTTATTTTCATATCCCTAGCTATAGAGCCCTTGTCAAATAAGCATGGATGTTTACACAACAAATACAGAGTCCATTGCCATCTTGGTAGTCTGACACCTCAGACAGCACATGAATGATATGTTATTACAAATAATCTTACATAAATGTCTGCCCTAGTGGCCAGGGACATGCAAATATAGTGTTTCCTTAGAGTCAGAAGGGCATAAACTCTAGCCAGACATGCCAGAAGGGCATTAGCTCTGTGTAAAACTTATTGAGGGAAAGTCCTTTTTGCTTTCAGCAGATGATATATCGTCTGTTTGGAGCCATAAGGGCGTTAAGCCCCATCATTTCTACAGAGTTAATGCCCTTCTAGCTCTAAACAGATGATATATCATTTTGATGAGTACATCATAATGTGGGGAAATATGTTACCATTTACTTGGCTAGTAAGTAATCATGCCAAGATACTATTATGAAAAGGCATCTCCGAACAAAACATTTTTGTGCATTTGGGATAAGTATCTTGTGGCAGCTTACTGTAGATTTTGAAGTGATTATTTATGCTGTGTAGTGTGTTTGATGGGGTGGGGCATGTAGTTGACCACACCCTCAATCTGACTTTTGAAACATCGGTTGTTTCACATCTTATGCTGATAATTATGTGTATTATGTCCTCATAGACATATCAGCATGGTATCGTATGCTGAGAGCAAGAAGGGTGTTAAATTTATAAAGAAAGATGAGATAATGCCCTTTTGGCTCTTATTAGATGGTAGATAAATCAGGCTACCTTAATATGTCACAGTTCCTACTGTCTACGGTAGTATTACTAAGGCTCCCCTTGATAGATAAGGGAGAGGGGAGATAAAAATGGAGAGTGAGATTGAGAGATAGAGAGAGAGAGAGAGAGGGGGGAAGGGGGAGGAGAGGTAGATACATGTAGATACAGAGAGAATCATAGAGAAAGTGGAAGGAAAATCTGAAGTTGAACTCATTTGCCATAGTCATTGTAGTATACATGTAATTTCATTTTGATAGTAATTTGACATCAGTGGTAGATGTAGAAATATTGTTGTCATCTACTCATCTTATTACACAATTTAGAAATTGATTACCTACATGTAGGTGTCTGCAACTCAAAGACTATGTGCTTGTAAACCAGTTGATTTCATGAATTCATTTCATTTTTAATAAGGAGAAATGTGTAGAATGTTTAGATTCTAAACAAACACAATGCCCAAGTCCTTCTTCAAAGGATCACAAGTGAAGAGAAAATGAAAAAAAAAGCTGTGGAAAGTCCAGAGAAAATGGGAAAGGGAAAATTGTGATCGATGAGCGGCAGTCGGCTGTGCCGGGTGAATGGCTCTGGATCAATGGCAATGATATTAAGATGAAGAACCAGGGGTTACTCAAGTAGCAACGGTCTTGGAGAGAATTTTGGCAAGAAAATCAGGCCTTGTGATGGAATATCTCACGGCTTAGGATTTTGAGGCAAGTGTGCCCTTTGCTTTTGTGAAATGATTAACCAGCGTTTATGGTAACTGACCTTGGGATGGTGTTGGGTGAATCAATTCTAATTCCAGGGCAATTTCCAAGCTACAGACATATCATTTCGGGGGAAATTGTGGAGTTGTATAGCAAATACATCATCAAATGCATGAAATTCACCAATTCATTTCTTTCCTTGGATAAGATTTGGATGCAGAACTATTTTAGCAGTCATTGGAGTGTGCTGAGAAAAAAATGATGTTTTATGCAGAATGAATTATTTCTACCTTGAAGTAGATAATTTCTCCCTGATCAAGAGTTAATAGGAAGAAGTGCTAGAAAACAATGAGAAGGAGAAAGAAAAAGTAAAGAAAAAGGAATATGAGAGAGAAGGATAGGATGAAGAGGAATGGAAGAAGGAGATAGGGAGAGGAAAAGAAGGTTTGAGAATAATATGAAGGGAATGAACTGCAGAATGAATCAATGCAGAGGGAAGTGTACAAGATTGAAGAGCATGAATCATATTCATTGTAATATGTTATTATACCATTCCAATATCACAAAAATCTTTCAAGCAGGGGCTGAAAAATAAATATAACAAAACTACTAATGGCTTGCTTGTGTCCAAGGTAGATAGAAATCATAACGATAGACTTGAGCTTACGGAAGCTATCAAAGCTCATTGAGGTCATTATTGCTTGGTTTCTAGCTCCCTCCTACATGCCAAGAGATTATAAATAGCCATTGGGAGAATGATTGGAATTTTGGGCAAGTTTGCGTCTGTCCGAGCCGCTGACAAACGCTCGGTAGCTGATGTGTCCAATCGGGGGATGGGGTCCTGATTGCCCCCGACAAGGATCGCTTAATACCCCAAAAAAAGAGGGCTGGAATGGACTGATTAACCCTTAACCTACCAGAAAATAGTCTGTCCTCTACCCGTCACTGTCAGATGACATGAGAAGGGCAATCAGTCAAGATTACGAAGTGCTCTTCCCAAGCTTTGTATTTGTATTTAAAGGGCTTGCAATATTCGTTAAAAGGGATGAGTTTTAAAGGCTTAAATGATATCTCTATCCCCCCCCCCCCCCCCCCCCCCCCCCGTTCATTGCAAAATCGCAGTCTTTTGTTATTAAACAAAAGCTGAATATTGACATCAGATAATTGTACATTTGCAAAATTGTAAACTCATTTTGAAAATATGATACATTCACAATTATTTTCCAGTGTACATGACATTAGTAATAATAGTAACTTCTTTGGGGAATTATATGAAGTTTTTATGTTTGTATATACAAAATGAATAAAATGTTTGTCAAATTTTTCACTTAGTAAAAGGAAATATATATTTAAAATATCCATTGGTGTTAAAAATCTTTGTTGATAACAATTCTTAATATTGAATAGAAAATTCATATCTATATAAAAGAGACATATACTTTTGAAGAGAGTTACTTGAAAATGGAGCAGGGAGATTGATGTATGGAACAGAAAGAAAATGCTTCCCTGTGCTGGAAAAACAATCTCACTTTATTTTGTATTATTTTGTTTAGCATAATTTAAATGCCAATACCTGTCAGAAGTAGAACAAGTGCTGCAACGTACTAATCATCAACTCATTTGGGAGTGGGCAAAAATATGCTTGAATGAGAGATAGATGAAAGAATCCCCTGCACAGCTGTCTGCATTGCGATGGTATTGCCTTACTTAATTAAGATAACTCAGAACGTGGGAAGAACCATTTGGCAGTGTGTCGCACTGTTAGATTCCAAGCTGAAGCATCTCGCCTTCTCTCGCACTCCCCCGCTGGGAGGCTGATTTGAGATCTCATCTAGAAATCTATCCCGGTACCTGCGCTCTTCAAACCTATCCTTACTTAACCCGCACTCTAGAAGATTGCCCATAGCGTGATTTCGTCAACTTTAGAATATTTTCCCAGTGAAAATGTTCAAGTTCAATGCAACCTGAACAACACAAGAATTGTAAAGAAATCAGTACAATATTTTTTCTTCGTATAAATAAATCCGAAGTGTTTTTTACAAATGTATTTTATTCTAGTAGAAAAACTAATGTGGATGATTTGATTTGGTTATCTCCCAGACTGAGTTAGTACATTTATAAAAAAGCCATTCAAAGATTCCTTTACTCCTGTACTGTCTTTAAGATTCGGGGGGGGGGGGGGGGGAATATGTTATTAACAATTTTGATGGAAAAGGGTAGGCCTATTTCAGTTGAAGTCTATTGCACTTACAAGTTCTTTACTGTCAATATCTTGAAAATACTTGCCCAGAGATTTTCACTAGAAATTGTGAAGTTTTGTCTTACATATATTTCTCAAACATTGAAATATGGAGAATCTTTTCAAAAGCCATGATGCTTTAATTGTTGCTACTACAAGTAATCTTGTATATCTTGGGGAAAACTATTCTTTTGACTGAGAGCGAGGATCTTTAAGAGCGAGGCATTTTGCAGATCAAGGTATTGATTCACATAGGTTTTGGAGTCTTCAGTGGCCATTGTAACCTAGTAGTAATCTTGATGCAGTTGTTACCATGGCAGCACGGTAGATAACATCCTTAAAGGTGTCTGGAGATTAGTGCTATGTGTTCATGCACAGGTTATGATGAAATAGGACAAAAATGATGGATGCACATTTCTAGCAAGAAAGATTTATTTCTATCACATCTGCAACTTGATGGAGGTCAAAACATGAAAAAAAAATTATTTTCTGAATTTTTTTCATTTAGGAATTTGCTTCAAATGATATAAGAAATCAAATGCAAAAACAAGGGAATTGTAAGTATTTACTAGTGTTGTACAGGGGGCTCAAATACCTCAAACTCTATGTCACCTCTTAATTGGAGAGGTGTGAGTATCCATGTTGGTACAGCTACTGTACAATTGTACGAAGGTCATGCCTGTGCAACTATTTTATGAAACTAGACCTTCTATTCCTCGAGGGTTACAAACAACTGCTTACATTTAATCAGCCTCACAGTTACATCCAGTGGGACCAATTAGAAGAAAGTAAAGGATTGTATTGAGACTGTTGTTTTAGGTTGGGCCCCTTTCAAGAGCATTTTCTCAGCCTTCGTTGACTATGGGAGGGTCAGGTTTCCAGTAGCACTTGACACATCGTGCAGGGACTCCCAGCATGCCTGAACTTTTGACAAGTTGAACGTATACTTGAAAAATACATGTATATGCACTAATATACTAGTACTGTATGCAGTGTCTTTGTTTCTTAGATGCAGGCAGGCATTAATCTACTGTAAAGATGAATATTGAAACAGTTGAGGTCAATTTTTGTTGGGAGCATCTGTTAGAGTATTGGAGCTATATTGCTTATTTTTGTTTTATTCAAATTGGATATTTATCATAAATATGTAATTATTGGAGTAGAAGAGTTCAGCTAGATTATGACTCTACACATATGTAGAGTTAAAGAAAGGTCAACAAACAGTACATGGCCATGTAGATGTGGGACTACATTGTACTCTGCAGCCTGTCCTGATAATGCCAGGTGATCAGTGATTTATTCATGTGAACTTTCATACCTCAACAACATCAAAATGAAACATTCCCTTTGACTAAAAAATGGCCACTTTCTACATGATGTTTGGCTATTCTAAGTGGATACATGCATCAAGTTTTGTCACTTATTCCCTCTAAGGCTGAAAAAGGCTGGAGGGAAAAGAAAATTTCTCTCATCTATCATTTCCTAAATGCCAAATACCAGACACTATGCTCAGTGTGGCCTTTGCCTGCCTCTATTCAACCGAGGTGTCAAAGAACTCTATTTTGGTCCAGACCATTTCTGTCACTAATTCTCGCTTGATACATCAACTCGTAGACTTCCAATTAGGTAGGACAATAACAATCCTTGTTTTTGAAACCTCTTTCCTGATCTTGCAATTGAAATTGGAACTGATCTATCATTACATTGCCCCAGATTTTGATCAACTGTGACTTCTGAAATACTTTTTATTTGTTCGTCATTGGGGTGATTCCTATTTTTGAAATTGAATCTGTTTCCAATGAAAATCTACATGAAGCAACTTTGTTCTGATGTTGAAGGATGTGTACAGTTCCTGCTTTGGTTGATGGTGTTGCTGAAAATAGATTTGAAATGTTTCTGTTTTAGAAAAAAAAAAGGCATAATTATAGTTAGAAACCTTCGAATAAAAATAGAGGCAGAGAGGTAAAGTTTAGAAAGATACTAAGGAAGGAAGACAAATCAAAAATTAAGGAAAATGATTGCAGAGAGAGGGAGGGAGGAAACGAGAGAATACCAGCATACAGGCAGCACAATTTTTTTTTTTACAAAGAATGAAATACTTGCCAATCAGTGTACAACGAAAAAAAAATTACTTCTCATTTTTTCATGTTTTCAGGGTAGTTTTTTTTCCTCTGTACCTTTTGCCCTTTGTTCCCATGTATTTCTTTAGCTACTTGATATTTCATGTTTGCTCAAGAGGAACTTACTAGAGAGAAAACTCTCTTACACATTGTAAAATGTGATTTTAAGAGCAAATATGCTTGCATTCCTTAGAATATCAGGAATGCATTGGTCAATAAACAAGTTCATGTACTTTTCTCTTTCATGTTCGAAGCAGCCAAAACTTAACATCAATGGCTCACATGTATACACACTTTTAAACAATTTTCTTTAAGATTGAGAGTTCTTTTTCTTGAGTTCACACTTTAAATATTTTAGCTATCAATCTTAAGAAATCTTTCCCTTTTAGTAGAGACACTCTACAGTAGCTCTGCTAAGTAAAGATATAGAGAAAATGACTTATTGCTCTTGGGGATATCCATACTTGCAGATGCAAATGGGAAATTTTGTCATCGATGATTTATTTCAATAGATTCCATTTTTGCTGAAAGAAAGATGGCATGAACATTAGGATTGAACATAGTAGAGGAACATATCTATCATGTAGCTTTCTTTAACCACTTTCTATTCGAAGGTGAATATTTGAGATGTTTTATCATGACTTTAGTGAGGCATGGCTCTGTTATGGATTAGATGTATTTTCTTCCCCTTTCCAACCCCTTCCCAACCCCTCCCCCCCCCCCCCCCGAAAAAAGGAAGAAGACACCAAACGAACAGACCTAAAACAAGAACAGAAGTCAGAGGACAGTTGACATTTGGTCTGTCTGGGTTATTCCCCAGCATCAGCACAGTTGGGACGATGGTATGGCGGAGGTCATTGTCAACATGACCTCTGATTGCCCATCTTCAGCCAAAGCACTTGAAATTGCCTCTGGAGATGAATGAATCATGGCTAAATATGGGCACTCATGGTGATTTCCGACAATGGAGTTTTTGGAGAAGTCCAAATACTACCTCCTTAAGTAGTTTCGTGATGGAAACCCTTTTCTTTTGGAGTGAATGCTGTTGTAGAATTCACATCATCATCATGAGATCATTTTTTGATGGAATATGGGGATTTCCCTTAAAGTTCCAATCACCTGAAAAAATAATTTGTGTACATCTGGAAAGTATAAAATGAAGTTCAAATAACTTTATCTGACATTCTATAGGTAAGCAGTTAAGGAGTATGAAGGAAGGATAAATTGAAGGTGCGCACGCGGACCCCAACTCCAAATTGGGATTCACGCAAGCTCTTATCTTGGCGAGCGCGTACGGTTGTGTTCAGTAGTCTACTCACTAGTCGCTTTTACGCTTTATTTATAGAGAGTGTAATTAAACTTGTAATAAATCTTTGTAGATGTATATTTGAAACTCATATTTTGAATATGACATAGAACCTCTAATATACAGAGCAAAATATACTTTTGTAATTGGTACCCTTTAAATGTACTGGCATTGAGTGCACAAAGGTCGCAAGTGAACATTTGGCTCTTGTGGTAATGGTGGAATATTTTCTGTAGTGTTGTGTAGTTTTTTATTGAGGGCTGGTTAATATGTTAATATATGTTGATATACATTAGTACATATGGAAGATTGTGTAATAGGGGAATATTTATCTAACAAGAATCAGATTTCATATGTGACAAGATGCAGTAGATCTTCTTTGTAACAAGAAAGTTAGGCAGGGGGTGGTGGGGGGGGGGGGGGGGGGAGAGACTGGGAGCCTTGCCCCCTCCCATAGATTAGTTGTAATTTATGATATTTATTCAACTGCATGTAATGAACAAGTCCTCAGTGGAGAAAGGTATAGCCCTATTGTATTGACAGGATATAATTTCCAGTAAGAGGCCAAGCCTGAAATAAGGTTCATGGTCATGACAAATCAACAGCATGGATACAATACACTTGAATACATTGAATGAAGTAGATTAGCAAGAGGGCTTTTCTGAGATGTGGGTGCTCCTCTTCCAAGTGTCTATCCTATTACACTAATAGAATAGAGAAGTCTCTCTGTGTGAATTCCGTAGCTCTAGGGAAATAAAACTGACCCAAAACTGACCCAAAACTGACCTGATTATGATCTCCATTTGTAAATGTGGAGTTCCGGGAGTAGTCTCTATTTGGACAGATTACCAAGAGAAATGGTTGTCATGGATCAAGTGGACTTTGAAAACCTCTCAAGATCAGTGCCTAAATTACTTCACTGTTATGGAATACCAAGTGGAGAAGCCCACCAAGTGGCGTAGCCTGGTGGATATCATGACCCTGATCATTATTGTGTACATGATAAATTGTCCCATTAGGCATTGTTTGTATTTTGTGAAGGTTTGGAACTTTCTTATAAAGCTATCAGGATGTAGGACTAGTAGTTTGGATGGAAAATATACATGTATTTTCTGTCTCAACTTGAAGAATGCACTCACCCAAATATCATTCCAAGGAACATTCAAATAATTATAGGCATGTGTTCTGTTGATCAACCAGAGACTTTTATTTCACTTTTGATTTGGGTTCTTCTTTAATCTTATAATTTAAATGGACAGCTTACTTTTGTCCTAATGGCTTTGCTAGACCTTAATCTTGGATATTTTCAGTCTCCTGATCGTGTAATTTGTTGCTTATTTCCACATATCTTGATTGGCATTAAAGTAGGCTAGTAGTTCAGGTATCGCCTTGGTATATCATTTGAGGGGGGGGGGGTGTATAAAACCTGTCCCTTAAATACCCTATTCTCTGATGCTGATCACCCACAAGTCCAGAGCAACAGAGTACTGTATCTACCTCACAGCCATCTACATCTGGAAACTATCTGGGAGACTAAATTTATCCAAGACCTAGGGCCATTGATATACTGTCTCTAATATACCTTATAGTAAAGCTTGCCTGCTTTAAGGCTGAGAAATCTTTCACAAAGCTTTACTTGTCTGAACTTTGTGCATTTTGTTTTCACCTCTGATCTTGGGATTTTGTCACCCAAAGGTTCAAAGACAGTGCCTACCTTTGATTTGAGATGAGCTATGTCACTAAAGCCTCATGCCATACAAGTTACAGCATAAACAGTTATTGTAGTCAAAGACAACCCTCAAAGCATTGATAAAAGAATGATTGGATATCTTTCACAATGGCTAATTGTTGAATTTGATGGTAGGTGTTCTTCTCAAGAGGCTTGACAAAAAGATGTTGCAGTTCCTCGTAGAATTGGCTGTATGTAGTGTTGAACATGATGGTGGAAAATGCAAAATGTAATCACACCCAAGCATCCATCTTTCTTTTTCTTATTGCCAGACAGATATCCTTGTCTGTTGTCACGAACCATGCTACTTTGTGATACATGTACATGACATTTGAGGGCTCAAGTGTGTAACATGTCACATGACCTCTGTTTCTTAGTCACATACAGCCCTTTGTCATTCAGTTAGTCCCTTTGTACCGAGGGCAAAATGAAAAGACTGGCTTTGTTGGCAATATTGCTCTTGGGCCCACAGGCGTAAAGACGTAAATATGAGCAATAAAGAGAGCATCAGAATGGCAAGATTGCAACGCTGATTTACCCGGGAGCATTCTTAAAGCCTCGCGGAGGACTGGGAAATCTTTTTCTCATATTCTGTGCCTGATTTAACAGCAATATGCTCAATTTTCAAAGAATTTTCTCTTGAGAAGAGGGGAGGTAGAGAGTACTGTTCATTTAACCTATGTGAGCTAGACTGTCTGCTAGTTTGAATTTATTGCCATGCAGAGTGTATAATGTGCAGATGAGTACATGATGATGAAGCTATGATATTGCAATATTTTTATATAATGTTATCACTTAATACTAACATATGAAAGAGAAGTAAGAGTGAATTCTGCATCCAGACAAAAAATCAGTAGTCTGGATATACATGTAATATGAGAAAAAAATAATTACTCAATGCTTTTAAATTTATACATGCTTGCCTACTAACCAAATATATTATTCAACTGTTACAAAGTATTGTATTTCACCAGCTGGAATGTGATTTACATGCATAAGTTGTTGCTAGGTCAGACAAACATGAATGCATGCATTTTGCTGTCTGACTATTGACATACAATTATTCATAACAGGTGAATTAAATATTTGTCTGAGGCACTTTTATATAGAGATGCAGGCATTAGATGTAAATCTGTTGCGGAAATGAGCTATTCAGTGATGATGATGAAACACTGAATAGTAGAATAAGAAAAAGAAGGATAACATTGATAGGATTATGTTTTGAAGATTGACCTTTGACATTTATTCTTGTAGCTGCTGGTGGAGATGGTGAAGCAGTAGAACAAGTGGAGGCTCGGGAAACCAAAGATGGAGGGAGGGACATCCTAGATACCATACCTCAAGAACTAGACATTGAAGTACTATCCAGTGCCAACAAGGTAGCCGTCTCGGTTGGAGGAACACCGGTAAGTTGGACTAACCCTGGTAAAAATATGAGGAAATTTCTTTAACTTTTGCAATAACTATTGATTTTCTTTTTGCAGAAAGTGTCTTTTAAATGCCAAGGCACTATGGCCAAGTTGTACTGATTTTCAGTATTTCTTAAATTTTAAGAATACGGAAAGTTTTTTCACGAAAGACTGATTTAAATGGTCTCTGTATCCCATTCTACACTATTTATCTAAGAAATATTTATTTCCTCAACAAAAATACTGATTTTCAGTCATTAGAATACTGAAATGTTCCCCCCCCCCAAAAAAAAAGTTGAACAATTTAGCAGTTTTGCTAAGTAACCTTGGTGATGGTGAGAGTCAGTTGTGACTGATTTTTCAGGTTCTCTCTTCCTCCCGAAAAGCATCCTTCTATCAAAATAAAAAACTGCTTTCTAATTCCCCTGTAAATGACATCCAGATGCTGAAAGTAATAATACAGTATATTTATAAACCAATAAAGTGAAGCACCCTGCTGCAATAGATATTTTGATGCTGGTAATATAATGCATGCCTTTGTATAGTAACAGAATAAAATGCCTAAAATGTAGCGTGATTACATATTTGGTGTCACCTCTACTGCACTTTTTGCAATTTCATTGCATTGTTTTTACTCCACTGCAAACATTGCAGACGATCATCCCTTCCCAAACACTCTATCCATAACTTGAAACACGAGAAGCTTTGGAGAACATTCCCTAAGACATGCCAAGACTCAATTAACCCTATCCATCTCGTTGCAAGCGCGTATCCGCTTTTAAAGGTGACCTTGAGCTCTGGTAAAGACGGAAAATGATTTCTCATGAAATTAAACAAAACATGCAATGAATGTTCAAGACTACCCCCCCCCCCCCCCAAAAAAAAAAAAAAGATATCTTCCAGTCAATTTTCATAGAAAATGTAAAATAGTTAAGTTATAAGCGAAGAGAGATATACAGAAATCCAGCTATTAGTCCCAACAGCATGCATTCTGTGTTGTCTTGTATGTGCAAATGTGAGGTGTGCTTTTCATGTGATTTCATGCAGGTTTCGTTAATCTTTAAAAAAAATTCTGGTCCAAACAGTCCATCTACTATCTACTACACTATAAATCATCCAGAATTACTCTAGGCCAGCTCTCTTCTCGAAATGCAATTCTATTACCCAAACTCAAGATGAGCTTTAACTCCTCAACTCATCTAAACCTCCCACATCATATTTTTGAGGAGCGAGGAGAAAAGGCAGTTACTTAAGCACGCGTCATAAATGAGAATCCAATCACGTTGAACAGGCGGGTAAACAAGGTGCACGCTCCCTCCGATATCACGGTTTCCTTTGTGCCTTGCCGCTTACCTCACTTCAGGCCATTACAGAGGGTAAAGGGTTTGGTAGTTGAAGAAAGATGATGATTTGGGAAAGAGAAATGTATTTATTATTGCTCTATTCACACTTGCCCAAAGAGGAGCATAGTTTCAGTGAATATTGAAACAGAGATGACATGAATATCACAACCTTCATCGATCAGAGCTAAAAATATACTGGAATATTGATTGACAAGTTCACATTTATTTCTATTGATATATGAGTTATGGGAATTCTTAAGAATTTTGCTGATGATTTACCTTACAATATTTGACTGAGCATTGTGGGGACATAGTGAAAAGTTTTGATTGTCAAACCAGACAAATACTGTTTTAATATGCTTGCCCTTATGGTTGCTTTTGCATGTGGAATTGCATCTCACAACTTTGAAGAAGATGAACCACCATGATATGAAGTGTGAACTCTGCTTTGAAATTCACCTGGCTCCGGGAAAAGGTAGTGCCTACAGTGTACTCTCTCAATTAAAATGTTACGGGTCAAGTCTGGATGGAAGTATGAAGACTAATCTACGATCTCTTGTGAGAGAGTGTAGGAGGATGGTGCAGTTAGTCTGAACACTCCAGACATAGTCCATACACTCCAGACCACAGTCAAATGTATTTCTACATGAGGAGGGGGAAAAAACTTGCTTTCGCTTGAAGCTATGCTATTTGCTATTCTAAACTAGATACAAATCTTTGTAGCATTACATACCCTGGATCCTACCTTATATTTGGTGAGGAAAGAAACTGTTTTTTTGTTTTGATTGCGAGTGTTTAATCAATAACGTGTCGTGAGCTCTCATTAAATGAAAACCGACAGAGAGCTAGGCTGGAGGGGCACGTGGGTTGGTGGTGGTGGGAGCGTGTTTGTTTTTTTGGCTTGGTTTGCTGACGTCAAAAGCGATGCAGTGTTTGGGGCTTTGGGTAAAGTTTGTTTCAAAAGTTACAAGAAGATAATGAAAATAGAGGAGATATGTGATGTTATGCCAACAGAATAAACACAGTCACAAACTCACACTGTGTGATTCAGGAACTTTCAGACGATGTATTTTACATCAAGTTTCAGAATTTCTTCAAACTTCCCAAAAATGTTTAGGGAAATATCAAAAGGCAAGTTGTCAGCAGTCCATTGTGTCCATCTCAAATATCTTGAGTTATTCTACTTTATTAAATACTTTTAAAAAGCTGTTAGCAGAAATATATAAGAGATTTGGTATCTGAGAATTGGGTTTGTTTTTTTTTCAAAAGGGCTCGAAAAAGCATGTTATACGAAAATTAAGCCACTTCCTAAGGTATGGATTTCATATGTTGCATATATGTGTCATTTGTCTTCATCTCTCCTAATAAAGTCTCTGGATTCTTGAATTCTTCTTTTTGTTTAAATATTTGAAAATAAATTAGGGTACAGGTTTGTGGGTGAGATTTCATGGTCGTGAGAAAATCTGTTTAGTGATGCTTTTAAGATTCACAGTGACTTTAGTGTGGTAATCCATTTTGAATGCACATGCCTTTCATTGTGAGAATCCATGAAGTAGCTGATATAATTCAGAGAGCACATGTCTCCTCACAATCGCTGTTCTGTCTACACGATCCCTCTTACTTAGAGCTTCCAGCATACTCCTTCTTACCCCATTTGGAACATTAAGTGGTGTGTGCCATGCACCATGTAGTCCTCTCTGCTCCATCCATCCATCTACGAATGTCTCTAGTCCGTGCCTGGAGAAATACATAAATCTGTGTTTTTGCTGTTCTGACTGGTACGTGATCAGCTCCATGTTCTTTTCTCAGGGGGTATAGAGAGATGGAAAGAGATGAGGGGAAGGGGAGGGAAGAAGGGAAGAAGGGAAGGAGGAGACACATTGAGGAACAGAGGGAAATACACATAGAGAAATTAAGAGAGCGGATCTGAGAAATTGTCTTTTCTCAGGGGCAGAGAGATGGAGGGAGGAAAGGAGAGGGGGAGGGGAAGAAGACACATTGAGGAACAGAGGGAAATACACATAGAGAAATTAAGAGAGCGGATCTGAGAAATTGTCTTTTCTCAGGGGCAGAGAGATGGAGGGAGGAACGGAGAGGGGGAGGGGAAGAAGACACATTGAGGAACAGAGGGAAATACACATAGAGAAATTAAGAGAGTGCATCTGAGAAATGGTCTGTTCTCAGGGGCAGAGAGATGGAGGGAGGAACGGAGAGGGGGAGGGGAAGAAGACACATTGAGGAACAGAGGGAAATACGCATAGAGAAATTAAGAGAGTGCATCTGAGAAATGGTCTGTTCTCAGGGGAAGAGAGATAAAGGGAGATGAGGGAGGGATGGGGGGAAGGAGAGGGGGAGGAAGAAACGGCAAGGGAAATAGAGAAAGAGACTTCATGTATACACACAAATAGATGTCAGAAAAAAGCACTAAAGAACAAGGCAAATTAGACAAAGATGGGTAATGGTAAAATACAGGGAAAATAGTGAAAGAGGGTTATGGATTGATGGAAGAAAGAAATAATGAAAAGAAACAGGAAGAAGTGGGCACTGGACAAAATACAAGAAAACCTGATCGATGATGCTGTTCACCTTCAAAACCCTATGTAGGCTACATGAACATGAGGTTTCCATGGTTACCATTCTCTAGCCTACCAGAGAGGATGTGACACCCAACAGGCTACCGGTATTTCTTCTGTGGACTCCTTCCCCCAGCAAACATCGGTGCATTATCAATAATGTACAAAAAATTATCAAAGTTTGAAAGAAACACTGTTCCAAATGCACACACTCCTTTGTGAATGTAAGACTTCAGAACAGTCCATGACAGTTTGACGTGTATTGAATTCCATTTCCATCATATTCTTCAGATAACATAAGAATGAATTTAGTGCAGAGAAGATAATGGTTAGTTATTGATTTCAAAAGATTGTAATGCGTAAAATACATGTACATAGAGAATGGGGTGATTCTTCCCAAGAACTCCAGAAAAAGCCCCCATAGATTCAAACAAAATTTTCCTTCATGGGAATTTTTTTCATGGGAACGTTTTTTTCTGTTGAAATTTGGCAAGAACCCCCAAAGACAAATTTTTTTCTACATGTATATTAACATCTGAGCAATTTGCAGCATTGATCCCTACTGGGGGTGCGGATACACATGAATTGTGCGACAAATGTTGTATGGATGTAAGCTAGAAGGGGTGATGATACAAGATGTTCTCATGTGCTCGATCATTCAAGATCCCCAATCCCAGCATCGGATTGATCACGTCATAACACAGCCCTCATTGGAAATCCCCCGTTGAAAATCAAACGATTTGTCTGCCCTGTGCAGACATCCAAAACATAGGTGCAAAGTTGTCTGCCCTATGCATGTATGTATGTAGATGCCATTGAGTGAGTTGTTGCCGCACTGATTTCTCTTGACGTGATTGATCTTGTTGTAAAATTTGGGCAATGGTGTCGTCGGTATTGACAGCCCTCCGAAGGTAATCGCTTTGACTTGGCCTCGGACCTTGATGGATACTTCATCTGGGAATGTCGGCTTCGGATTGGTTTGGAAGCGTGGTTAATGCCATATTAACACCCCCGTACACAGTCTTCCTCCTGTAATGAATCAAAACGATGTATGGAACGATCAATGCTTGTATCTTCTTGTACACATGCGCAGTAGGAGTTGTTTTACATCTTGTTATTAAAAGACAATATACTTCATCTGGGAATTTCACCATTGTAACGGTTAGGAAATATTAATGCAGTGTGAACACCCCATAGAAGGTCTCGCTCCCGTAATGATCGAAATGCTGTATGCCTGTACGGAACGATGTTTGAAGCTGAAGATGTGATAGCAAAGTTGTAACTTCTTACATGTATAGTAGGAGTTGTTGAAAAAAGTTTTATTTTGCAGAAACCTTGCAAGACCTAGTAATATACTTGTATTCATTGGCCTCTCATATTCTATATTTTTACAAGTTTGGGGGAGTTATCATATTAAATGTTAAAAGTTGTACAGATTATTGTATTTCATATCAAAGATCTAAATCTACTTGTTTTCTTTTCAAAGCTAGGCAAGGAATCCAAAGGATTTGCTAAAACTCAGGTAAAAATTAGCAGCAGTGGGCCATAGAGGGCTTTCCCACAGGACCAAAATATTGACATAATGATAGTATTCCATAGAAAAATTTTAGTAGCCGAATATGTATTAGACCAAATGATAATTAGGCTAATGAAATTAAGTCTAAGAATTAGACTGCAAATTTGGTGTAGATGTAGATTGAATGATGTTAAACCAGTTGGATGAGAAAAAATGGAGTTATAGGAATGGGGTTACACAAGCTGGGTGTTAAGAAACATTGGTTATACTAGACCAAATGGCTTTATAAACCCCTAACAGCACCTTGCAGACATCTACAAAAACTGTCTAGGCAGCCGTCTCCCTCACTGAAGGAGCTATCAGAGGCCCCTCTTCTCCTGATCAATAAATAAAGAACATGGCTCTCCAATATTCATGACAAACATGCTGCCTGCCCGCCTCATAGCCGTAATCCATTGATACCCACACCCCATGCCTCTCAATGCTCGCCACGAATCTTGCAGATGTTCCTGAAACTCAAGACCCTCGGCCGGATCAATCGGTATTAAATCGAGAGAAAGCCAGAGACTTAACCGAATAGTCGCAGAGGAACTTCTCCTCTTTCTTTTATCTCCTTTTTCCATGCACATTGCAACAGTTGCACATATTCTGTAACCACTTGAAGAGGTGTCTGAAATGTATTGATGTTCCTCTTGCTTTTGAAGGGAGGGTAGGGAGTGTAAGAAGTTTTAAACAGAAAACGGAGATGCTTTCAACATTGTTACTTCTTGGCCAGTGTCACAGGACAAATTTTTGTTCCTTATAAACAAACAAGGATGTGCATAGACCTAACTGAAAATTTAATTCATGAAACATGTATGAATACATTAGACTGAAATGCATGTTTACATCTAAATAAATTTCATCAAGAGTGCATTTGAGTTCAATTTTTTTTAAAGGGCAATCCAACCTTGGTAATAAGATGATTTGTGTGAAAGCAGAAAAAAAAAAAAAAAAAAAAAGGATGGTGAAAGTTTGAAAGAAATCGGACAAGGACTAAGAAAGTTATGGATGTTTGAAAAATGAGATCACTACATCTATGCAAATCTCAAATTGGCAATTTGGTGAGTCAATTGTGACATTTTTGTGGACAACTCTCCCATTTGTCATACACAAAAATATCATTAATTTGCGGTTTTCTTCGAGGTGCTTTTACCCTCGGGGCTGTACTCAAAATATATTGGAGATAGGATATTGTTATAGGTCTTCATGAACGAAAAGATCCTACTGAGTGATGCATTTTGAAAAAAGGTGACATTTTAGTCATTTTGTGTGTTAGAGCGAATGGGGGAGTTGTCCACAGCTACATCACAGTGACATTACCTATTCGGCCAATTTGAAATTCCCATAAGCATAGTGATTACAACTTTCAAAAATTCATAACTTTTTTATTGCTTGTCCAATTTCATTCAAACTTTCACCAATCTGCTTCTCTGATTTTTCCTCTTTCTTTCAAAGCAACTTGCTATTAAGGTTGGATTTCCCTTTAGGGGGGGGGGGCTCCATGTGAATGCAGCATTTTATGCTGGACTGTCATTGCTTTTCTGCATGTATTTCATATCAACTCGTTGTCCAGAGCTTCATGACGATATTTCTTTGCTCATTAGTGCATTTCATGAAAACTGTTTGTCGGATAGCAAGGATTACAAGAAGAAGAAAAGTCTACATTTATTTTCATAGTTTTATGTACAATTTGATATAGAAGACTCTTGAAATCATATGTTGCTATTCTTATATAGTGGACTAATGAACATTAACCGTTTCTTTTTTTGACTCCTTCTTGCAGATTTTAGAAGACGACGACAAGGACAAAGGGAGGGGTATCCACTGCATAGTATTAAACCAAGCCACCGGTAGCATCATGGCACAGAAGGTGTTTGATACATACATAGGACATGAGGATGAGGCAATGGTTCTCTTCCTTAACATGGTATCTGATGGACGTATCATCATTCTCGCTATCAAGGTATGAATTGTGCACTGTCCTAAGGAGGGTAATTTTATTTTGAGGGGGGTAGCGGGGGTAGGATTGAAATATTTCAGGGTAAAAAGAGGAGATAAATGAATAGCATCATGGCACATAAGATCTGTGACACATGTACCTACATAGGGCATTAGGGTGAGGCGATGGTACTGTTCCTCAACATGGTATCTGATGGACGTATCATAATTCTCGCTATCAAGGTATTAAATCTGCAATATCCAAAACAGGGTTAAAAGATAGAGGGGGGGGGGGGGCTTGAAATGGCAATATTTCAGGTGAAAAAAAAAAGACATTATAAATGAATGGCAAATAAGGATACCTACATGGGACGTGAGGACGAAGCCATGGTCCTGTTCCTCAACATGGTGTCTGATGAACGTATCTTTATCTAAGCTATCAATGTATGCAATCTTACATACAGTAAGGACCAAGGGGGAAAAAATAGACTTGTATCTCAGGAAGTAAAGGGAATGAAGAAGGGAAAGTAAGCAAATTTGAATATGATCCATGTACAGGTATTTTCTAATTAACCTTTCATTTGACATAAGTGCAAATTGGCACAATTGCCAGCGTGCCACACATGCACATTGGCGCAATGATAGGAACTAATGAACTACAGGATGTGCACTGTGCACTACAAAAGCTTTGTATAATAACCCACTTCCGGTCTTAATCGGGTACCTGATAACCCCTTTATCATCTGTATATACTAATTTTATGCTGGATATTGTGAAATAAACCTTTCAAAAATTCGTAAAACTACTCCTTGAGAAATACATTGTGGCACAGCCATGTTATTTGAGTGGCACGTAAAGAGTTAAATATGAGACAATTGTACATGTATGAGAATTTATTGTAAACATTGGATGACACATGAAAATAAAAATTCCCCCCCCCTCCCATTTTCTCAACCCTGTAAACCCAACATTCAGTCAGCTCCTTGCAACATTAAATGTGGGTATGTTGTTTTCACATTCCTGAAGGGTCAGAATAGAGGCCAATAAACATTACCAGCTCTTCAAAGTCTGTAAAGTGTTCTCCTTCACACATAGATAGATGAGGGCTCCTCACCTCGAAAAAATTTCTTTGCCTAATTGCTTTATCATTACCTTTGTATGAAGTCCTAAGAATTTATTCTGAGGCATCTTCACATTAAGTTCAATGACCTTCACAGAAGGTGAAAATCATTCCAGCTCTTAGCTTTTAAGTGCAGTTGACCTTTCAGAAATGAAGAGCTAGTCAAATCATGTTTAGCTCTTAGGGGGTAAAAGGCCACATGTAGTGAAAGCTAACGAGGTATGAATATTAGGGGTCTTCACTCTATGTGACTTGGAGTTGAGATTAGATTCGTCCTGGGAGAGATTGGCTTAAAAAGACGGTGTGTTTGACTGGATTAGCTGTTCTTCAGGATGGAGGGCCAAGATTAATTTTTGTTAATCTTCCGGGTTTTTCTTTAGTCTTCATTTTCAAGATATGAGAGAGATTTTTATTTAAAGGTGCTGTCTGAACTCTTTGTAGTTGCATTGATTTGTGTTCAGCTTTTCCAAAGGTTTTTAAAGTTCAATACTTGCAACAACAAAAAACACACACATGCATGTAGCTCCATGTTCCAGCTCCCTGAAAAATTATTTGATGCAAAATGAGTAAATAATTATTTGTGTATAATGTTTATAATTTACAGCTGACTTCTTTCATTCATTTCAGTCTGTAGTACAATGCAGTGAATTTTATCAAGATATATTCTATTCTGTTTTACATTTTAAAATTTCTATCTTTATCTTCAGGATGAGGGTACATTTCAGATGAAGGAGCAAGCAAAACGGATGCTGAAGAATCTTGGTAGTGTGAAAGCATCCGAGTTAGGGTGGAGAGATACATGGGCCTTTATCACACAGAAGAAAAATAGACATGGTAAGATATGAATAGTTAATGAAGAATCTTGGTTGTGTGAATCATCCAAGTTGGGATTGAGGGATATGGGCTTTTATGAAGCAGGAAAAATAAAACAAACAAAAAACACAGAGACATGGTATGAAGAGAATGGTTAATGATGACTTTTAGTACATTGTAGTTTGAAAGCATCCGAGTTTGAATTATCACACAGAAGAAAAACGGACATGGTAAGATATGATTAGTTGAAGAAAAATCTTGGTAGTGTAAAAGCATCCACATTATAAGAGAGATGAATGGACCTTCATTACACAAAAGAAAAACAGACATCGTAAGATGGAAGAATCTTAGTAGTGTAAAAGCATCTGGTACACAAGGGGTTTTATCACACAGATTAGATATGACTGGTTCAATGTATTTATTGCTTGAGGAGTATATTTACAATATATTTTTCATACAGAAGTTAAACATACATGGAAAATGTTTTCATTTTGCTACACTTATATTTACTTGCATGATTGTATTCATTGTTTATTTATCGCTTTAAAAGAAAGATAAATACATGTATGGTGAGCTTTGATGTGCTCTAAGGCAAATATTTCTTGATCCGTTTCATTTTGAAAATGGTTTTGAAATAACGTATGAACTTAAATGATTAGAAGAAAGAAATGATAAAGGTATTCAAAAGAAAATTTAAATTGAAGTATTGGGAATTAGATGAATTAGGAACATCATTGATATGTAGGAAAAAATGAGGAAGAGCTCGTTCAATGAAAAATAAAACGACAAAGAAAATAACTAAAAAGAGACAATATTCTGTTCCCTCTGATGTACTGGGGCATTACTTAGACATATGAATTTCATCTCTGAATTAGTTATGAAAGATGTTTGTCTTTCTTTGATAAATTTATTATTTATGTCCATGTATAAGTTATCTATAATTTAGGGGCAGGGTAGACACAATGTCTGGGTAGCACACGTCAAGTGTTTTCATTTCTCATCATCACTGGGGGAAAAATGAAAAGAATTTTCAGATTTATGCCCAGAAACGGAAATATTAAAAGACAATTCTCAAGTTCCTGTGAGTCGATTGGAGGGGAATTATGAATTATGGTTCATACTGAGCATTTGAGACAGTTTAATGGTGTTGTTCAAGTGTCAGATATCAGGGAAAAAAAGGCTCAGATAGTCTATTAGAGGCTCCTGGAAGCCTAGACATTTGAATCAGAGAAATACTTGCAAAAAAAATTGATCCATTTCTAGTCTTTTTCCTCCGATTTGCATCACATAAAAATATCTTTTTCAATTAAATGGACACAGTAATTGCACTCAAAATGTGCAACAGCTGTGGTTTTTAATATTCCAATATTGATCTTGAAAAATGCTGATGATGTATTAAGGAACATAAAAGCCATAAGCTTGTCTTTTAGTAACTAAGTCAAGTTATTTGAAAAAAAGAGAATCTAGGAAAACATGCACTGTATGTAGACTGCAACAGCTGTTCCAAATAGGTTAATCATTAGTTTTTTTTAATATCAATACAGAGAAATTTTTGGTTGTAAGAAAGATTTGGGATACCTCAGGTGAATATCAAATATGTTGAAAATCATTTTCTAGCATCAGACAGTGATTTTCAGGTACATGTAATACACAATGTTAGTCAAAATAAAAGGGTAAAAAGATAGATTTTTAATTTTTTTGATGCACCTATTAGGATAGAATAGAAAACCTCTTGAACATCTGCATTTTCCAGAAATCATATACATTTCTTTTTCGGATTAATAAATTACTGGTTTGGTGAACTCCTAAACCTGCAGCAGGGACACTAACATGGATTTTTAGGGGCTCCTATGGATCATCCATAGTCTGTAAACTTTTTAAGATACATGTAGGCTACTACACGTGTAGCTTGGTTATAATTCAAGATTCAGACTGACTGACAAACCTGTTATCATATCATCAGACGTCTGTTGAGAGCCAGAAGGGCATTAACCCTTTCGAGACAATTGACCACATTTTGTGGTTTGCTCCAATATCTTTTGATTCAGATCTCTAAAAAATAAACCAGATGCACGAGTAGAACAAGCAAAAATTTCTGCATACATTGTGTCCATTTTTGTTGCATGACCATATTGCGTCTGATGCCAGGAATTTTAAAAAGGAAAATAAGCTCCAAAATTCTTAAATTGGCAACATATTAAGAGGTTCAAAATCACTGTTTTCTTAATCAAAATTGGCAATTTTTTCCAATTTCGACAAAGTTTGTAACCACATGTAGTTTTTTTTAAGACATTACATTTTATTAGAACCATGTAGCACTAAAAGAAAAATATTATTGTTGCCAATTTGAAGAACAGAATGTGATCAATTTAGCCCTTGAATAATTCTTGTCCTGAAAGGGTTAACTCTGTGTTAAAGTATACAAGTTAACGCCCTTCTGGCTCCAAATAGACGATATGGTACTGTTATTATTAGATGTCAGTGACGTAGCCAACTTGTGGCTCCTGGTGATCCATGGACAGTATTTCTCTGTAAAGTTCTTTCTTTTACATCTTTACAAAGCTCTTGTCTGTTTTGTTTTAAAATTATGTCTTCCATCTGTTTCGTCAACTGTCTCCTTCTGTGCAGTAAAACAGTAGGAAGTAGACCCTAGACTAATTGTGTTATCGTTTGAAAATTTTGAATTTACTGCTCAGTTCTGGAATGATTCATCACTCCCAAAACAAGGACCGAATTCCTGATACACTTTCTTAGACATGCTGACTTAGCTACCCCAGCACAAGCGTGCAAAATATTTACATTTTGATTTGCCTGTGTTTGGACTTCAGTTTGCGTTGGGTTTGATTAGGAAATTGATTGAAATCCCAGTCCCATGCAAATTGAGGAATTTTTAGTATTGCCTGCATGTTGAAGATGAAATTAAGTTCTATTTATTCTATCCACTATCACAATTAAAGAAGTTTCTAATTGATGTGCCTTCTCTGTTGAGGTTATTAAGAAACTTCTGTTTGTCTGTCTGTCTGTCTGCCTGCCTGCCTGTCTGCCTGTCTCAATCGTGATCTCCTATCCCCTACCCCCTCCCCCACCTCTCTCTCTCTCTCTCTGGCAAGATCAAAGTTAAAATGATATTTGGTAGAAAGTTTTAGTAAGTAGTGGAAGAATGGAAATCAACTTTAATTAGTATTTACCGGGGCTTTTTTTTTGGGGGGGGGGGGACTTTTTGTCATTTTGAATTATCAATGAACCCTTCAGTGTTCAATCTCAAAAGTTATTGAACAAATGTTGGGGAAATGTATCAGACAGATATATTTTCTTGTTGTAGCATTCATACTTTACTATACATTTATTATCATTCTACTTTCTAATGCTATATTCAGCAAGCTTTCTGGCTTGCCATGCCCTTTACTCGTTTATCGATTAATGTCGAGGCTCCTCATAAGACCCCTAATTGCTCTTTCTAATCAAATCTTGATTGATTCTTCAATATAAAATGACACATGTCATGAATGCGATAATTGCATTGGTGGCCAGTTTGCTCTTCGGCTCGACTTGATGTCTGCTAATTTCCTTGGACACACATTAGTTTTGTGGCCTTATCCCATTAGTAGGTTCAATGATGATTTGTTGGTTTAGTTATGAGAGGATTTGATGTCGAGCACATGGAGAAATTGCATGCTAGATGTAAATTAATTTAGATAAACCATGGTCTGAATTTTCATAAACCATGGTCTGAACCATGGCAACTAGCGTGAATTTAACGCTTTTGCCAACCACGCGTGACCGGCGCGCGTTCATTATTGGATCTTTTTAAGTGTATGCGCTAAATCAAGCGTATTTATACCACGAAATCTGCATAAACCATGGTCTGAATTGAAACCACCTTTGTGAATTCCGGCCAAAGAAAACTGAAGTACAATAGCCAAAACAAGAACCTTCCCATAAGATCAAGATATATGTATGACATCACGCCCTTTCTTAATGTTTCACTAATTCACTTTCATTCATTCTCCATCTCCCCTTCACCCTTTCCGCCTCTCTCTCTCTCTCTCTCTCTTCCCCCTCTCTCTCTCCCCCTCTCTCTCTCTCTCCCTCTATCTCACTCATTCTTGATGCAGTAATGATTTGTATGTCTCCCTATATGTCCACTGTACATGTTCATTAGAGACTGGTATCCATTCTTTTCTTCCTGATTCTAACAGGTCAAGCGTATGCCGAGGAGCTCCATAAAGCACCAGACCTGTCTAGCTGGGGGTCACCAGTCTTACTGAAAGCCACTGTACCTCTCTCATCTAAAGAGGGTGAGTTGAGAAGAAAAATATTTATCAGAAATAGAGAACACAGAAGGGAAGAACACAGGAGCAAGAAAAAGAAAATGGCCAATTGTTAAGAAGTTAAGGAAATATTATTCTCAGATGAAAATAACAAAATTGGATTTTAGAGAGAAGAAAGAAAGAGCCTAGAAGAAAAAGAAAAGAAAGTGACAAGAAACATTGGAAGGAGATTAAAATAAAAACTGAAGTGAGAGAAGAAGTGTGAGAAAGGTTAGGAGAAAATGTACTGTATATATGCCATCTATTTGGCAAGGGTTTGATTTATAGCAAAACTTAGCAAAATAGTCTGGCTAGTCTGATTCACGAGAATTTATGGGGGCAAAATTTTTTGCGTGTACAGTGTATTAGAAGTAGAGAAATGTAAAAAACATATATATATTAAAAATAATGCCCTCATGCTAATCCCAGTGAAAATTTATGATTTTAATTTCATTCATATGCCACAATTACAGCTTGAAGAATATCTTTGAAGAAATTCCTATTGCATGCAACATTTCACTTGCAGTAGCATACAAACCCAAGTAGGAAGGGAAGAAACCAATATCAGTTCATTCATGCATGTACATCGATGGGCCTAAAAAAAGCGAGACTTATTTGTTTTTTTCTTGTTGAAAACATGTATATTTGACCCCCTTTTCTCTCTTGTTACATTGCAGAGAGTGAGTGCCAGTGGCCTGACACTGAGGCCAATACGAGGAGAAGGGAGTTCTGTGCCAAGGTGGAAGGATACGGCAGTCTATGTAGCTGTGAGGACCCAGCCCCCATTGAGATGCACCCTGAACAGGTAAAGAGAAAACAAATGATTTATTTTTAGAATAGTTAATGATAAAATTTAAGATATCATCAATAGTTATGGTAGTTTGGCAAACTATCCTCAGATTCTATTAGTTCCTGTCCTTACAGATATTTTATTTTTCTTTAATGTGGATACAGTTTACATGTACAAGTAAAAACTTTCATTTGGGAATATTTATGAACTAAAAGGACCCCTGTTATTCATAATTTATGTGGATAGAGATTTTTGTACCCAGATCCCACGTTTTTTCCTACTTTGGAAATATCCTCAAGTCTTTAAGATTAGTGGATTATAGCAAATTATGGGCTGTAAAATCAGTATGTCCATCACATTTCTCTGTGTGCTGTCTTTAATGAAAGTACATTTTACGTTGTTGTTTATGATTGATAACTGATTGTTTACCTCCATGCAGCTCATCAATAACCGTGTCTTCAATGTGCCTGTTGTAGTAATAGCCAGTAATAGACCCAACTATCTCTACCGTATGCTCAGCAATCTACTATCAGCACATGGAGGTGAGTTTGAGTGATTATAATCATAATCATATTCTGTTTTTGTATGTATAGATGATTTTGCTTAATACTAAACAATGTCTCTATACAATGTCTCTATACACTTCAGAAACTAGCGCTTATGTTCTTTCCATCCTTTGTCATTTATGCCTACATTAGATGTAAATACAATAAAAATTAGTACAACATATGTGTATATGCAATGTATATTTACTTATTTTAAAAAGCAACTGGTGTTTTTAAAGTTTATTTTGCCTAAGTTTGATCATAAATACATGTAGAAGTTTTAATTCTCAAAACTTATACCTGGTTCTCAATGTCTAAAATATATTTTGTTGTGATTTCTCTTTTTTGCCTTGTAGCAAATCTTTCAATTTCACATATTTGTTGAAGTCAATATTTGTACCCCTTGCATCTTTCAGAAGCTATCAGAAGATTGCAGTCTTTATTTCAGTGAACTACAATATAATTGTCGTTGTGGTCTTAAGACAATAAAAATGTCCCCTAAGGAGCACAATTTAAACCAAATTCTTGGCCTTGAGATCTGAAAACAAACTGTGTTGTTTTCTTCCCCTTTAGTGAATCCTGAGATGATCGTTGTGTTTATTGATGGCTACTTTGAAGAACCTTTAGAGGTGGTCAAACTCTTTGGAGTGAAGGGTATACAACACACCCCCTTAGGGGTCAAGAATGCCAGGATATCACAGCACTACAAAGCCAGCTTGACTGCTACCTTCAATATGTTTCCTGTAAGTATCATGAGTGGACATTCGTTTTCCATTTCTCAGGAAAGTAGATAGTGTAGATGTACCAATGTGCAAAGATGGTGTAGATTTCTTAACTGAACATTAACAAATTCACACATTTCTTAATGTTTTATTTATAGTGCTAAATGATACATGTATGTCACCTCCACAAGAAGAAATTACAAATATTTATAGATACTGTGTAGTACTTGTGGTATCTCCCCCCCCCCCCCCCCACAACCAACCTCCCCCGCTCCACCCTACAACTATCATCTCAAGAAAATCACTCCTGGGCCCCATTTCATGAAACTTGCTTTCACTGACAATGTACAATAACTGTTATAAGCTACTGAAATCCTTGCATCTGATTGGCTGAGAGCAAATTTGTTGGTAAAAATCACTGACAAGACACTTGACGAAACAGAGCAATAGTACATATAAAGTGAGAAAGTTTAGTAAGAGCAGAGTTACTCATGAAAATTTTTTTAATATACATGTATTCATGGGAGTCTAAGATTATGCCATAGAATCCCAATACTCTAATCTTTGTCCTTTTTTTATATTGTCTGAAAAATAATGAGGCAACGAGGCAACAGGAGCGGAGCCTTAAAGTGAGGAAGTTCAGTAAGAGCAGACGTGAAAACTTTTAATGGATTCTTGCAAGTCTAAATTCTGCCATAGAATCCCAGTACTCTTTATCTTTGCCCTGTGTTAGACGATTGTCTGAAAAATAAGGAGGGTAAAGCTGCAGGCATGATTGACTCCGAGACAGATTTGTTGTAGGCGACAGAATAAGATACATGTACATGGATGCATTTATTTCCCTTCATTTTCTTCTTGTTGACTTTCAGAGAGCACAGTATGCCATAATCCTGGAAGAAGACTTAGATGTCTCTGAAGATTTCTTTAGGTAAGCTGACTCCTATCGCAGATCGATCGTTGAGTAGAGGAGATTGGAGAGAGATTTAAAGGAAAGAGAGAGAGGGAAATGATAGAAAGGAAAGAAGAAATGTTTATGATCAATATATATGCAAAATGTATCTGATGAGACATGAACAGGAGAGAGAGAGGGCGAGAGCGAGCCCCCCAAAAAGGTGAAAATTAGACTATACAAATATACGAAGATAAAGAAATGATGCATATGCATGTAGTGGGATAGAGACAGAGACATAGACAGGCAGACAAACAGACAGAAAAACAGAGTAGAGGGAGGAAGAAGATACAGACAATGAGAGAGACAAAGAGGCTGACAAATTATTTAATAGTAGATTGTCTGTTAAAAGTAGAGAGAGAGAGAAAAAAAACCCCAGGAAATTAGAGAGGAACTACATTTACTGTAGAAGTGCGTGAAGTCTGCCAAGAACATCTATGAGTCAGTATGATTTTTAATTCATAAGTTCTTCTATCATCATATCCTTTTGATGTTTATTCATGATCAGTCTAAAATCTTGGCCAGTTAATCTCATTCTGGGCAATTCCACGGTTACTCATGTCACATTTGGAGAGGTTTTGAGTTACATCTTAAGCTCCTGTTCTCTCACTGCAGGTGTTAGGTAAATGAGTTTTAGTTACAACAATGCACACATATTAGAGTACCTAAAGACAGTATCAAAACTTCATCAGAAGACACATACTTTCTGCCAACACTGCAAATGTTTGGTTACTCATGTTACATTATTAAAAAAAAAACTAAATGTAACATGAGTAACCGAACATTTGCAGGGTTGGCAGAAAGTATGTTTCTTCTTCTGATGTTCTCATAGTCTATATACATGTAGGTACTCTAATATGTGTGCATTGCTGTAACTAAAACTCATTTACCTAACACCTGTAGTAAGAAAACAGGAGTTTTAGATGTAATTCGAAACCTCTCAAAATGTGATGTGAGTAACCGTGGAATTGCCCATCTTATCTATTTTTCACTCTGTGTTTTCCTTCCCAGTTACTTCAGCCAAACCCTGCCAATCTTAGAGGAGGATAGCACAGTCTTCTGTGTGTCTGCCTGGAATGACCAGGGCTATGAACACACCAGTAATGACCCCTCCCTGCTGTACAGGATAGAGACCATGCCAGGACTAGGCTGGATTCTGAGGAGAAGTCTCTATAAGAATGAGCTAGAACCCAAATGGCCTACTCCTGAAAAGGTAAACTAGATTATTCTTTTTGTCTTCTTGTAGTTTTCAAAAACCAATTTTTAAAATTTTTTTTTAAATTAGAAAAGATGCATATATGGGATGATTCATGTACCATGAAACCTTTGAAGAACATGTATCAACAAAGAAAAAAAAATGATAAAGGGAAATAAGAAAGATGAAACCTTTAGTATAAAAACTGCTAAAGGGAAGCAATGGAATTCTGAGAATATCAGCCTGTCAATTCTCCATCCATGTTCAGTACGATTTTAGTGGTGCTTCCTTACGTTATTCTGTTTTTCCTTGATTTATTCGTAATATCCTTGTGTGCCTTTCTTCTTCTTTTTTTTTTGTTGGGGGGGGGGGGTTATATTTGTTTTAACATCTGTCTTTTCAATTTGAAACTGAAGAATGAAAGAAGGGTTGAAGTAATTATATACAGTCTGAAAATGATATTCATCATTAGAATTATACATATAGCTACATGTACATGTACTACATAATCAGTGTAAGTAAAAGTTTTGTATGTTTTGTACTTGTATGTGTAAATTTATTCTTCATTGTACCCAGGGCCTCCAAGTAACATGTACAATAGTGTAAACCCTCTGAAGGAGTTATCATGCTAAAAGAAGACAATATATATCATAAATAGTAATATAAAAATAATTACAGGACCATAAGTCTGAACATCCTTTCTTTTCCATCTCATTTCCTCCTCAGCTATGGGACTGGGATATGTGGATGCGTTTACCAGAGAACATGCAAGGCAGAGAGTGCGTCATACCAGATGTATCCAGGACGTATCATTTTGGTGCCAAAGGGGTTAACATGAACAGCTATTTCCAAGTGAGTTGAAGGGTTCTATCGTTGATGGCCCATGTTGCAACGTAAAAACTTTTAACTTGGATAGAATTTGTTTTTTTTAATTAAAAGCCATTTTGTTCCTAAATACCGTAAATAGAAAAAGATGTCACCCTTCAAAAAATGGAGGCGCGATGGCTCAGTGGTAGAGCAGTGGTCTCGTAACTGGAAGACCGGAGTTCAAAACCAAGTGGATGCGCTAGCGCCCTTTGGTAAGGCATTAATCCTCATTACCAAGTCCCTCGGAGAGGACTTAAAGCCCTCGATCCCTTGGTTGCTTACTTACAAGCATACACATGCTTTCTTAGCAGTCAGTTAAAATAAACCATCAAAACATATGAGCTTTAGAGACTGTATTTATAAACTGCTTATGCTTCCACCCTTTCATATTGAGGTATAAAAGGTGGTACTCCAATAAAATTGGAGGTAAGGTCCATGGAAGTGCTTATTGATATTGTCTGAGGAACTTTTTTGAACTGAAAGACTTGTGCTTTACTGTTCAAAGATGACAGGATGCAAAACTACATGTTGAGGACACACTTGCTACCACAGAAACAATTTCCAGTAACAAATAATTCAACCACTAGGACACTTCAAAAATCTGGGAAAATACATCCAACTTTTTAACTTTAACATCCTTCCTCTCAGGATCTGTATTTCAAGAAGCGAGCTTTCAATGCTTTACCTCACGCCAAGCTGAAAGACATCGATAAGATGGGTCAGGAGGAGTACGAGACTGAGATGCATCGTCAGATCAGTCAAGCCAAGGTCCTCGACCACAGGTTATCACCGTGCGACGAGGCCTTCATCCCCGAGACGACCACAGGGGAGACCTATGTCATGTACATACGCATGTATAATGACAGAGATTTTGACACCTGGATGTCAACAGCTAAGGTGGGTTGCATTCTTGATATCTACTGATGTTTTCTCTGTTATTACTTACAGGCTACATAGGCCCAAATTCACAAAGGAGGTTTGGTTTAAACCATGGTTTAAACCCCTCCTGGGTTTTTCAAGCTTACATGTGCACTGAATCCGATTCAATCATACATTTTCTTTGAGCGCGCGCATGGGTAATATGCACTTATTTACGCTTATTTTAGTACGCTTACGGAGGTTTAAAACTTACCCATGGTTTGAACCTCCTTTGTGAATTCGGGCCATAGAGTAATGACAGGAGTCACAATGATATATATGTAGGCAATACTGTAGTCATGTTCATCTTTAGAATATGAGTCAAATTCATAACAGGTGTATTGTAATAAACCACTTTGTAAAATTAACAGTGAATACTGTAATAGGAATGCAAAATGTGCTCTAAGTCCTGACCAAGGATCTAGGTTATTTGTCATTGTTCAGTGGCTTAATACTCAAATTTGAGGGAACAATTTTAGCAGTAGCTTTAGATAATCTTGCTGTTTCATCAAGAAATCATACAAGTTTTGCATACACATCCTGGCTGTGTCTCTGTCAAAATCAGAACTGGTAAAGTTAGATGTTGATACTCAAGCACTTGTTTCTTTTTAATAACAAATACTTGTGATGGTTTGGATAACATCTATGCTTTCATTCTTTTTTCTCACCACCCTTCCGCTTCCCTTTCACCCTCCCCTTCAACTCTCCCCTTCAACTCTTTTCATTTCCAAGGCTGATATGATAAGGTATTTGTCAAAGTTATATCAAAGTCATATGAATATGATACCAGCATAAATATATCTCCTTTTTTCTTCTTCTTCTCAGTGCTTCCATATATGGGACCTAGATGCCCGTGGTTTCCACAAAGCTATGTGGAGATTATTTATCAAGAAAAACCATGTATTCATCGTTGGAGTGCCTGCCTCGCCTTACTCGTAAGTTACCCTTTACTACCTTCTGCAGGGCCCCGTTTCATAAAACTTGTTATCAATAATAAGTTACAATAACAGTCTAAGCTACTGATATACTTGCATCTGATTGGCTGGAAACAAATTTGTCATAGATTTGTGGAGGTTGTTACTGATTAATAAGTTTTATGAAACGGGGCCCTCTGCACCACCTGAAACAAAATGACTCCGGTCTCTCTCGAGGATTATTGCAGCTAAAGCTTTGTGATGAATATTAATGTAGTGGATGAGGATTAGATGTGATCTTGCAAACATATTTTCTATATGATTTTGAGAAAAAAAGAATATGTCACGGCACAACAACTGGAGGATTTGCATGATATCAAATGATACTGATACCCATTCATATCGGGAAAGATCATAGTATTTCATCTGCTAGGAGTAAGATATAGAGCCTTTAACACACTTTCGGCTCTCAGCACACAATTTGTGGGGGGGGGGGGGGGGGGGTTATAGATAAGAGAGTGACTTTTATCAAAGCCCTACATGTATAACTCATTTGGACATCTTGAATATGTTAGTGTGAAAGTATAATAGATATAGTTTCATTTATATTTTTGTGGGGATTTTAATGATCATTTCTTTTCCTTCTTTTCTATTTTCTGTAGAAAATACAAGCCAACAGATGTAGAACCCATCTTCATTGAACAAAAGAAGGAAGGAAAGACATGACGACTGATGATGGAGAGAACGTAGAACTTTTAAGTCTCCACTCTACTGTCATTCCATCCACTGCTAAGGCGATATTACCACCAACATAGACAATGAGAGAGAGGGATATGAAGAACAAGAGAGAATACAAAACAGAGGGAGAGAGAGAGAGAAAGAGAGAGAGAGAGGAAAGAGGGAGAGAGAGAGAGAATGAGCAAGAATAGTGAAAGAGTAAGCAAGAGACTGATTTTTAAAGAAATAGTGATACATGTAGTAAGACCGAGGTGCGGAGAATGAGAGAAAAGACAACTGAAAAGGCAAGGAAAATAGTGAAGAAAAGGGGGGAAAAGAGACAGGAGATAGAGAAAGAGAGAGAAAATACATCAAATTATCTAGGTAATGTGGTGCAAATTTGTTTGCAATGTAAAAAGTACTAGCGTGAAATGAGAGAGAGCGTGTTGGTGACAGAGAGAGAGAGAGAGAGAGAAGAAGGGAATAGCGTGTAAGATTTTGAAATTTGCGACAGAAGCAAGTCGTACAATGTAATATCGACTTTTGATTAACATCCATGTACATGTAGTAGGGTAACAGAGAGTAAAACCAGAAGAGACACGCGAACACACACCTACAGAGAAAGACTGAATTTATAGAAATACATGCACATGTATACCGGAAAGACACGCACACATACAGAGAAAGATTGGATTGATAGAAATATATGTACATGTAAAGAATAAATGTGAGAGAGAGAGATAGAGAGAGAGAGAGTGAAACACAATTTGAATCATGATAGTACACTGGATGTATTTGTATTTATAAAGAATACCGGTACACAAATAAACTGCTACATGTAGTTCACAAGTTGCCTTGAATTATACACATATGTATAATACACAAATATTATGTCACAAACATTTTTAATTGTATCGTCATAAAATATGTCAATGTACATGTATGTTGCAAGATGTGTGAGTATTATGGAGGTATGAAAAATTAAAGCACGTTCCAGGGTTAAACCAAAATGAGTTTTACCCATGTGTGCACCCCACGGCAGAGTCTACCTGTTACATTTTATGTACAGTATATGTACAGTATATGTTAGTGGATGTTACGACCAATTATAGTTATGAAATTACTAATGAAAACAAAGGTATTGTTCAATATTGACATGATCTTATCCGAGGTTTTTTGCACCCATTTGGAAGGAATTATGACAAAATGGTCTAGTGACACCATTGCATCAAATACAACTTGACTATAATTACCCTATCAGGAGTAAGCTTTCTGCTCTGACTTGATAGATTGTTTCTAGAGTTAATGCAGAATCTGTTTTTGCAAGAGGTTTTGTTTTAAGTATCAACAAAATAAAACAAAATACGAAACTTTGTCGCTAGATTTAAATTCAAAGAGATGTGAAATAAAATTTGAATCTGGAATCTGGAAATGAAAATCAGTCGTGGTTACCCCAAGACTTGAAAAAAAAAAACCCCCCAATTTTTTTTTTTAGACTTTTGTATAATTTACTGTATAATGAATTTACATTATAGTGAATGCAATGATGGGGATTGATCTGAATATTGTGTAAATTTAATACTATGACTAATGACCAGTACTTGAAAATTTAGCAGTACCAATACCTTGGCAGTACAGATGCATTTTGTTGTCAAAGATGGAAATAACCATGCTTACCTATATACTGTACTTGTATGTTCATGTATCGTTACAGGTAATCTGGAGTTCTGGTACAAATTTACTTCTTTTTTTTAAAGGAACCGTCAAGAAATTTGTATTATGTAGTAACTAATAATTCTATTACGTTACAGGTTTGTTGAAATTGTGAATGTGAACAGTATTACAAAACCTGATAATTGTATAAACTGACGAGTCCCTACACAGATATGCACATGTGGATCTACATGTATTTTAAGTAGTACATGTAGTGTCAACCTTCTTTGCCTATTTCTCAGCTATTTCACATTTCTGTCAAGTGTGAAAGCAGGATATCTGTTGTTTGTAGTTTCAGGGCAGTTTCTGACCAGAACTCGAGATTACCTTTTGAGGGTAAATTTGTCGAAAATTTCTTGTGTGTGAAAGAAAGAAATGTTGAAGACTGTCACTTGCTTTTGTTGTTCTATATATACACATGTACGTACCTTTGAAGTCATGTGCTGTGTAATATTTAATGATATGTAGGTAAAATGCAAGATCAAATTAGACTTTTAGAAAAGTCTGGAGGTCGTTGTTTAATTGGAGGAAGAATGATTGCGGGAATTCATAGAAGTGGAATTGCATTTGTGTGGATATTAAGAGCCTGGTGCTCAGATGGTGCTAACCCTATGCAAATGTGTCGCGGATTTTAACAAAATTAAGTTTGGCATGCCATCTTTGTCCAGTAACCTTAGCTTGCAGGCTTTGCTTTGGGATAAAGGACATAAGTGGTGGATCTCAATATATTAAACAATAGAAATAATGATTATTAAAATTGAGAAGTAAATTTAATACAGGTAACTCTGCCTAAGTCGAATCTCTTGGGACCACAGAAATCTGTTCGACTTAGGCGAAATTCGACTTAGAAGAGGTAAAAAACACATGTTTTGCTCATTCTGTTCTGAAAAATTGCTTCGACTAAGGCGATTATTCGACTTATGGAAGGTCGACTTATGCAGAGTTAACTGTAGATGTGATCAAGGTCCTATTGCAATTTTTATGCAAGGACCATACAGAAAAGTGAATGTGTTCATCATGTTCTGCTAATTTTTTAAAATCAGACTGCTGCTTTTTTTCGATATGTTAAAATGGATATGTTTTCCCGCTTTTATGCATACTTATTGTATTCATTCAAGATATCTGGGTTTTGATTTTGGAATATGTGTAGATTATTATTTAGTTTTGTATGTTGCCCAGTTAATGTTTTAAGCGTTGCTTTTATTTGTGTTCATTTGAAGGAAATTTGTGGAAGTAATGTGGGTTAAAAAGAAAAACCTTGCTACCTCTGTAATGATAGAAGTTACAATTTTTATTTGGCAGGGCTATCTTGATTTCAAGTGTCCTTTTATGTTAGGAATATTTATTTTATTTGTGAAGCATCTCAACATGAGGATAATTATTCGTTAACACCATCTCAAATCCTTTATTTCCGTCAGTAAATATTGGATAGTAGAATGAATCTCATCTTTCTTATTAAAGGGGAAGGTTACTCTGACATCAAGTTGATAGACGACTAAATGCAGAATAATAAGAAAATTACATGTAAAGGTCTCGCCACAGTACCTCACTAATACCATACAAATATATACACCCTCTCGCAACCTTCGCTCTGCATCTGACACATCCAAACTCACCATTCCAAAATGTAAACTCACAACAAGTGAAAAGCGCTTCTCAGTTGCAGCTTCAAAATTTTGGAATGATATCCCTTTCGCTATCCGGGAAATAACCAACTCTGCCACTTTCAAAAGAAATCTCAAGACTTACCTTTTCCCCCAGTAATTTAATTTTTTTTTTTTTTTTCCATCTTTACTAAAAACTGCTTGTGTTTTTTTGTTTTCCTATGTTTTGTAAGCGCTATGGTACTCCTTGTTTTTAGCGTCTTAAATAATCTATATTATTATTATATTATTAAGGTTAAGAAGATCCCTACCCAAAATTGCAACTTAGCTACATGTATATTTGTGGGAGCAATTCTTCATTTGTTTTATAGGGATTTTTTTTTTCTTCTTCAAAATATCCCAGTTCTAAAAAGAGGGAAAATAAAAATTATATTAAATATTTTATACCCAGCAAGTTGAGATAAGCTCACAAAGAAAAAGTCATAGTGTTGCCAATCTTCCAAAATTAATTTAAAAATTGTAATTTTTCTTTCTTTATTGGATTTTTCTCACACTTTCTCAGACACATATCACTCATCTTCATTTCTTTATTGAAATCAGCTTGATATTGGAGTGAACTTCCCTTTCAAGTACTGTTGACCATTTGCAAGACATATTTTTTGCAGCAAAAAATAGTCTCAATGTTTTTATTTCTCTTTAGAATTCCACTGTACATATTTTAAAAAAAATAACTACTGCCTTTACACGTTTCTTAGAATGAGTATTTATTTTTCCTGGCTCAAAAGCTCTGGGTTAATTAAGCAAGGTATATCTCTTTCTCTTTTTTTTTTTCTTCTGAAAAATTATGTACGGGAAGTATAAGTTGATTGTAGAAGTTCATGGAATATGTTTTATGATAGTATGTCATTCTTATGATACTCTTGTTGATTGAATTAAGGTTTACAAAAACACTGTACTTTTTGAGGTTCTGAGTTTGTATATTCGATGTTGATTTCTTTTCTTGGAAAATATTCTATACTTTGTAAGAAAATGATTTTAGTATAATTTGTGTATGATGGAAGAAAAAGTTATTTCACATTGTATATATTATTTTTCTTGCTCATTTTTGTATTATGCTTGGAGAGGAAGAATAAGAACAAAAAAAAAAATCACACTTAAACATGACTTTAGCGAGTCTTCATTTATGTATTTAAAGAGAAGGTCAAGTGTATGATGGAAGAAAAAGTAATTTTATTTATTATTATTTATTATTCTTGTGAGCTTTCTCATTCCTTTTGCAGCAGAAAACTTGTCTTGTCATGAAATTTGTGAAAGTTTCCGGATTTACACGATTAAAAAATAATACAAAAATATTTTTTTTCATCTAAAATAACAATTGAAACACATGCATGTACAGTAGTAAAAATACTTTCATATACAGTGTACATGGTAGATTTTTAAAAAAGTACAACTAAAATATCCAATTAGGAAGATTTTTAAAATTAGAATTAGAAAAATTTTGTAAAATTAGCCCCCATGTGGAAAATCTGAATTATCAGAAATATGCTACCTTTTCCATTGTGTGAAGATTCCCCTCCCTAGATCATATTCATTTCACTTGAAAAGTTTACGTTTATAAATTTCATTACTTTCTCAAAGATAGTATGTTCCATTTTGATACTGCACACGCTTTGATGTTCTCAATAAAATATGTAATAACCCTTTATACATTGTAATGAGGTGGACAATGTACATAAAATTATTGCTTTGTTGATCCTTAATATCAAAAATATATACACAACATAGAATAAAATGAATATATTAATGTACTTAACAATACAGGCTCTGATCATTATTACTGGTGCATAGCCATTCTGATAAGCAATGAAATTTCTATCAAATAGGAAAGCAAAATTACATTAATGCTTTGTATTTCATACATGTTAAAAACATGTGCAATTAAAAATGTGAACACTAAAAATATACACAAATACATGTATCAGCACAACTCTTTCAGCCTATAAAAGAAATAATATGGAACAATTTATTTCATCCCTGACTGCACTGGGCTATTCAGTGCACATCCAGACCCTGCATGGGAGTAGAGGGAGGGGTCTCTCAGCCAGTGTAAGGACACCACCTTTCCCATTCATCATACATTCATCGTATTTATCATTTACACATGTACTTATGGTTGTATATGTATGGTAACAATATGGTCATTGGTCAATGCACCACCCTTAGATTGTACATGTACTGTACATGTACTGTATCTACAGCACAAGTTCCAGAACATGTAAAAATACTACAGGTAATATAATTGAAAAACAAACCTGAAATATCAATGTGCATAAGACTTGTAGACGTGGCACGCAAAATCTGATCAGAAATCATTGAAATACGAGTTGTTGGGTCTCAATTCTCATTTGCATAAAATTGCTTAAAATTCTCAATCTTGTACACATACGTATAATTATGTACACTTGGACACACACACACACACACATACACACACACATACATGTACATGTACATGTATCAATATCTTTCATGGAAATATATTAGAGACAAATGATCTTTAAATAAAATACTGGATGCTAGCTCTATCTCAAATACATGTACTCTAAGAAGAAATATACAACCGCCTGAAACCCTGCAAAGTTCTAGTGTACGATGCCATTCCTTGGGAACAATTATTAAAATACTGTCTTAACTTTTACAAACTCTTATACATTGTAACCAAACAAGAGCCTCTATGAAGTTTGATTCCATTACATGAAATGTCTGGCTGGAAATAAAAACCAAACACAAGAAATATATTTTTTTCACTGGTACAATTACCTAAATAGTATGGCCCATATTCTGCTAAAATTTAAACCTGACATTCGGTCTAAAGTAATGTATTAACAAAGGAAGTTAAAACGAGGTTAAGTTTTCCTTTTGTTAATACTGACTTGAGACTGATCATCGGGTTTAACTGATTAAGTAAAATATCAACCCAAGTGTTTTGGTGCCTACATGTACATAACCCTGTGGTCTAATGACTGAAAATCTGATCAGCTCTTTGTCTCAGTTCATAAATGACCCAACTTTGACAAATCCCTTAACACCCCCGAGTCTGTCAAAAAAAGTATACAGTATTAGGGCAAATTTCATGAAAATTTGAAAAACATCTATTTATGATAAACATTGCGAAGGGTTGTTGGTTCATCATTTTGGTCAAAAATTGAACCAGACATAGAGATGGACCGTCCAATCTGATTAATACTTAATACTGATCACCTTGTAGGCCCAATCAATTCATCAAAATATCAGGCTTTAATACAGACAGTGCTGCACGGATCACACATCTTTCTGTAGGTCCATCCAATATAGTTCTAGATTTGAAACACCAGGACTGTGTAACATACTGCCTGGACCATGCTTACCCAATTTCCTTGTACATGTAGGTCCATTGAGTGTAGTTCTATCATTGATAGACTAGGTCTAGAATTTGATGGTCCTGCCTGGATCATATATTGTTGTAGGTCCATCCATTCACTGAAAGGCCAAACCTTAAAGAGGATGTTCCAGCCTGGATCATGCCTTAATAAGCCTGTTTTAGGTCCAATCAGTGTTGGTCCCAGCATTGAAAGACCAGGTCTAGGTATGGGCAATCGGATCATGATTTAGTAATCCCGTTCTCCACACCACCTTTCTGAGATGTCTGGTCTGGTTTAGATGGTTGTTTCTCAATGAATGTGAAGTAAGAATAAACTATACTTCCAAACACACTGCAAAATAGAGAAGTAAAACAATATATTTTGGGAAATGTAATATTTGCAAAATACCACATAACAAAGGAACACTATGAACTGATATTAACATTAAATTTAAAACATGCCAAATCTAAAGAAAGGAAAACTGCATGTATACCGGAATAGACTACAGGTTTAAAAGGAAGGTCAGTTGATTTCCAAATGATGCGTATTCTTGTTAAGAAAGTATGTGTGCAGAGAGCAAACATATGCAGGCCTTAAATCAACTACCATTTTCTCAAATAATAGCAAGGGCATTTTACTAAGCCATGACCTGAAAACTGATGACACTGAAGGCCTGGAGTATACCTACTTCCAAGACTCTCTGGCCTGTATTCACGAAAAGCGCCTAACTTTAAGCCCCCGCCTAAGTGCGTAGATTTAGGCCACCAAATTCTGGAGAGCCAAATGTCACCCTCTTTTAATCCTACAAAATCACCACAGTTTTGGGACTAAATGCAAATACAAAAACCGATATGATAGAATTGATTTCTGATGCTCATTTCATACCAGAAAATAATTTTGCTTTATTTTGTTACATAAATATAGTATTTTATATGAGACTTAGGGGTTGATGAATGGCCTGCCATAAATCAGTGGTCTAAGTTAAGCCAGGCTTAACTTAGGCCACTTCTGAGAATACAGGCCTCTGTGACTAAGCTCTTACCTGATGTTAAGTCCAATGAAGTTTGTCCAACTGAAAATGTAGTCCCCTCCTATAAACATCCCTGCATACGTCACACACAAATTCTGGCACAGGAAACAAGGAAAAAACCCAACATATGGGATTATCAACTATTGTTGCAATACACTTCTGCATTAATTCATGTCTTTATTTCCTTGATATCCAGGTATATTTGTTAACAAGTTTTCTCTTTAATCTGTTTTCTATATGAAAGGTTTTAATAACATTGGACCCATTGTTTTATAGAATAAGTGATTAACATACAAACATGTTTTTATGAGAATAAATTCAGCTAATATCAAGCTGAAGCTACATCAAATTGACTTTCCATGGATGAGCCAGTGGGAATGACATCTGTATAGAGGTGTCTCCTGAACAAATCATGGAAGTACAATTGTGCTTGATCATACAGGTACCTTGCCCTTGATAGTAGCTTTTCTGCAACTGAATTAGGACCCAAGGTAAATATTAAGAAATCTTTCAATGACAAAGATTTATAAATCTTGATACCAGTAATTCAATTTAGTGTGGGAGTGTGAGTACACATCATGCTCTAGAAGAAAAAACAAAAAACAAAATAGTGCTATTCAACATCTTAGATCTCCGCAAGGGATTTAGCATAGCTTCATGAAACAAAGAAGTGCATACAGACTATATATGATACACGTTGCTTCAAACTGAGAAAAGCTTTATCTAAAGAAGAGATTCTTATCACTGACCCCCAAAAAATATATGTAAGGACACATAAAAACACAATTATCTTCAAAGTTTTTGTTTGATTTTCTTAAGTTTCTGAACAAAGAAAAATTCAAAGTGTGTATATACAAGATCTACGAAGTATTGGTTTGAATTACCTTGAGGCAGCCTACTATGGTAGTAGTCAATGCTGAGTTGAGACTGGTACACATCACTATTGAATACATCAACACAAACCTTGTGGGAGTGAAGAAAATAAAAGAGAGAATTAGTACTGCTTCGATGATATTATAAGTATCCTGAACATACGCGCATGACACAATTATTGATATTATGGAAATACATGTACATGTTCAAGTAATACTGTAAAACCAGAAATGTTTGCGTGCATGAAACATTCGCGAATTTCGCGAGTGGTGGAGATTCAGAAAGTTTCATGCCGCAAAATAATCAATCACAATGGAAACAACATCAAATTATTGCAATTCGCACAAGTTTTGGGTTTTACAGTAATCGGTTATATTGTACACAAACAAAACAAGATTTTAACTACCTGATTAGTCACTCAAATTTACTTTTATTCATGATAATGTAAAAGTGGAAATTTTCATGCGATTAATTTTTTGCGCTCGGCTGAGTAAGGTGAATTTTTAATTTTTAATTTCGCCGACGTGCTAGGCTCATGGGCAAAAGCATACATAAACAAAATTATTTGTGTGTTTTTATTTTCGTGCAAATTTCATGCTGCTTGAATTTTCCACGCTGCAAAATATTCGACTTGACATTTTATAAACCTAGAAAAGTGATTTCCGTGGATTTTTTTTTTGGATTTGTGGACTCATGATGCCTCCGAATAATTTCAGCTTTGTTGCCCCCAAACGACTTTGTGCATTTTGCATGATTTGCATAAAGCCAAAATGCACAGGCAATATTAAACAGCCCAAGACAACTAATGCACGATGTGTGCGCTGCCCTCAACACTAACAGTGTTGTTAATCTTGTGCATTTAAATCTGTGATACAATTCCCTGGTATATCCTCTGTTCACTGCATCACAGGTAAATTTTGCATAAGACGAACAACACATTGGATTTCGATATGCAAATTATGCATATTGCTCTCAAGGCTACCCCTTGGACAAAAAAGCTGACATTGTTTTGTGACCACAATACGATTATCAATTTTTTTAAAAACATCAACAGAAAGAACTTGTTTAGTTCCGCTGTTGGTTGTATGGGAGCGTCGAATGGACTTTGAAGCAAGATTTGCCTTATGGATGTGGCATTTGATGAGAAAGTAGTAGTGTTGGCATTTAATTCAGTAGATGCAAAAAACAGAAGGGGATGGGGTGAGGCATACAGCAATATGGTACAGAAATTCACATTACCACCCTTAAACATTTTTAACCTTACTAAAAATATGGTCCAATTTACAAAACATCAAATAAACCCTAAATGTCTTACTAAAAACAGTGTACCTTTCATTTCAACACACTCTTTGCAAATCAAAAGGAGTGTAAAAGATTCAGAATTAACAATTTTTAATGAATTGGAATATAAACCTCCTCTTGACTATTCTTGAAGACAATAAAGTCAATACAAATGTAATTTTTAAAAAGTTATTACTGCTGACAGCTGTAAGGCTACAAAGCAGCAAGATTCAAGTATTATAGCAGTTTTCATTTTAAAGTGATTGATTAACTTTGTTAAAAATTGTAAAATCAGCTCAAATGCCAGTGAATTGTGTGCAGTCCTCTAACTACATATATAATTAAGGATATGTGAAAGTATGAGAGAAAATGGAACCCGTTTACTATCCTAAAAAAGAGAAAATCGTGATCAATCGCTAGCGCAAGTCGCTCGGCTTCTTCGCTGCGCTGCAGTCACAAAAACCAAGCACCAGCGCTTGGCGATTTCAGAGCGAGTTTCCAGCCCGTACGGTATTCTGTGATAGAGCGAGGTATGCCAACTGTAAGAGTTCTTTAGGGTTCGGTGGTACTCTATCCCGACATCAATGTTCAATCGTAAATATCTTGATATATAAATGACCGATCAGGTTATAAAACTCAGGCGATTCCTGTCTGAGCTAAAGGTTTGCAATTATGATTACAGCATTAGCTGGAACAGTGATTTTTTTTTTCAATCCTGGGCAAAGTTAATCAATGCCTTTAAAACACTACAAGCTTTCTGCTCCTGGACTGCTTTTTGACCACACACAGGCACCAAATGATGTCAAATCTTGGAATCATTACTGCCACTGCCAATAATTTATTTCATTCCTATCAAATATATCATTTGAAATATGATATAACCCACCCCATCACACACGAGAGGAAGAACAGAAGACTAAATGTGGTATCTTTCCATTGCTGGAACTCCATGGTCCTATCAAGGTCCCCTGTGAAGTAAGACACAGCCAGGGTAGGTAAGATCATGAAGATAGCATTGTAGTAGAGGATACCATACTTTCCCAGCTCCTGAACAGTTTATATGGTGAAAAGAAGACAAGGTAAATTATTTCTTCAATCATCTTCACAATTTGAGATATTAAAGGATACAATTAAAATGTAAAATACTCCTAGCTCATCATCAGGAAATGCAGCGAGAATATCTTACCACTACTACCTGCATTAAAGGACACCATACTTTCCCAGGAAACAGTGGGGGAAAAAAATAACTTTAAAAAGATCATTGCAATGTATCAGAAGATTTCATTCTTCCTTTGCTCCTGACAAGACATATTTTGATGAAAAAATACATTACTTCAAATAATGCAATCCTAAAACCTTGAGTTACTATAAGCCAGCTGTACATTTTACAAGTATTTGTGGAGAATGTAGGATCACAAATTTCAGAGGAATGTTCGAGCTAAGATGCACCAAGTATCATTGTGTGACTATACAGTACATGTGAAGTGAGGACAGTTTTGCGAGTATTCTGGAGAAGTTCCCTCAACCCTACCCGCCATTCCTCAACTCCGCAGAAATGGTACATTCAGCATTCAAAGCTGAAACAAAGAGAAATCTGATACAACTAGAGTGGCACAGCCATGTGGGGGACAGGCAGGCAGCTCAGCAAGCTACAATAAACAGAGGAGATGCGACCTACATGTACACCAAGAAGTTGTTCAACAGAACTTGTGCAAGATGACACAAAAGAGTCATCACACAAAAAGTGGTCATGGCTTGACAACATGGACAACAAATTCATTTCTAAGCAGAAGACAGTCAACATTTGATCCAAATGCACACAGAGGTTAAACTACATCCAAAACTATGGACCCAGATTTTGGACATATCGAGAGACTGATGTTACAGAGAGGATTGTAATTAGAAGAAAATACATGAAATGAACTTTACTTGTTCATTCAATATAATCTTTTTTTAAATCAAGCATTTCACATTTTATATAGTCTATTCATGTACATATCAAGAGCAATGAATGATGAGAAAGCAGCTTCAGTAGTTTTATTGCATATGGCTTCTTGTAAAATAAGTGATCACGTAGTCCTTTTTAAGAGACTACACTAAGATTTAAAACAATTAATGCTGCTGCCCTGAAATGTTTAGGTAATAATTCCTCTGCAGACTACGAGTTGCAAATATTCAACAAAAGATGCCTAAAGAGACCAACTTGATGTTCCCCAAGGATCTGTACTTGGACCACTTCTATTCACCCTGTACACTGCCCCTCTAGGGGTCATAGCTTGTCAACATGGCTCGTTCAATAATACAGGACTGAATACCTTACTATCCTTCACCACAGATGAGGAGTATATGTGACCCGGCACCACAAAACCACCAAAAAGTCGCAAGCCGTGATTTTGTGTAAACAACTGAAATGGAAATATGGGTTGGAAAATTTGATTTTGGGATTTTTGTTTTTTCTGAAAGATCGTTCTTTTCTGTACCTTATATCAAAATCTGGAAGCTTAAAACGCAGTAGAAGATGAGTTTTTAACAGTTTTTCTAGACCAGTTTTTTTCGCACAGCTTCGGTTTCTTCCTAATTCTTCGCCTTCCCGTATGATTTTTTTTTACCTATTCCCTAATGATTTTTATACTGTTAGACAGAATAAACTCTCAGCAATCTCATCATACTGATATTACAGTTCATCAATAGTCGCGAAAGCAAATTACAGAGCAGTTTTAAGTTCCATTTTGATGACGAAACAGAGTATGAAAAATGATTTCGTTGCTAACGGACGATCAAGTTTATGCATGTGAGCAAGAAAAGAGTATGTAAGTTCTATGTAAAACAAATTACATAGGTTAATCATTGTGAAAAAGAAAAAGAGTAGGTCCTATTTAAGTTAATTATAGGCTAAATTACAAGTTCAATGTATGATATCAGAAGGACTACGAGGTAACAAACCAGTATTATGTAACAGGGAACAAAGTAAGACACCCAAATGGAGCGAATAGGCATTGTCTAGTGCAGGTGTCAGGCCACCGAGGTGCCCTTAATCTCCCATTAGAACACTCTCATTTGCATCATAATAATTTTCGAATGACTAAAGTTCACAATTTGAAGCCTTGGCAATAGAATGAATAAACTATGTTTAACACTCCTACCAAATATCAACCTAATCCGACAATTCATTCATAGTGGGTGCTATGGCCTTTTGACTCGTTCTCTATTGATTTTGTCTCTTGTTTTCTTACTCCGCACGCTTGAATAGGCCTCAGCTTTAGAGCTCATTTCCTCCCTATTTGATACCAGCAAACCTCTCTTACAGCTCCTTTCATTCGCTGAATTAAAAGGGTTAGAAAGTTTCAATTATAATGAGTCATGTATCATTTTGAAGCTGAGACTTTGTTCTATCCAAATATGATAAAATCAGAAAAATTATTTTTTGCGACTTTTTGGTGGTTTTGTGGTGCCGGGTCACATATGGTCTGCATGTATATCGGTACAAGATGGGAATTAGATTTCTCTGGAAGAGACTAAATATTTCAATAAGCTGTGAATGACGGTCATCAAGTGAGAAATGAATTTCCTAATATCCATGTAACAAGGTAATTATACAGATACTAGGTAAAGATGCTGTTTTTTTTTAAATAAAGCATATACCAGCTTTCAAATTTCTTCTTCAGTAATTTATCACCAGTAAAATGTCTTACCTTAGAATTGAGTTTCTTCTTCATGACCACCCCATTAGCTGCTGTGAAGACATCGTTGGTTAGAATAAAGAAATAGCCTAATGCATCAAAGGCCAGGTCATCACTGGGCGGAAAAAAGTAATAAACAGATCAATAGAAAGAGGAAAAAAATCATCTCCCAGCAACATTATATTACATATTGATTTTTTTCAGCAATAATAGACAGTGGAGGGGACCCACATACATGTACTTCACAGTAGAGCTCAAGGGTTGAGATGAAGCCTCAACTATATATGGTGCTCTTCAGTAAAAATTAAAAATTTGCCTGATTTCACTGAAAAAGATTAGTGAATAAAGTGCACTATCGGAAAAGTAAACCTCAAGTTTTTGTTTGCATCTGTATCTCCATCCTTCACCTTTAATTAATATCATATGAGAGAGAGAGAGAGAAAGAGAGAATGAGAGAGAGAGAGATGAAGAGAGAAAGAGAGAGGATGAGAGAGAAATAGTTAAGTAAATCCTTACCTTGCAGCAACGATAGCACCAATTATCATAGAGACAACAACCACCTGGACCTTGGTTGAAGCTCTTATACTGAGATGTTAAACACAAGAAGGACACAAAGAAGAGCAGCAGTAATAGTATTACCTAATATTTAACAACATATCTTAAGATTTACCAATAATTACTGACAAATCTTTAAATCAATTCATAGCAAGTGTGCCAATTTTACGAGTAGTGTTCCAACAATATCAAAGTAATATGACAGATGAAGGTGTAGCTGCGATTCCCATAGAATAACAGACATTTGATAATCTTGATCCTTGCAAAATGCAATTAGTAACTTTTTTTTGGTCAAAATTTCCATGAACTTATTCCCCCCCCCCCCTCCCCACTTTCATGTGGGGCAAAAGGTATAATAAAGCCAAGCTCCAATTCAAAGCATTAATTTCTAGTAATAAAATTTTTGCAGCTGCTCATGCAAACAAGTGAATGAGTAAATTACGCAATGCGTAATAAATGTCCCCGCCGGAAGTGCAAATCTGTGGAAATTAACTAGCCTGAACCTTAAAACTTCAGTGAAAAACTTTAGTGAATAAAATAATAATGTTACTGCATGCAAAAGAAGAGAATACCAACAATGCATGTATACAACTGAAATATAAAACATGAAAACATTATGAACCTTCAGCCATTTTGAATAAATTTGCATAAATTTGCATGAATAATGAATTTCAAAATTCTGTGTAGAAGTTTGGAAGCCCCCACCCAGCCGTATCAGATAAAACAATCGGAATAAAAATCCGATGTGAAATAGAGGAGAAGTAGCATTTTTCGTCAATTTTGAATAAATTTGCATAAATTTGCATAATTAATGAATTTCAAAATTCTGTGTAGAAGTTTGGAAGCCCCCACCCAGCCCTATCAGATAAAACAATCGGAATCAAAATCCGATGTGAAATAGAGGAGAAGTAGCATTTTTCGTCAATTTTGAATAAATTTGCATAAATTTGCATAATTAATGAATTTCAAAATTCTGTGTAGAAGTTTGGAAGCCCCCACCCAGCCCTATCAGATAAAACAATCGGAATCAAAATCGGCCAAGAAATGACGGAGAAGTAGCATTTTCTAACATTTGAGCACACACGGACAGACGGACGGACGGACACACACACACACACACACACACACACGCACACACGTACGGAGCCCGTTTCATAGTCCCCTCGCGAACTTCGTTCGGCGGGGACAAAAACATCTTGTTGGCACTCAGAGAAAGTTGAGTAACTTACCCTAATACTAAGAATTCTGCAATCATAGTGAAGAGTATAGAAAACCTCCTGAGCACTGTAAACATGGGAAGACTATGAAGAAAAAAAAACAAAAGACACTCAAAGTCTGGATTATTTTACAGTTCATGTTGACATATTTTAGACTTGATCAATCACAGCACAAAAACTTTTACGACATACATTATATACAATAGAAGAAGGTGAATAAAAAAAAAGTTCACTATGAGAGGCACTTGTCCTTATGTTTACCATATGCTTCAGGAAAATAAAAGTGGTCATTTTGTCTAGTATTTGGACAAACATCAAAAGGTCAAGTACAAAAACGTAATTTATAGATAAAACACCTCTGAATGATATATGTAGCATAAAATTTCTGTCAGCTCTGCTGAAAACACCATTTCGTCTGCGGAGAACCAGAAGGACGTTAACTCTGTGTAAAAGTATATGAGTTATCTCCCTTCAGGTGATGAGAGTGGAATATTTTCTTTCAATATGCATTGGATATCAAAAAAAAAAGAAACACAATGTTTTTGGTTAAATCCCTGCTAGAATTTGTATGCCGGTTATTAAAATCAGCAGTATTTTTTGTTCAATCCCTGCTAGAATTTGTATGCCAGTTCGTAAAATCAGTGACGGAATGCAGTTCTATTCATGCTAGAATATACTCACTTGAGTCGTTTCGTGCTCCCTAATCCAAACACAAGATTCAAGATGTAGATGAGGGGCAATGGCCATACCTGAAACAAAGAATCAATATCCATAGATTACTTTATAGCAAAATTCTGTCAAATGTATTCAAACCATCACAAAAGGTTAAGTCTTAATGACCACGAAAGTCTGTCAGATGTCCGGCTGACATAAAAATCAATACTCTAAAACTAGAAACTTTCACAATTTCTAAATGAAGCCATTTTCACAGAAAGAGACTTTCACTAAATGCAAAAATACTGTGTTGTGTCAGTTGTAATTCAATAATTTTGTGGCATGAAACTTTGGCGAGTCTAAACCGCTTGGGAAATTCGCAAACATCAAACGTTTCTGGTTTTACAGTATTTCTATTGGCCATAAAATCACTAGAGGACCTCAATATTGTATTGTGGATCTCAATACCAGCTCAGTATTGGTGCTCTCCGACAAGACAGAGTGGATTTCAGTTGAAAAGCCCTTGATAGTCCTGCGAGCTACAAAAACTGAATGATCATTCTGAATGATAATGCTGCCAGTGTTGGATAGACTTTACATAGAATTAAATCAAATTTTTGGATTTAGAATTACTAGATTTTGTTTTTTTTCTTTCTTACCTTTTTTGGAATCTGCCAGTTCCAATCAGGATAGTGAATGATGCCTAAACTTTTACCCAAGAATAGGATGATAATCGTTGAAAGCATCTGTATGAATAAATGGAAATAACTAAATACAGTTACAATGTTGTAAACATACATGTACCACTAATTTTTCCTTTCTTTTTCATAATCTAATCATAGCGAATGTTCCCCCAAATCTAGCATTTCTTTAAAAATCAGAAGAGAGAGAAAAAAAAAAAGCTGAATATTCATTGATAACACATACATTTACTGTAAAGTTTTTTTTTTTTTTATTCAGAAATAAGTTTTGACTTGAAACCAAGTATTCATTTCTTGCTAATGAATGCTTTTCATTTAGAAGAGGATAATGCAGCTTAAATAAGCTTACCTGACCTAAGCCGACCATTTGGAACGATGGAAATCTGTAATGGAAAAGAGAAACATTGTTTTTTATTCTTACAATATAATCAGATTTGGTGAGCTTTACTGAGCTTTCTGACTCATCTGCTTTTTGTTTGTTTGTTTTTCGTTATTTTGTTTTTTGAAATTTCACAGTGATTCAATTTCTCTTAGTAGGCCAAAAACCTTTTTGTTATACACTGCAATGACCTATATATGTAAGAACTTAATCTGTTGACTACTTGTAAGTACAAGCTATCTGAAGATAAGCTTGTACTCAACAATAGTTTTTACGGTTAATAGGCCTCACTAGCTTTTGTGTGTGTTAGCAAGCTTTGGTCCATTCTGGGTCATTCATACATCAGAGGAAAATAATTATTCAAAATTTCACTTTCAACTCTGAAACCTCAAATTTGTAGCATAGTAAGAGTTGAGGAGTCCCTGAATCAGGTAATCTAGCAAATGAAATCTTGTTTAGAGCAATTTTGTTGTCTGTTTCTGACTACTGCAACAGTGAATGTTTGAAACAGTCCTACATAGGCAAGGGCCTGTGAGTGTCCGTTGACTACTGAATTCTGTTATTCCTGTAGGCTTAATACAGGGACAACCCAGTTCCCATGGGCAGTAGAGGCGCACGGCCGATTTGGGAGACTCTCTCCCACTTGGGAGACAGGCTCTGATATTGGAGACTTTGCTAAGAAGAGGACAAAAGAAACAACACCAACAACAAGGCACTTTTTCTCTGCCAAATTTTTTCCCCTCAGAAATCAGCAGCCCATTTGTTTTGTGTTTGGATCATAACAAAAAATGTTATGAAAACAAAAGTAGACAGTGGATTTTTAAAGTAGACGGTCATACGGGGTACTTTTTCATGAGGAATCTGCTTATCACATTTTCATTTTGAGCCAAGGTAATCCCTTTGCCGCAAATGTAAACAAAGAAAATTGGTCTCCTACATGGGAGACTGTCTCCCAAATAGGCCATCAAAAATGTTGACATAAGTCTCTGATAATAGAGATGGTCTCCCAAATGGGAGACAGTCTCCAATATCGGCCGTGCGCCTCTACTGATGGGCAATGGGTTAAGAAGTGACACAAGACCCCTACATATTGTACATATAGAGCAAAGTACAATATACTCAGACCTAGTTTCTAGTCCCCTACCCTCTTTTTTTTCAACCTGCTTTCCTTTGTAACTTAGATTCTACTATTGCAGTGTGACCAATTGGGAACAAGACCAAAAACTGCGTTTTACTGGCATAGCCGATATATTTTTCCTGAAATGTAGCACCGATTCAAATGACTCAAAATCACTAATGCACCATCACTAGTACCGCCGATAGTTTCCCCGTACTATGTGCTGAGCGGGGAAACTGTCGGCAGTACGGTCCCAGTGATTGTGCACTAGTCATTTGAATCGGTGCACTACAAACATGACAAATAGGTCTACAATACAGGGAGAATATCGGCGATGCGAGCAAAACGCATATTTTTCATCAAATTACTTGTCAAATAGTTGATATCAGATGCCATTTAGTGAGGTACATGTAAAAGATTTTTCTCAATATTTAAGTACAAATTTTCATCTTTCCTTGTTCAGTTTTGAAAAAAAATGCAACCTTCGGCGGCAGCGCACCCTAGACATGCTGGACATGATCAGATAGGGTCGGGCTGCTCGGAACTAGTAGTAGGGCGAACTCGGCACTGCACGGTGGCTATGTTTCAAGGGTTGAAGTACACGCTACGCACTGTACCCTTTTTTAGCCTTAAATTTCATGTTTTGTATAATTTTACTTCTTGAAATTTTCAACATTACTTCTTTGCTAATCATTTTACACATTGATATCAAATAATTTTAATTTAAGTGTTTTGAAATGTGTAATTAGTGCGAAATTCAACACAAGTGTTTGCGATCAATTTAACTCTCTGGGCTCACTCAGCCGCGATTTTCCACCAAAGCCGAGTTCGCCCTAGTACCGAGTTAGCCCGCATCCAATAGATGATGTCAGATAGACACCGTCACTACACGCAAGCTTGTGCATGCAAACGAACAAGTGGTTTTCTCAGCCACAATATAGCCATTATATATTTATATAATAGATGCCTCTAGTCTTAATTATTCTTTTTGATATCTAAATGGAGTCGCATCATCCAGCGGGGGTCAGGCTAACTCGGCACTGCGTGGTGACTATGTTTCAAGAGTTGAAGTCCACGCTATGCACCGTACCCTTTCTTAGCCTTAAATTTCATGTTTTGCATAATTTTACTTCTTGAAATTGTCGACATTACTTCTCTGCTAATCATTTTACACATTGATATCAAATAATTTGAATTTAAGTGTTTCGAAATGTGTAATTAAATGCGAAATTCAACACAAGTGTTTGCGATCACTTCAACTCTCTGGGCTCACTCCGCGGCGATTTTCCGCCAAGGCCGAGTTCGCCCTAGTGCCGAGTTAGCCCGCATCCTTTTGAACTTTGAACTTTTGAACTTTATTGAAAGAAAACAACTTTTGGCCCTGGGGGGGGGGGGGGGGGGCATATAAAGGCTTAACATAAACAATGTAATGTATGTACAAAAAAGCATATTAAAATGTCAATAATCATCAACAAAGCAACAAGTGAAATTATAGTACATTAGATTAGTTTAAATAATCTGCATCTGGGCAAGAATCGCAAGTACATGTACATGCTATCAAATACTGTAGCTTAGATATAACAGGTACTTTTAAATATCTTTGGTCCCCCAAAAAGGGGAATACATGTATTGGATTTGAACATAAAACCTGTGTACTAGCGCAAATAAGCTAGACTGCCAAGAGAAAGGGGCTAGCTATACGAGCTCTGTGGCTTATCAATCTGCTACTGGCCACAGAGCTATACAGCCCATGCCTATACTGCGTGTGGAGGAAGATATCAACCAAAAAATCTAGATCTAAATATCACCATTTCCCACATACTGTGAGCCATGCAAACCACCCTCGGAGTTTGCTAAAGGGGTTACCTTCCAGGATCAACTAAGATTGTAAAAATTGAATGAATAAAAAAGAAAAAAAGCCACAAAATTGGCAGGTGTGATCAGGTTTTTTTACCTTGCACTTGTAACTTGTATATATGGGACTACACATGCAAGGTAAGATTGGTGTAGTCCCATATATACAAGTTACACAGTGTAACTTGTATATATGGGACTACACCAATCTTACCTTGCATGTGTAGTCCCATATATACAAGTTACAAGTGCATGGTAAAAAAAACCTGATCACACCTGCCAATTTTGTGGCTTTTTTTCTTTTTTATTCATTCAATTTTTACAATCTTAGTTGATCCTGGATGGTTACCCCTTTAGAAAACTCCGAGGGTGGTTTGCATGGCTCACAGTATGTGGGAAATGGTGATATTTAGATCTAGATTTTTTGGTTGATATCTTCCTCCACACGCAGTATAGGCATGGGCTGTATAGCTCTGTGGCCAGTAGCAGATTGATAAGCCACAGAGCTCGTATAGCTAGAAAGGGGCCAGGGGCTGAGCCTAAGCTGAACAGTCGGGACTGAGCTGAGCGCCGCAGCACGCACAGTCCGCATCCACCGGCTACGTGGCGTTCGCGTCTCCAGCGTCCAGGGCCCGCAGCTCAGCTAGCCGCAAAAGCGAAAACTTTCCTATTTGAAATTCATGTAAATTACTCACTTGTACGTTGTCAAGACTGACTTGTTGATAAATACAATCATTACTGAGCATACTCCATAAAATATAGCTGCCAGAAATCGGCTAAGACGAGTTGGGGTGTCCCCCAATCCGTGACCTCCTTCACCTGCCATTCTCGATCTTTTATTTACTAAAATGAAAAATGAATGAAAATGGAATTTTCAATAACATGTGATGGTGGCTTTGATGAGGCAAATAACAAAATAAAAAGTCGCCAGCAGTACCAGCAATAATGTCTCAATACACGCCATACTGTCTTTGAATAGAGGAGAGGGAGAAAAAAAGGGTGTTCAATGTTACGGTGTTATTACCCACGCCGATGAAATCGGCAGGGTTATGTAAAGGGTTCCGTATGTTTGTATGTTTGTTTGTTTGTTTGTTTGTTTGTTTGTTTGTTTGTTTGTGTACAAGATAACTAGAGAACGGGTGAACGGATTTGCACCAAATTTTCAGGGATTGTTTGGATAGTGACAGGAAAGAATCCATTAAATTTTGGTGATGATTGGTTGATCCCAGCAAATTCTGTGAGACTTTCTAGTTTTGACTCTGTATGTAAAGATCACCGTTTCGCACGTATCAGATCACGGAGCCGATACCGATATCCCAACAAAGCGCATCGATAGCTTAACACTGGTAATTAAGTGGAGGTGCCGCGCCGTGGTCCAGTGGTAGGGAAAGTTCACCCTGAAGATTACTTGAGTTTAACAAATGCAGAAAAAATAAAGAAAAATATTGGCGAAGGTTTGATGAAAATCGGTCAAATAATAAAAGAGTTATGACTATTTAAAGTTTTGGATTCGTGACGTCACATGCGAGCAGCTGCCCATTGGTCATGTAATAAATATTCCATATATTCACTTTTTTTTTTACGTTCCACGATAAATTAATATTGTTTCTTTTCAGAATCTAGTATTGAATAACATTTCTGACAATATATCAAATGCACAGACGAAAATATTCTAAATTTTCTGAGAAAACTTTATTTTATGGAATATTTATCACATTACATAATGGAGGAGCTGCTCGCATGTGACGTCACAAAATCAAAACTTCAAAAGTCCATAACTACGTTATTCTTTAACGGATTTTGTCCAAACTTTCGCCAATATTTTTCTTTATTTTTTCTGCATTTTTTAAACTCAAGTAATCTTCGGGGTGAACTTCCCCTTTAAGGCGCTTGACTGGAGATGCGAGGATGGGGCGTTCTATCCCCGGCACGGCACTTATGCCCTTGAGCAAGGCATTTTATCTACATTGCTCTTTTATCGTACATCAAATAAATGAAGTGCTAAAGGGTGTGCGTACGCGTGTGTGTTATTAAAAAAAAAAAAAAAAAAAAAAAAAAAAAAAAGGTAATGGCGTCAGCACCATTCTCAACGAAGAAGAAAAAAATGTTTTTAACTACTGATTTATTAGTCTAGAATATCGTAAAATTGCCCGAGTAGTCCGGTGATTCTAAAAGCAATCCTTATTTGATCTAGAGACCGGTAAGAAACTTCACAGAAATGGATAGTATTGATAGGAACAGTAAGTTTAGATTTAATTTCTCTCACTTGCAGCAGAAAATGCTGCGGTAGCCAATATGCAGCTAGACGCCGGATCGGACGGCCCAGCGCGTACATGGCTAACGGCCAAATTTCGGGCATCGGCTCAGATTAGCCGTGAATCCTTACTTTTGCATTGTGATTGTTGATTTAGAACTCATCCTAGTTAATAATGTGGATTCTCTGGGTCTTTTACTACGGAATATCGAACATCATATTTATCAAATCTATCTGGAAAGAGACCGGTAAGAAACTTCACAGAAATGGATAGTATTGATAGGAACAGTAAGTTTAGATTTAATTTCTCTCGAGTTTCTCACTTGCAGCAGAAAATGCTGCGGTAGCTAATGCAGCTAGACGCCGGATCGGACGGCCCAGCGCGTACATGGCAAACGGCCAAATTTCGGGCATCGGCTCAGATTAGCCCCGAAGTTTCATTACTTTTGCATTATGATTGTTGATTTAGAACTCATCCTAGTTAATAATGTGGATTCTCTGGGTCTTTTACTACGGAATATCGAACATCATATTTATCAAATCTATGTGGAAAAAAAACTAGGTAGGATTTTTTATTCACTCATTCCGCCCCTTTAAAAAGCAAAGGTAGATCTAGTTCCTTTCCGTGTGCTCTAGATCGAACGTTGGACTAAATGTTGGCCTAGATTTAATTTCAGACCTATATGAACATACTACCTCATAACACCTGTAAAATTACACTTCGAATGATGCCTACTGACTTTATTTCTCACGGCTAATCCCCCAAATTTCCCGTATCTAGCATACAAGTAGCAACACCAGCACCAACACCGAACGTGAAATGAAAATTTCTTAATCCCTAGGGTATAGTGTTAGTGAACGGAATTTTGTACATGAAATTAAACACCGGCTGCCGAGCTCGGTTCAGCAGACAACATCTGACAAAAATTAGACACCGGCAACCGGAACTACGTCAGAAAATCAGAGGTCAACACCTAACACCGACTGATTTTTTTCTCGTTTCATAGTCGGTGTTAGATCATGATTTCGCGGCAAAATAAACACTAACCACAAACACCAACACCGAGCGTGAAATCACCCAATGTAGATTTCACTTTTGACCCCATATTATAGTATTGCAACTACTCTGTAGCACCGCCAAGGCGTGGGTCTGCCGCCTTTGACGGCCCCTCTAGTTTCTAGGATGTTATTAAAACTATATACTGGTACTACTACCATTGACACATGCCCACCACTACTAAGCACAGTCATATTTTGTACATTTTTAACCCGGTTTTTGGAAGGCTATTGCTAAGACGAGAAAAGTACCATTCTTCGTAGTGTAGATTTAAGGTGATTTAGGGAATGGGAGGAAGGGTGCATTGGTCAAAAACACCAACAACAATAATCGACAAAACGTAAGCTGCAATTTGCCTGAAAAAAATAATGAAAAAATAAAAACTCGAAATCTAGACTGCATCTGCTGTTTTTCTTTTCTCTTTCTCCGAAGTAGTATATTTTTGGTTCCCGGAATTATCAAACTTTTGCTGGACGTACATGCAACCTCGTTTATCCTAGGTCTACCGTTATTATACCTTTGAAAGAAACATAAATAAAGAGAATTCGGGGCCCTTTCCACACGAGTGAATCTAGTATTGTTTTAAAGGAGGGGGTCGATATTTTGCCCATATATTTGCAGATGTTTCGTGTGGCCACATCATCTTCATCATGATCAATATCATCACCGTGATCGATCAGGAGCGGATCCAGGATTTTGTGAAGGAGGGGGCCTAATATTCAAAAAATCTTCTGACAACCAAAAAAAAAAAAAAGAAAAAGAAAAAAAGGTTATCGGCGTTTTGGGGTGTCTTTTTACTAAAAATTTATCATTTTGGGCGCCCCTCCCCTCTGGATCAAAGTGATTGGTATTTACAAATCTTATGTTCGACCTGACACTTATCTGAATGCAACTATCTCTTCTCACTCCTCTTTCTCTCTCTTTCTCTCTCTCTCTCTCTCTCTCTCTCTCTCTCTCTCTCGATCTCTTTCCCTTTTACTTTTTTCCCCTCATTGGTTGGCCTGCTGCTTTCCACTGTGCATTGTATATTTATTGTATGATCATTTTATTTGTGATGAGGACGTCAACTTTTTTCTATGTATATAATTTTATGTGACCATACATGTTGAAAGATTGTAAATTTATGATGATGTATATGGAAAATAAATGAATACCAAAATCAAATCAAAATCAAATAAACTTCCTTCATCAGACGACTTAGATAATAATTAGTATCACATAATAGTAGCTGAATGGATTATTTCCGAGTTACATCTATAATCGAAGTGTCTTATATGGTAGACTGAGTGAATATATATATATATATAGTGGTTGGTGACTTTTAGAGGTCTGAAGGAATTTCCTTCAGGGAGATGATCCATCGAACCATATACTATTAATACATGGTTGGGAGTGCGTTAGTGCGATCTGGCAACACAAAGGTTTTTATCGTGGTGTACTAACGCACGAGGCGATGGATTATTTCCGAGTTACATCTATAATCGAAGTGTCTTATATGGTAGACTGAGTGAATATATATATATATATATATATATATATATATATATATATATATATATATATATATATATATATATATATATATATATATAGTGGTTGGTGACTTTTAGAGGTCTGAAGGAATTTCCTTCAGGGAGATGATCCATCGAACCATATACTATTAATACATGGTTGGGAGTGCGTTAGTGCGATCTGGCAACACAAAGGTTTTTATCGTGGTGTACTAACGCACGAGGCGTAGCCGAGTGTGTTAGACACCACAATAAAAACCTGCGTGTTGCTGGATCGCACTAATGCACGACCTCACAACCATGTATTAAAAGTTTTATAAAACGGGTCTACAATCTTAGTGTTTTCTTACAATCTTAGTGTTTGATCCGGATTAGCCGTGCGTTAGTCCCCTCGCCGTGCGTTATCACTTTTTTTTTGCACGGTCACGTGGTGTTATTTGACCAATCAGGATGGCTACATTCTTGAACCCGTTTTATAATAATTATTGTCACCCATGAAAAGTCAGAGAGGTATATCTATAGCGTTTCTCGTTAGCGCACTAAACTACCGGGCCCGGCCCCTCTTTTTTCTTCTTTTCTCTACTATACAGTTCGTATGTTGGTGGCGTCTAACGCAAACACTCCTGTCTTTTTCGACAACAGATGACACAAAAGGAGATCGAGGCTTGTGGATTTACTATAACATGGCAAATGTTTGCTTCTTAGAGAGTGCACAATGAAGTTATTGCTCTGCTGCTTCGGCAACTAGGCTTTTGGTTTGATGTAGTCATACATGCACTTGCATTGTAAGGGGGCAATATCAGGGGAGCGTTTCATGAAAGGAAGTTGTCGGATATTTTGTCCGACAACTGTTATAAGCTACTGAAATCCTTGCATCTGATTGGCTGAGAGCAAATTTGTCGGATAAAATATCTGACAAGTCCTTTCATGAAACGCCACCCTGATACCGCGGCCCGTTTTGATGATCACGTGGAGAAATATGGACTAAACTTTGCAATGTAGGATTTATTCCTTTGTTATAATTGTATTTATGTAGAAGACTACTACTAGAGTTTCGGAAGGTGATTTTGTTTTTTCAATCATCCTCAATTTTTGTTACAAAACAATAACAGGGATTATGATGTCACAATGGCAGATGATGAAGCAGATAGAGCAGATAGGCCTGATTACCAGACATGGGATATTATTGCTCAATACGGAGGGAAATTAGGGAAGAATTTGTGATTCTGACTTGTATCGTTCTCGTAGATCTTTCAATGCAGTCACAAATCAATGAACGTTTGTATACTCTGCAAACATGGTGGCGAGACATTTCTTATTGCTGATCCAAGCAAAGCTTGATACGATACTTCTTTTGTGACTTGCCACATCATGCTATAGCCTAGGTCGGATAAAAAAAAAGTAAGAACAAATTTTGTAGGGAAAGAATGTAAACAGAATTATTACGTACATAACGGAAAGGGCAAATAAGGATTTTCAGAAAGAAAGGTTACTTTTGTGTAGATGATACACTGCGTAATGGTCTCGGACCAGTTCCTCGACCAGTGCTGTGACCAAAACGTCATGATTGAACCCAGGGGCGGATCCAGGATTTTGTATAAGGGGGGGGGGGCACACAAATGCAGGATTGTCAACTTTGGGAAACTGCTTGGAGGGAGACCCATATTTTTTTGGTCTCGCCAGCCCTCCAAAAGTCGCTCAGTGGGGGGGGGGGGGTTATGGGGTCCAGTTCCCCTCCATAATTCTCTGACAAGCAAAAAAAAAAAAAAAAAAAAAAAAAAAAAAAAAAAAAAAAAAAAAAGGTTTTCTGGTCGAAAGGGGGGGGGGGGGCACAATCGCAAATAGGAGGGGCACAATGCATTGTTTTCCCTCAAAAGGGGGGGGGGCACGGGCCGGGATTTCCCCCCCCCCCCTAAATCCGCCACTGATTGAACCAGGGAATTCCCCTGATTGAACGGAACAATCGGATGAGAACTTTTAGTCATCTATGAAAATAAACATATTGCAAATGGAAACAGTTGAGCGGAAAGTGAAATCGTACTCGATTCTTGACTGATAGCATAATGAAGTATACCAGTCTATACAAATATATTCAAATTTATGAACGCTTATACCCCAAGAGCCTAGTGACGAACTGCATTCATCTCTTATGACTTTGTTGTATTTCAGTAGTCAGAATGCAAGTTACAGAAAAAGTACTGTTGTAAAATGAATGTCGGACAAGCCCCTGACAAACTTTCGGGTCGTCGACTACGTTTGTAGTATAGAAGCATGCATGAAATTTGAATACATTTTTGAAGTGGTCTATTCTCACAATGTGACAATGGCGTCCGGCATACAATGATTTATGCACTTTGCATTCTAACTTTTGAAATACAAGTCCTATGAGTAAACTGGTGAATGCAACATTTCGACACTTATGCAAGGGCGTGTAAATAGACCTGTTCACAAAGTTATTCAAATTTATGGATGTTTCTTTCCTGGGGAACTAGTAACCTGTTAATAATGAATGAACTACAATACTTGGAATCCAGTTTGCATACATTACTTGTTGCTATGTCTGACAAGCCTCTGACAAGCTTTCAGTTTTTCAAGAACAACTTTTGCTTTAAAAGTATGCATACAATTTGAATATATTTGTGAACAGGTCTACTTGAATGTATTACGAAAATGTCAGGCTAAGTATAATTGAAATACAAATCCTCGTGAGTATACGAAAGGGTAATGCAATAATTTCAACACTGAGGCAAAGGCTTGTAAATTTGAATCTACTACGAATATATCTCTTCGAAAACGGTGAAATGGCCTACTGCTGTATCACGTCATCGAAACTTCTTAACGTCTATAACGGCAATAAAGGGTAAAATATGGCCTAAGTTTTACATTGAATTATTAGCTTGATGAATCCTGCAATAGAACATGCTCCCCTATTTTTGTTCGTTTGTTTGTTTTATTGTTTATTTTAGATTGCGACTCGTTTATTAGTGCTTATTTCTTCTGATAACTCGCAACTTGGAAGTTCATATCATTAACATCGGGAGACTAAGTTCGAAGGCTTAGCTCGATAGCCTCTTCAACACTGTCCACATAATAGAATCGACCACTTGCAAATTAATTTATAAGTTCGTTAAAAATGGCGCCATAACTATATATGCTCTAGATTCATGTACAGGAAATTGCTGTATCAGACTTTAAAACTCCTTACATCATTGTCATTCTTAAAAACAAGTTAAAAGAAAATCAAATCTGATTACCACAATCATCTCCAACATAACGAAATTCTAAAAATGTAGTATACATGACAAATGCATCTTTACACCCATGCTGGAGAATCACAGCATGACTTACTTGTTTAGAGATCCATAGTGAAAATGGCGCTATATAAGCAGACTGCTGAACTTATACACCTGCACAGCGCATGGTGATATGTCGGGCAACAATTATTACTTTGTTTATTACTTTGATTATTCATGTGAAGGTTATGTATACGCTCTACCTGCAGACATTTTTTTAAACATGAAGTTCTAGAATTATGATACTTAAAATCTATTTAGCTGATGTCAAGGCTGGTACAATGCCGACACTATCTTAAAAACAAGAGTGGAGCTAGACTTGCAATGCAAAGTAAATTCAAAAGTATATCTAAGAAAAAATGGGAAGGCGGAAAAGTTGCCTCGAAATGGAGTATGGCCTATTCTTTCAGTCATTAATGAAGATTCGGTAGTGATGTAAATATTGTTTATGTATCTAAATTTCCATTTGATGAGCCATAGCTCCATATTATAGTTCAAGGTATATTGATATAAGTGAAGAATACTACAAACACCTGAAAAACTATTCAACTATGACCCTAGACCGTACAGGTAAGTTGGGATAGGTGAGTTGGGGGCAGTCGCGTTTAATGATATTGGATTCCCCCTCATTTATCTATTTTAAGCAAATCCTGTTATTCTAGTTATCTGTGTATACATTTATAATAACGATTATCGTCTTCCTTTTTTTTTTCTTCCCGCCCCATTCTGCATCGACGTCCCCGACAGTTGCCGTACGCACACACACCAACTAATATTTGAAGGAAGAAAAAAAAGTTTGATAGGTTCCTTCGCCTACTGCTCACCGGGCAATCAGGGGCGTAGAGAAAAAAATTCAGGGGAGGGGGCGGGGGCCCGGGGGGGGGGGGGGGGTGCTGGAGTAAGAGTTGCCAAATTAGTCGACAAGTTATAGGACCAAATTTAAAAACATGCAGCAACAACATAAGCAATAACAACAGCAACAAGAACAAAATCTTTAGCTTTTCAAATTTTCTGACGGGAATAAATCGGTCCTTAGATAATCAATTTTGCCCATAATGTTTAAAATTCTTTAACATTGACAAGGATTAACAATTTCACCATTTTCTACATAGAAAATTCCAAGAAGGGATGGGATGTCTTGTGAGGCCTCTGTCGGCAGTAAGATACCACTAGGCGGCTGCAAATTTAGGACGTTGACATAAATCATAACAATGATCATGACAGAGTGTTTCACCTAAAAGAATAAGACATGCCTAAAAGATCCCTCTTTTGGCTTCTATTTCATTATCCATTCATTGAATTGATATCTTTTTTTTTTTTTTTTAAATGCTTTTTTGCCTTTATTCAGATATTCAGACGAGAAAATTGTACAGAGATACATTATTTTTTCATACATTGTAAACACAATACATAATTCAATCCGAAACAAATGATACAATGCAAAATCTGCAATCTGAATAAAGATTTTAAAAGATAGATAAGAAAAAAGGTGAAGGTGCTGCTTTATAACCCATAGTATACATGATAAGTCAAACTGTCATCTTTACATATATAGGATAAACTACATGCAGTGCATTTTCAATTCTTCGATTTTATTTAACATTATTTATTATATAGTATTTCTTATATCAGTGGAGTTCTGTAACCATACTGTTGCAATAATAAAAACACAATACTAACAATTAAGTGGTTGGATCAATGAGAAAGTGAGGGAGTGAGGAGGAGAAGAAGACATAAATGAAGACATTTATCATTATTATTACTATTATTATTAATAATAATAACAAAAACAACAACAATAATAGTAATAATAATAATTCCAATAATTATTTTTTTTAAATATAGAAATAATCATATAAGTAGATATATAGATATTAAATTAAATAAACATATACATACATATACACATATACACATACACATACATATATATACATATATATATATATATATATATATATATACATATACATATACACATATACACATACATATACATACACACATACACAAACATGCATATGTCTGATATAATACGCCTCACTCCTTTTAAGGAGTGAAATTTTCCCATTTTTTAAAATGTAGTGTTAGTTTGTCCTTTATTCTTGCCTTTTCATATTCAATTTTTTCGGAGTTCTTTACAGCCTTACATATATCTTTACTAGTAGGAACCCTTCCATTTTTACGACTATTGTAAATCATATATTTGACCATAATCAGTACATGATTAAGTAATATATTGTCTTTCATATCAACTCTAAAGCCCAGTAACACATCAATCCATTGTAGATTAAGTAGCTGAAACATTTTTAATTCATTTCCCACCTCCTTCCATATACTTGACACTTCTTTACATTTAAAGAAGACATGGCAATATGTTTCTATATCTTTTTTACAAAATGAGCATAAATTTGATTGAGTTAGTCCAAATGCGTATAGTTTATCATTACAAAATACAACGCTATGTAAAAGCTTGTACTGAAATTCCCTTAACTTCCAATCTAGAGTACAAAATCTGGGAATTGAAAAACATGTTGCTACTGCTGACTTATCCAGATTTAAAGCTAATACCTCTGGATGTTTAAAAACAAAGGAATCCTGTAATGTACCAATAAAAATGTTGTAGAGCATTTTGGAAGACAGAGACTCAAAGGAGTAGACTCTTTTGTTAATATTAAAATAAATGTTGGAAAAGTCAAGAGTGTCATTCAAAGTATCATCTTTTCTTCTTTTCACCTTCCAAGAAACTGGTAACTTAGTATATACATCATTAAGGAAAAATATATCGTCTACATTTAGACCTTTCCTTATAAAATAATCCCCTGATCTGATATTACCTTCTGCGTCAATCAGATGTTTCACTTGAAAAATGTTAGCATCAAATATTTTTTCATTAAAATGAAAAATCCTACCTTTAATAAGAGTATTGTTAAAGATAATTTGATTTTCATCATGTGTTTCTTTGACAATAAATTGTTTCTCTTGTAAATAATTCCAGATATTCAAAAATTCCAAGTAGAGATCGGGTACTTTAATATTAATGGAATTGCAATTGTAATTGCAGAGAAATATCAACCTTCCCCCTACCTTTTTAAATGTATAATCAAAAAACTGTTTCCATTTCATGTTATTATTGCCATAAAGAAGTCTCTTAATCCACATTACACGTTGAGCGCAAACCATATACTTAAAGTTCAACATTTTTAAACCCCCGGTGTCATAGTTCATATATAAAATATTCCTTTTTATTTTATCGTGGCCATTCCATATAAAATTAAAACAGATTACCTCCATTTCCTTAAAAACCCATGATGGTACTGTCATTATAGAAGACACATATAATAATTTAGAAATTGCAAAAACTTTTACTAATTGAATTTTCCCAAAAAGTGTTAGATCTCTTTGCTTCCACCACCCTAACAATCTTTTTATTTTGCTCAGTATTTCTTTATAATTCATTTCTTCTTTAACATTAATATCTAAGGAAAAGTATACCCCTAGTACTTTAACAAATGAAACCATCTTACCCAACGTAATACTGGAAAAATCATCATTACTTTGACCAGAAGAACCCAACTTCATAATATGTGTTTTGTCCTTATTAATTTTCAAACCAGATACTTGGGAGGAGGAATCCATTATTTTTTCTAAGATTTTCATATCTTCTGTATCTTTCAAAAAAATGGAGCAATCGTCTGCATACATTACTAACTTCATTTCTATATTGCCTATTGTAATACCCTTCAAGTTTTGTTCATTCCTAATAACCGATGCTAATGTTTCTATGATTAACAAAAATAAATATGGAGACAAAGGATCTCCTTGTCTTACACCCCTACCTATTTCAAAATAACCTGTGGAAAAACCCCCATTCATGACACAGCTAACTACATTATTATACAATATTTCTATCCATCTACAAAAATATGAACCAAGACCATATTTTTTAATTAATACTTTCATATATGAGTGTGAAACGGTGTCGAAAGCTTTCTCAAAATCAATTGTTACAAAAAACCCTTGTACATTGTATATCTTTGTGTAAAATATAACATCATCAATAATTCTTACAGCTTCTCCAATATTCCTACCAGGCAGAAAACCCACCTGATCTACATGTATCACCTCTTCTATGACCTTCTTTATTCTCTCAGCCAAAACTTTAGACAATAGTTTATAGTCAACATTTAGAAGGGTAATTGGTCTGTAATTACGAATATATAAAGGGTTTTTATCTTCTTTTTTAATTATAGTTATAACACCCTGTTTCTGTGTGGTAGACAGTTCACCTTTCTCAAAAGAGGTATTAAATGAATCTAAAACAAGGTTCCCTATATCAGGCCAGAAGGTGCGATAAAATTCCACTGACAGACCGTCATTTCCAGGAGATTTGTTTAAAGACATTTTTTTTAATATTGAAGTACATTCACCAATCGTAATTTTATCATCACATAATTTCTTACTAGCTTCACTAATTTTCAAAGGGGAGATGTCACAAAAATAACCATCCGTCCTACCCGTTCCATCATGCTCTGAGTATAAGTTATGGTAAAAATGTCTAATTTCTGTTAAAATTTCTTTCGGATCAGTTATTTCCTCATTTCTGCCTTCTAATTTCAGTTTGTCTATAAATGTTTTTCTCTGATTTGATGCCAACAGCTGTTTAAAGTAATTTTCATTGATTTCACTTTCTTCAAACCATTTTGCACGCGATCTAACTTTTAACCCGACTACTGTCTGATTATATATCTTTTTTAAATCATTTCTCTTTAACTCTAAATTCTGTAAAATATCATCATTTGGAGAAATAACCAGTAAATCTTCCAGCTTCTGAATATCTATCTGTAATTTTCTTAATTTTTCCTTCGTTTCCTGTGCCTTAGCTTTGGAATATTTCTTGGTTTTTTCACGAATATTCATTTTAACGAAATCCCACAGGACTCTTGAATCTGTAATGTCTTTCTTCCCCTGATCTACAAAAGATTTAATTTCTGCTTTCATATATTGAACATATTCTACATCTAGACACAGACTATTATTAAACTTCCAGTAAGATGGACCTATTTTTCGAAAAACTTTATCACCCCAAAACAGACTTAGAAGAATAGCAGAGTGATCAGGAGCTATAGAGGGTATAATATTGCACTCAGAAATTTGTTTATCTAGTTCATTTGAAATAATCCAATAGTCTAACCTACTTTGAATTAAAGGGTTATTTTGCCTGTAGGTAAACTGAATCTTGTCTGGGTTTCTCTTCCTCCAAATATCCGTTATATCAAACCTTCCAAGGAAATCCTCAAATTCTAAATTGAAAGTATGACCTTTAATACTCCCCTTACTTGAGATATCTAAGTCAAAATTCCGAATCATATTAAAATCCCCACCAACTATCACAAGAGATTTGTTTACATTGAAGTCATTAAGGCGGACACTTAAATGATTTAGAAAATCAATCTGTTCCTGCTGTTTATCTCGAACTGGAAAATATACATTACAAAGAATATATCTTATTTTTTGTACGTTCACTTCTAAAATTATGTACCTCCCTTCTGAATCACATTCACTTCTCAATACATTCAACTTCAAGTTATGTGAAATCAGAATACAAACTCCTCGACTGTGGTTGCTTCCGTGACTAAAAAAGCACTCCCCACTCCATTCCCTCTCCCATTGATCCTCCACATCGTTTGTACTAAACGTTTCCTGAAAGAAAAGTATATCTCCTCTTTGTTTACTCCACTTAACTATAGCGTTCCTTTTGGTAACGTCTCTGAGACCTTTAACATTTAAAGAGATTATATTCAACAAATTATTCTTACTGTCCATCATACATAATTACAACACTATTACAGAAGATCAGTGCACCGTAATTCATTATAGTCGTATATTGGGTTTCTGATTGTAGTTTTGAGATCAATAAGTGTACCAATAGTAGCAAATTTGCACCTTTCACCTTAACATACAACGACGTAACACAAACACAAAAACGAGACAATACAAGACATACACACACAAAACAGAACGACGAAGATGACAGGACCACCATGAGAGTGTACAAAGGTGTTAACTGCTCTAGTGGTCACCAATGCCAGAAAGAGGTCTAGCGCCATCTTGAGTAAAAACATTATTAATTTTCCGTATATTTTTGTTTTCTGAAAGGAGGGGTGGGGGTGGAGGTAGAGTTTATGGTTACATGTCGTTTTTCCCGAAGGTTCATAATTCCAAAGGTTCGTTTTTCGGAAGGTTCGTTTTTCGGAAGGTACGTTATTCCGAGGGTTCGTAATTCTGAAAATGAAAAAGGGTTCATATTTCCGTATATTTCGAAAAGTTATGTAGGGCTCTCTATTGCATTTTCGGAATGACGAACCTTCGGAATTATGAACATGAACCCTTTTTCATTTTCGGAATGAAGAACCCTATTTCATTCTTGGAATAACGAACCTTCGGAGTAATGCATCAAATGTTCGGAATTATGAACCCCCTGCTATGCAAAATTTGTGTTTCAGAATTATGAACCTTCAGAAACACAAACCTTCGGAAAAACGAGTACCCCCCCACCCCCCCCCCCCCCCCCCCCCCCCGAGTTTACTACTGCAAGACATGTTGCTTTTGTTTCATTAATTACTTTTAATTTTCACGTCAATTTGTTCCTGCAGATAAACCTTGCATGAACACTAATCCAACTCCAAAAATCGTAATCCAACTATGGGTTTCATTAATAATCTGATATTTTTAGTATAAAAAATGGTGTTTTGGTTTCAGTTCATTAATGTGGAATCGCCCCTACATACAGCATATCTCTCACTTGCTCTAATATGCTCTTGCCTGCCCCTTCTCTCTCTCTCCCTCTCATTCTTGCTGCTCTCTCTCTCTCTCTCATTCTTGCTGCTCTCTCTCCTCTCTTTCTCTCCCTCTCCCTCTCATTCTTGCTGCTCTCTCCCCTTCTCTCTCTCTGCCTCTCATTCTGGCTGCTCTCTCTCTTCCTCTCTCTCTCTCTCTCTCATCCCCCCTCTCTGTATCTGTCTTTCTCTCAAATACCACTGCTCAAATTTTTTTCATCGCATGACCTTGATCAACTGTTTAAAAAAATCAGTGGTCTTCATTTATAATTTAGGATGACAATCTGTATTCAAACCACCACCAGCAATCAGACTTTAATAAGTAAAAACAAAAATAAAAACATATAGATAAATGAATCATATTTTATAATCTTTATTATCAATTTAAAACAAGATATCAACTTTCAATATCATGGAAAATAGATAAATCAATTTGTTACATGTAAATGTCGGGCAGAAACATATCAACACAGGTACATCAATGCATTCAAATTCGGAATGGATCAACTTGAAAATAAACTAGACATTTAATTTGACATGAGGACGAATTAGGTGGTCTGTCGGTCAATTGTCTAATCATGGTCGTTATCATCATGATCTAATGATGACCAAATACTGAAATGAAGAAAGAAAGTCAAGAATGTCATGATGGGAAAAATAAGGATGTAAATTGGAATGCGAAATAGACTCCTTGATTATGATATTGGTACTCATTTAATTTGACGTTGATAATGAGGATTATGATGTTAATGATTATGATGTTAAATATATATCATGATGAACAAATGATGCTTGCCATGATAGTAATGACAATAGCGATCATCATCGATCATGATAGCAGTACACCCTCATGAAGATGATGATGACTATCATGAAGCTGGGGCAGGGCAAAGAAAAAAAAAAACTTCGAAAAGCTTCGCCAGAACAGTCACTATTGTAATAAGTGGTATAGCGCCACCTCGTGACCTCTTAATGCCGCATAAGGTGGTGATGAAAGAGATATGGATGATAATGATATTAAGGAAGATAGATAGATAGATAAGATAGATAGATAGATAGATTTAAAGATAGATGGATGGATGGAAGGATAGATAGATAGACAGATAGACACATAGACAAAGATAGATAGATGGATAGAAAGGTAGATAGAAAGGGAGAGAGAACAGGAGAAAAAAATAGATGAATATACTGTCTAAATGTAAACGAGTGAAAATCCATTGGAAAAGGTGGTTTCTTCTGTTTAACTCCTTGGACGAGTGGAGTTTCATTCATTTTTGAGTGGTCAGGGCCCTACTCTCAAATGTAAACTAGTGAAAATCCACTCAAAAAAGAGTGAAACTCTACTCGTTTGAGGAGATAAATGGAGGACAACACCTTTCGAGTGGATTTTCATTCGTTTAGGCCTACATTTAGAGAGTATGAATCAGAGATGAGTGTCATAACAAGCATGATCATAAATTTTGTCATAATTATATTATCACAGTCATCAGTAGCATCATCATGATCATTATCATAATCCTAATGATGAAAACCAAGCATAGAAATGCAAATAATAACAAGGATAATACATAGAACTTGGTTACATAAAAAGGCTTAATGGTTAATACTGACAAAATTGCATCTAAAAATGATTAAAAGAATAGCCTTTAAGGACGTTGCACAGTTAAAATAAAATCCATGTTATTTTCATGAAACTTTGCACAGAGTTATAGTTTAGTACCTAAATATGACAAATATGCAAAAAATAATATAGGTTTATGTGCTTATTTTTTTTTCTGCGGGACTCTGAAGTTCGCAAAATTGAAAGTCATCTAGAATACCAAATGCAAGAGTTTGGGCGCTTTTTAGACCTCACGGGATCACAATGCTGAGTTCAATAACCAATTACTCCGTCAATAGTAATGCAAATTTAATTAAATTTTCAATTTTAGGTCAGAAATGTATACCAATGAGGATGAAAGTAATTATAGTGGGATCTATGCACTTTTCTAAAAGTGTAATTTCTGACAAGTAATGGGAAAATCACAATAATAATGCCAATAGTGTCCATAAATCTTTCAACAAGTACAAATGAAGCTGCACTATCCAATGTGTCGTCTGAAATTGATCCAACGTTGACCCAATACCCCATTGTTAGCTGGGATGAAATTTGAAACAAAATGATTTTCATAACCGATGTTGTTGAAAGGGAGGTGTGATACGAATTGCTGATATTATCGTTATGACAATTTATGAAATTAACATTTTGTATGTTCTATGTTCTATTAATGGTGAGAATATGTAGTGCGACTGTACAGAAGAATTGTGATATTTGATTTTCTTCTTTTGTGTGCGCACGATATGACAACGTTAACGGCTGGTGAAAAAGCCTAGTGCTTGTAAGTGGTGGAAAAAAGGGTGGTGGGCAATTTGTGAGTAGGATTTTGTTATATTAAGTCGTGTTTTTTATTGGACTCTCCTGTTATTTTTTGTATATAGACGATTTGTTAAGGATGCCTTTGGTCAGCATGTTCAAATGTGTTGTCGCTGAGAGGTTTTATAGTCGTGTCAGAGACAATGGTGAGGTTGTTATCCAGGGTGTAGTGATGGATGTCGCTGGTCGTGGTCAACGTCGAGACGCCGGTGCCGCTGGACCAAGTACTGGAGAGTGTTCTGCTAGCTCCAGCTCGAAGACGAATTTCATTCCCATGTATGTGAATGAAGATATTAAGGATATGAAATTGCTTGAGAGCATGCTAATGTTGTCACCGAAAACAAGTCGGGCAGAAACATATCAACACAGGTACATCAATGCATTCAAATTCGGAATGGATCAACTTGAAAATAAACAATTGGCTTGACAATATTAAGAGCAAGAACAAATTATTTTGGAGCATGAGAAGGATGTTAACACAATTCTTGCACTTATGAGACAAATACCCTGTATATACTCTGTCAAGAAGTAAATGAATTGTATAATAAATAAAATAAGAACAGGGCATTGCATGCCACACTTATCAGATATGTCAATGTTGAGCCCTCAGCCACACACACCCTCAACATGAAATACTTTGAACCTGGCCATACGTATTTCCCTGGTCAAACAAGCAACAAGGAGTGACACGAGGTGGATTCAAAGCAATGGGATTCTTGTTCAACAGCTAGTGGAAAGACAATAAATCTATAATCATGATGCCAATGACTCTGAATACTGCCGCCGCCACAGAGTGAAAGAACGAGTCACTTTCCGTCGCAAAATGATTTGCCAACCATGGGTTGTTTATAACTATAACAGCCATATGGGTGGGGTAGATCGATCCGACAAGCTCTTGTCCAACTACGACATTTTATGGAAAACTGTAAAAATACTGGAAAACTTTATTTTTTCATTTATTGACATCTCCATCATCAAAACATTCATCTTGTTTCGAAAATGGCAAAATAAGCATCCAAAGATCAGCTTGCTATGATCCTACCAGTTTCCATAAAGAACTACGCCGTCAGTTGGGTGGCATCACAGATACTGACCCAGTTCCAATTTATCGTCCGTTGGTACCACAAGCTGCTGCTCCTGAAGGAGATCTACTTCCTGAAGACACAGAAGATCCACTGGACTATAAAGTTTGCACAAGAACATTGAGAAAAAAAAATGGGTGCAAGTCCTACATTAGATGCAACAGATGCGATGTTCATTTGTGCCTTAGTAAAAAAAAGAAAACTGTTATAAGAGTGTTCGCACAGACCCTGCCTTCATAGACAAAGTCTAATAACTCCTTCCGTTGTCTTTCTGTATCTTGATGTGCGAAAGACTTTGTACTTGCTTAATACTGTAGATATCACCACACGATTGGAATCTTGTTTCTCAATACCCCTGGTAACAGTTACATTAATTTCACCATACCATGCTTGGGAACAACCCAAAAGTTTTCTGCAGATATGTAGTAATTGGGTTTTACATGCTATGTTCCAAATAATGGGACTCTACAGGGAATGTGTAGATGAATGCCATCAAGATGTTATTTTGAAGCGTTCTACTTCTACCTTGTGGCAAGCAAATGATTATAAGCGACCAAAAGTTTTGCTCACTTTATTTTCTACTGTCTGTATATTAGTTTTGTACATGTATATGTGCAAATGTGTATGTGTGTAACAACAGGAAAGTCAGCCCCTTTGATCCTCTTTTCTTTCTCTCTCTATCCAATCCCTCCCCCTCTCTACCTCTATTTCTTCGATTTGTTCTGACTAGCAAATACTACATGTGGTGATGACAGGAATATAATGTTTTTCTCAAAAGTCCAGTTCCTGTGATAGGGCAATCAGAGATCTTCATCTCATAGAATGTAGCACTACATAGAGAAATGACCATAAGTAATTTATGTCCAGGCCAGTGGAAGAGGATCATCTACATGTACATGTATATGGGGTGCCAAGTGTTCTGTTCATCTACTTATTCTGTATAATCTTGCCTCATTTTGTAACAAAATTCACTCAAAACTCATTTTTGTTACCAAATTATTGAATAGCAATTCATTTTGTAACAAAATGAATTTGAAAAGGTAATTTTGTAACAAAAAAATATACTGTTACAAAATCAACATGACCAAATCATTTTGTCTGATTTTTTTGGTGACAAAATTATCATGACAAAATTTGTTTTGTCCATTTTCATTTTTGTAACAAAACTCATTCTTTCACAAAATAAATACGACAGAATAATTTGGTTCATTCTCATTCTGTAACAAAAATCATGACAAAATTTGTTTTGTCCATTTTCATTTTGTCACAAAACTCATTTTTTTACAAAATAAATATGACAGAATAATTTGGTTCATTCTCAATTTGTAACAAAAATCATTCTGTTACAAAATTAACATGACAAAACTAGGTGCAAGTGATCATTTTGTACCCCAAACAATTCTGTTACAGTGGATGGAACCATTCTGATAACAAAATTCTTTTTGTTGGTAAAGAATGGTTTTTGCAGGCATGCAACCTTCTTTTCTGTCATATCAGCAAAATTGCTCAGTATATAACAAGAACGCTGATTGGCCAGCTTGCCCAGGGCTCCAGGTACAGTACATACCTGTACAAACAAACGGCAGGTGTGTGCACGCATTTGTAGAGCGAGCATGAGCAAGAGAGAGAGAGCTGGAGCGCGCTCGATCGAGCATGTGTTTCCGACGTGACCACTCCATGCATGCACTCGATCACGGCACCGTCAGCTCGTGTTTTGAAAAAGTAACATTAAATCTATGGCTGGTTTGAACTTGAGAATTAAATGTTAACAAGTATGACAGGGATCGAGGACGTGAGAGGACCACAAACTTCCTCGAAATACTGGATAGGATTCGAAACGAAGTATCTTTTCTTTTCTTCCTGCTGATATTGCTGTCGACCAAGCACTCAACAGATGACAAAGACCCTGGCCAAGTGCTGAGGGCTAGTGCTAGCGCTAGCCTGGGGCCCCCTGTGTGTGCAAACCCATATACCCATTTCTGTGTGCAGTGCATGTGCTTTTCAGCAAGATTTTGATGATTCCTCAGCCTCACATTATACACCCATTCTTGTGTAGACATGATCAACCTTTCCCAATTGCTTTGAGACAGTTTCGTTCACAATGTAATTGTATGACTAGAACTCAACTTCATCTTTAAGGGAACCTTATGTGCAACTCTGTCAAGAGGTTAAGTTTCCACATCCTTACCATTCTCATATTGCCATTTAATATCTTACATGGTATTAGACCTGTCCCCAAATAACCTGCCACTGCATTGCTTTACTTCTCCATTTCATATGTAGCCTACAGTCACACTTCCCTCGCTGTACAACAGAGGAAAGCGAAGAAGCTTTAACAGAAGTCCTGCCACATGTGGCTCAAAAAATTTGAAAGGAACATCAACCAAATCTGTAACCAAGACAGTGATATGTTTTGTGAGACCTGACATGCAAGATGGCACTACAACAGCTCCAAAACCGGCCACCATGAATGTTCTTAGCCAGCAGGGACTTGTAGGAACTGTCAGACTGAACAAGGGATATACCTGCCAAGAATTACGAGATGAAATAATCTCCTGCTTTCAAGATGTATTAAATGTGGACAACTTCCAGTATGACAGGGATCGAGGACGTGAGAGGACCACAAACTTCCTCGAAATACTGGATAGGATTCGAAACGAAGTATCTTTTCTTTTCTTCCTGCTGATATTGCTGTCGACCAAGCACTCAACGGATGACAAAGACCCATTGCATTGCTTTACTTTTCCATTTCATATGTAGCCTACAGTCACACTTCCCTCGCTGTACAACAGAGGAAAGCGAAGAAGCTTTAACAGAAGTCCTGCCACATGTGGCTCAAAAAATTTGAAAGGAACATCAACCAAATCTGTAACCAAGACAGTGATATGTTTTGTGAGACCCGACATGCAAAATGGCACTACAACAGCTCCAAAACCGGCCACCATGAATGTTCTTAGCCAGCAGGGACTTGTAGGAACTGTCAGACTGAACAAGGGATATACCTGCCAAGAATTACGAGATGAAATAATCTCCTGCTTTCAAGACGTATTAAATGTGGACAACTTCCAGTATGACAGGGATCGAGGACGTGAGAGGACCACAAACTTCCTCGAAATACTGGATAGGATTCGAAACGAAGTATCTTTTCTTTTCTTCCTGCTGATATTGCTGTCGACCAAGCACTCAACGGATGACAAAGACCCATTGCATTGCTTTACTTTTCCATTTCATATGTAGCCTACAGTCACACTTCCCTCGCTGTACAACAGAGGAAAGCGAAGAAGCTTTAACAGAAGTCCTGCCACATGTGGCTCAAAAAATTTGAAAGGAACATCAACCAAATCTGTAACCAAGACAGTGATATGTTTTGTGAGACCCGACATGCAAAATGGCACTACAACAGCTCCAAAACCGGCCACCATGAATGTTCTTAGCCAGCAGGGACTTGTAGGAACTGTCAGACTGAACAAGGGATATACCTGCCAAGAATTACGAGATGAAATAATCTCCTGCTTTCAAGATGTATTAAATGTGGACAACTTCCAGTATGACAGGGATCGAGGACGTGAGAGGACCACAAACTTCCTCGAAATACTGGATAGGATTCGAAACGAAGTATCTTTTCTTTTCTTCCTGCTGATATTGCTGTCGACCAAGCACTCAACGGATGACAAAGACCCATTGCATTGCTTTACTTTTCCATTTCATATGTAGCCTACAGTAACACTTCCCTTGCTGTACAACAGAGGAAAGCGAAGAAGCTTTAACAGAAGTCCTGCCACATGTGGCTCAAAAAATTTGAAAGGAACATCAACCAAATCTGTAACCAAGACAGTGATATGTTTTGTGAGACCTGACATGCAAAATGGCACTAGAACAGCTCCAAAACCGGCCACCATAAATGTTCTCAGCCAGCAGGGACTTGTAGGAACTGTCAGACTGAATAAGGGATATACCTGCCAAGAAGTTCAAGAGGAGATAATCTCCTGCTTTCAAGATGTGTTAAATGTGGATAACTTCCACTTCAAATTTTTGAAGGTATGTTTGAGTTAAAGGGAAATCCAACCTTAATGGCAAGTTGCTCTGAAAGAAAGAGGAAAATTCAGAGCAGCAGATTGGGGAAAGTTTGAATGAAATTGGACAAGCAATAAGAATTTTTAAAAGTTGTAATTTGGCACCCCATACATCTTCCAACCTGTGGAAACAAAACTGAGAAGGGCTCTAAGTGCCATTAATTAAAACAACAGGTGGCCAAGAAGGCCAAGTGGTCAAATAATGTGATGGCGTGGCAGAAATCTTCTAAGCCCTCCTACTAACTATTGACCAATAATAATTGTAGTTTCTTTCCTCATCCTATTTTCTATAAATGATGTTAATACCAATCAGCTGCAGACTGTTAAGAATGTTTAATTAGGTATAAAAACCAGACCCCAACCCCATTTTACTCACATGGCTCCCTATCCTATCCGGCTTCCATCTTTTCCCTCCTGTACATCTTCAACTAATTATTAATTCGTGATTTCATCTAAGTGCAGACAACCTTCACAAGTCGCGTATTTCCAGATTATATACTGCCATCAGAGTAAACCTCAAGAGCCCGAGCCAAATCAAATACAACGTCCACTGATAAAACTGAGCTTTTATGCTGCTACTAAGCAACTTATTATTTCTGCCTGCTGTTAAAGATATCAAGTAACATCTGCAATTGGAAGGACGAGTTGCCTGTAAAGCTGTGTTCCTGTTTGTTTCTGATTGTTCCTGTCAATTTGTTCCTGTTCCCGCCATCCAAGTCAGCTAAGGACGACCCCGCAACAAAGGAGATAAGTTGGCGAAACATTGATTTTAAATAAAACGCGGTGCATGTAAGTGGACACACATCTGAATAATTTCATTTGCTCCACTTACTTATCCCCCCCCCCCTTATTAAGTGGAAAGTGAAGTCAATTTAGGTAGCTTAGCGAAACGTCGTGGCGCGTAAGAACGGGGGAAAGACGCATAGAGGAAAACTGTTTTGTATGTGCTTATAAAATTAGAATCAGACATATCTGAATAAAAAATTTCATATTATTTTGCTTAAAATTGTTCAAATTTTTTGTAATATTTTGAGTCTGCCTTTTTAGAATAAAATTATGATTTTGAGCAAATCTGTCATATGCGTTTTTCCTGCGTTCTTAAACGCCACGACGTTTCGCTAAGCTGCCTTATAAATGATTTAATTTTGTCTGCTTTATAAACATATACTTTGTTCATGTGGTTGTTGAGATATCATTAGGAAAGTTGTTTTGTTACATGACGGATGAGTGGTTTGAAAGAGTGACCTGTAGTTAAGATATAAAAAAAAGTACTTCACGACACCTTAATCACTCGTGTCCTGGCATTTTTCATCCTTTTGTCCTCTTGATATAAAGTTTTAATACTTTTATCTTTCAACTGGTCTTTGTGACTAAGCCTTCGTCCGAGTTGGAACCACCCACGCTAACAGACCAATACCTGGTTCCTTCTTGATCCCATACTCCACTGCCTCGTGAAGGAGGGGTTGCTGAGCATTAGATGTGTAAATGTCTACTTTCGCTTTGTATTGTCTTTCAAATTTTTTTCAGCCACTATCCTATGCTGTGTGTTTTTTTTTACATCCTTTTAATTTGAATTTATATTTGTAAATGAACAAAGTATGTGACATTAAGAAATTCAGCATATAGGTGGCTCAAATTAAACATTTACCTTAGTATTTTTAAAATTTTTAATCTGTTCTGTTTTTTCCGGGGGGGGGGGGGGGGTGCTTTTTACACCAGTGAATTAACATACAATAACAATAAGTGATTTCTTTACTCTACAAAGATGATCTCATCATGCTTGAGGCTATGGATGATTGGATGTAGGGCAAAGTAAACAGTAAGGGCAACAAGAGTAAGCTGGTACTGAGAAGGTTACACATTCTCCTAGATGCCCTCCAGGCTTTTAAGTCGCCCCTACTCAACGCTAGGAGTGGCATTAGCGTGACATTCTAAGTGGAGCCTGGAGTTGACACAGGGGGGGCTTACCAGGGAGTTTGCTACCCCCATCATCCCAATCATGATAGAGTGAGCAGGTACTTCTTTGGACAACCAGGTAATACAACTATATCTTTGAAAATGATCAAACTCACTGTCATTATACCCCTGCATACAATATTTGAAAGGGGAAAGAAAAGTCATCCTATGCATATGCCAGTGGACCGCTGCACAGAGACAATAAGGGCTGAAAAGCTCCTGATCAAGCCCGTACCACAGGGAGTAATACATCCCCTACGAAAAGGCAATAAACCAGCTGGTCCAGCGATGGAGCTGTCCACAAAGCATTTGGAAGTGTAATACCTCTACCTTGTGAAAAACAAATGATTTTTATAAGTGACAAATTTATGCTCATTTTACTCTCTACTGTCTGAATATATTGTTTTGTATATGTGTACATGTCTAATAGGAAGGAAACATTTTTGTTAATTATTGTTACGCTGAAACTCTATCCATTTTTATAATTTCTTCAGCTATTGTTTGTAAGTAAATGAATGTTCACACATTTTCTTTCTTTTTAGGTTTCATGTTTTCCGGCTCACACCAACCCCTGCAAAGGCAGCAGACCAGAAGAAGGTTGAATCATCCTCCAAGGACCTTGACACTCTCAGTTGCACTCTTGCCAAATGCATGGCTGAGATCCTAATGTCAGCTTAGTAATTCAGGTAATTATTTTATTTCTTGTTTAGCTGACTTGATTTATTCCTTCATCTGTTTTCTTTTTCCAACATTTTTTTATTATTTCCAATATGAATGAAATTTGAGCAGTCGCAGTCAAACGATTTAGGTAACAAATCAAAGGGCTGCCAAGTCGCTGCCCCGGAATCGGTGGGTCATCAGTCGGTGACTAGTCGGTGACTGTGCAGATAAGCTCCCCTACTTTTAACACAGTTTTGACCTAAAATCGACCAGCGACCGACGGGAAATCTACAGGGCACCGCTCAGGCATCGCTGGGACTTTACAGCCCAATCAACTTCTCCAACAATCGTTGGGCGATGCCTAAATTCCAGCGGCGCCCGGACAGGCTACAAATCGGTCGGTCGCCGCTCTGATTTGTGACCAAAGCATTAAAGGAAAAAAAGTTAATGTTGTCTTTGAAAATTCGCTAAAATCATCATTTAGCATTTTCAAATAAGCAATACCAAACATAGTCATATTCAACTTACTCATCTCACAATGCCAGCTCATATACATCTTTATACATCCCTTTACAACCAAAGGAGAAGGGTAAGAAACAGCTACATGTACATGTAAGTATATGCTAAAACATGCTTAATTTTAAAAATGTCACTGTAACTGGTAGTTCGTATTTCAAATCATTATAGGTGGTTGCATGAACAAAAAAAATATGTTTCTCCAGGGTTCTTTCCGCTGAAGAGTTTTGCAAGAAACTACAGCTGGAATTCCCAGCATATTTCATGTCAAGCAGCATTTTTCAGAATGTTGTTGGTGGTGTTGCAAGGTTCGGTAGTTCATCCCAGTGTAGAGCAGTGGCATTAGTACATGTAACTGACGTAATTTGTCAATGAGCATAAAACTCAAAGTGGGGATCACATTCCATGCCTTTGAGAGAGGACGTATCTCTCATGAGCTTCTGAGAAAGAGCACTTTTGGCACCTAAATAACTGACTCTACAGGAACCTTCTATACTGAACTCAGTGTACTGATGGCAAAATGACAGTGGTAGGCTTCAATCATGTGATTTACTTTATTCAACACAAAACAGTCTTTAAAGTGGCTATTCCAAGAAAATCACAAATATATGGCAAATAATGTATCACTAGAAACTGGGAAACTTACAGATGGCAATCGTATAAGTTTTACGTTTACTGCGTATCTGATGATTGAAAAAATAAAAATAAAAGCACTTCTCAGCATCTGGAATACAGGAACCTTCTATACTGAACTCAGTGAACTAATGGCAATAGGAGAGGTGAGCTTCGTGTGATATTCAATACAAAAAAAATTTTGGCCTAATTATCTCAATATTCAGTCAAAATATCATTTTGATGAAATCTGAACACTTTTGCGCAACACAAAAACAATTTAGCTCAATAGCTTGGATACATGTGAAAGCACAAGAGAGTATACCACAAAATACGCTGTAACTACATGTATATGATGTAGTATACTGTTATGAGCCGACATGGATATCAAAATGACATCACAATGGTAAAAAGCCTCCAAGTGAAAGAGATAAAAGAGAACTGTAGAAACGAGGGCTAAATACAAGAGATCAATAGTTAACCATGTGTATTGGTGTGCGTCTTCAACACCAGATGGTGATGGAGATATGATTGTTGCCAAGTACAAGTCCATCCTTAACCAGATCAGGAATGTGCATGACAACCACGGAGACCTCTATCCTTCATGTGCACATGGAGAGCAATATGCACAATGAGAGTGGCCTCTGTGAATTTACTTCGAAACGGATGAAAAAATTTTATTTCCTTTTCCCTAGATAAAATCAAGAGAAAGGAGGAAAGCCCTAAATGGAACTGTTGATTTGTGAAATTACGTCATTTTGGAGGTTTTCCTCCAGAATGCCAATAGAGCTGGAGTCATCACAAATATGTCACTTTATGACGTACCTAATGTCAGGGTCCACAGCAATTCCAACGTGATAAAGGTGCATACATTTTTTGCTTTCTACTGGTTAAAAGGAGAATTGCTTGTTCAAAAAAATGATTACTTCTCCAAAATGTTACACCTAATTGCTGTAATTGCTACAAACTTTCAACAAAGTTCTAGTGATTGTATAATTGGTTATTATACCTTTTTTTTATCATTTAATCATGATTTGGACTATTGATGGTAATATTTTCATCTGTAATCCATCAATATTAGGAACATTACATCTAGACGAATGTGATGCAATAGTTTTATGGACCTTATACTTCATTGACAGCCATTTATATTTAAGAAATATAATTGTAACTAATGTTGGATTATGAATTTATGACATATACATCTAGATATATTTCTTTGATATTAACTCTAACTGCCGCTTCCAGGACATTATCACAATATTTTAGAGCTTTAATCTGCGACCTAATTTTTCTATTCCAAATGTGATTGAATTCAGTCCGTATAATACTCAGGGATGCCACTTAGAATTGATAAAAAAAAGTAGGAAAAAATCATCTAGAATGGGCCCTTTTGTACATAAAAAGTGGTTTTCTATGGCTAAAAATATGTTGAAATAGTAGGAATTCAAACTTTTGTCTGAAAAGTGGCATCCCTGAATACTGCTATCAAGAAATAAATTGCATAAGAAATTAAAAAAATGGAATACAAGTGTTTTCATGGCATCAATAGCTTTTTCCTCTCCAGAGAGAATATTTTTTCAATAATAATTAAGCTTTCCACTTCATTCATGCATAATTCAATAAGGTGCAGGTAGCAAAACATAAGACCCTGCCTTCACATGGGGCAGTGCATCTCGTAATAGACACAGCCACTATGAATCTGCTCCAAGAATATGGCAATGTGAGGAAATACACCCCCTCATAACACGAGAGTCTCTCGGCCAAGCAAGCTGAAGACCTGGCAGTGCATATGTCACATACCTCAGCAACGCAAACAAAATATTACTACGCTGGTCCGGGAGACCAAAGCCACGTCAAGAGTCCTCTCTTTATTAAGGAGATGTGGAGAGAAAAAGTTGGTAATTCACTTCTGATGGATTTGGTACTAACAATACTCGGTTCTTTGCATGATCATATATACTTGTATATACAATTCTTAAGAGAGCTCTAATCATTGGTGCTGTCACTAAATATGTAAAGAGCTTGTCCTCATCACCTCAGGGACTTGTTTGCAACTTGAGAGATTACAGTCTGCTGTTATGGAACTCAAAATCTTCCAAACTAGAGCAATATTTGTCCTTACATTTGTATTTCTGGACAACTTTGTTTTTCTTCTCAAGAAATCTGTGTAAGAACCGGTGATGTTTGCTCCCTGCCATTTCAGTTTGTTGCGACAATTAACATACTTTTCATTAGCATGAAAGATTACACAGTTTGCAGAATATGGCCCCTAGTGTGATGTTTGTTCAGTCCGTAACATCAACATCCAGTTTTCTTTTGTTATCTCAAACACTACTCTTCAGGAGATGGAGACATGCAGATTGTGGGATGTACGAGAACATGCCACCCTGGAACCTGCAACACAGGAACACACCACCCCGGAACAGGCCACCTCACACCAATCCACCCGGTCTGTTGGGACTCAGTTTTTCACCTTCAACACAAGTTGAATGTGAAATTGCTGCATTTTATATCAACATGGACATTTCTTAAATTACCTATTTTTTAATTCATGTGCATTTAGAATTTTTGGAACAGACAAGAAAGGAAGAATTATTCCTTTTTGGACAGATGTAACTTTGTTCTATTGGATATTTAATGTAGAATTCAGAAATAAATACCTTCATAATCTGCTAAAACGGTGTTACGGTATGTCAAAAAGGTTGCTGACAAAAGATTTGTCGATGACAGCACTTATGTATCTACAAGGTTTTACTTTTTACAAGCCTACATATATTGTGAGGGTCTTTTTCTTACAAGTTGAACGTGAACATGGAACATGGAATGTTATTCCACAGATTAATTGAAATTGTTAATCAGTATTATACTTCTATATGTTATGTTCTCATCATATGTACATGTACATGTAGGTATCCAGGCATCTTTCCTCACAAGGGAGACTGGTTCACTGAAGCGAGAAGAGATAACCTCTACAGGGACTCAATGCAAAATGAAGGAAAAGAAGAGGGAAACAGAGGAGGATAAGGCAAAATTTTTAAGGCTGCGGATCGGGGGTATTCTACCAACAGCCGGACGCTGAATCTCTTATTGTAGCTCAGTACAACCTGCTGATGGCAAGAGGAGAATGGTAGTGAATGAAAGCATGCAATTGGCCTGCCAGCCTGTGTTTCCACTGGGCAGGATCCTCACAACCATCCCGCTTTGGGATCAAGCTGGGAACATCATAAGTGCATGGCCGATTTCAGGCATCCTAAACCGTGTACCGTTTAGCGGGCAGGATGGGGACGGTATACCCAATAGTCTGTGTTTTCATTAAAGTTTATATTCAATGATAATTTGATAATTTGATAATTTTATTCAATCTGATCCACATAAAATCGTGGAAATTTGATTTCCACCAGCATTACAGAAAGAAACATGTAAATTGTACAGTACAATACAACATAACGAACATGTAAATACAATGATTATGCATTATCACTTTTTACTGTGGGTTATCACTTTTTACTGTGGGTTATCACTTTTTGATGGGAACTTATTGGCACGGTCATGACGGTAGGAAGGAAAAATGTTTCTGAAGGAAGTCATGTCATGGGGCAACAGGACTTCCATTCGTATGGAAGAATTTGTACACATTGTGATCATGCATAAAGCAACGACTGTGGTAATTTTTTTTCTCTCTCTTTTCATTACTCTCTTTGGCCAGGTTGACATTCATGGATAAGAGATCTACCAAAAGATGGTATTGTAATGTCTGTGAGCGATTAACTACAGCTCTATGAAACCAGAAAGAGGACTACCAATAGAAAGAATTGTAATGTCTGTGTTTTTATAAACTACATCTCTACAAGTCTAGAAAAAGGAAAAGATCAATTGTGACCTGGACAAGAACCCATCACTCTAGACCTGGTACCATCCCCCAGGCCAAGTGAGATTTTGATCAATAGGCAGCTGAAGAGGCGTCATCCCAGTGGCCAGGTCATCATGGTCGCGGAAAATAAAGAGGAGAGATCATCATAGAGGCCTCTCCAGTAGCAGCCAATGGCGACTTCCCAACGGGCAAGTCATTACCCTGGCCTGTTGTTGATTTTCAAACCCTTCGCCACCCAGTCCACATTCTTGATGGTCATCTGCTGAGGATGAGCTGCTGAGCTTCATAGAGTTATGTCCCTTTTTGGCGGACTCCTGGATCATTAACCCCTATGAGTCTTGTTAAAACCGTTAATATTATGATTAAATCTTCTGATCCCCTATCCCCCGTTTTGGGGGATTTTTACGCTGACAAACAGGAAATAATGTCTCATCATATTTGAAAATCATTAACCCTTTTTTTTGTGCTATTACAATTGTAGTACATGTATATTGAAATTTAAGGGGCATTCAGAAAACCAGGTCCACGGCAAGGAGAATGAGATAATAAAATTTTAAAGCTAATTAGTTAAATTCAAAGAAATTTAAAAGAAAGAAGATATTATGAGGTGAATCCAGCTAGGTTGCCTGCGGAAGAAAATGAATAGGAATAACGAATGAATGAATGAATAGGAATCATAAGAGGAAATTTTGCTAGATTTAAGGAAACTAATAATTAATTGATGAGCATTCACCTCGACCAGTTGTGTGGGGCAGGAGTAGGAGAGAAACAAAACAGTAGCAAAAACAAACCCAATTTCAACTAAGGGGAAAACAGCTCAAATTTAGGACAGGTGTAGATTGGAGAGTAACATGATGCACACTTGTTATAGAGCATTAATGAGACCATCCAGTATAAGTGGGGCAAGAAGCGATTAGGAAGCACAGAGGATCAAAATAACTAGGGTTGTTTATAGACGGGGTGCGAAGGGTGTGCCCTGGCCAGATATATACAATTTGATTGGATGAGGACTTATTAAAATTAATGTAGGCAAATGGGTGTGTCAATTCAGCCTGGAAGTCTAAAAAGGTACCTATAAGAAGCAAGTTTTCAACTTGTGACAGTCGGGAAAATGAATCTCCGGGCGAAGAATTCCCATTTTGTTTCTTATTTCTGTAGTTGAGAGAGAAAATACTGGTAACGCCACCAGAAATGTATTATAGCTTTACCTTGTTGAACTTGATTTTCAAAATTGCACAAGTACTATCAAGCTTCCGATTCCGGCAGTTTGTGAGATACCAGCTCCAGTTTATCTCTCTTTTCTTCGATTTCAAAGAGCCAAATTAACTTTGAAATAAATGGCAGGATTGATTGTGATATTAATCGGCAGCTTAGCCTGAGTGGACAGCCGAGGGGGGATGCGAGGACTCCTAGAGAACTACTGACCACAGCGCGATCACGACGTCAAACCCGATCCAGTCCATTTTCTGAACTTTACTATGAGAGCTCTGGCGCGGGCATCTTTTCACCTTTTAAAGTAACGGTACTGTGAGTAATGTAGAGTAAGATTTTAATTTGTTGGTGTCTGATTTATTGGTGATGAATGACAGATGAATGGCAAATTTAGATACTAATTAAAAGTCAGCGAAGGCAGACTTGTAAATTCAATCTGACATTGTTTTTGACCTTGGTATCCTTTAAAAGCCTTTTGAAAAGAATAAGAATGTGTGGTGGTTTGTATGGGTAAAACCTGTCAATTCTGATAATCTTTACTGTCTGGAGCCTTGGCATAAATCTGAAATCATTATGCCACAGGTTGCAGCATATGTAGAAAAAATTTGCAAGTGTATGGACCCACACGCAGCAAATTCTTAAAATGTAATTTGCTTTTGAATGCATTCTGATGAAACATCCATTAGGTTGCAGCACTATGATGAACATAGTGAATTATATCACTCTACATTTGAAAATCATTCATGATCTCATTTCTTACCTTTCATTGCAGGGTCTTGCTAACATATTGCTTGCCTTCTCTCTAGCGAAAGAGAGTTTCATTGGCAGGTGAACAAACAAAGGAAAGGCCACCTGTACGTACAAACCCTGCTTGTGGAAAAGGACTCGTAAAGAGTCGCATCCCATTCAAGCCCAGAACCTGGATTTTCGTCACAAGAAAACAGCTCCTAAGAAAGTTAATACAGAGTCCTTCACACCTCTGAGATCTGTGAACAATAAAATGATATAATACATCTGCATCCAACTGATCAATGCTCCCAAGGATGAACATCCATCTACTTATGTCGCTGGCCACAAAGCTCCAGCAAACAGACTGGCAAGCAAAGACCTACAAGTACATGTAGCCCCCAACTCCAGTCAAACTAAATAAAATCACAGCCTTCTTGAACTCATATACAAGTTGAACAGATGTACATGTATCACTTCTACTATCAGGCTTGATGTTAGGGTTTCCTTTAGATTTTCCAGAGTGAGCACTGAGAGTTCAAAATTTCTGGAAGATGATGCTCCTGGAAGCATACATCTACTGTAGACAAATAAAATCATCATGAACATCTTAACCTCAGCAATAACAAGGCAAGGGTGTGGCAAGAAATAAAGAATTCTGTAAATGCCAAAATCCAAGATTGAGAAAAGAGCATAGATGTGACATGGCCCAGAACTTGTAACTTGTTCTTATCCATGACCATGATTATAAGAATTGGTGTGAAAGGAAATACACCTTACTTTACCAAAGTAACGTCAATGCTCAACATGAACTCAATGGTCCAATAACTCTAAGATAAGATAAGACAAGACAAGGTGAGAACGGGTGACCTGAGGAAAGCCTGTGAAGAATTGGATAAGGTAAAATAACAAGAAATATTTTAATCCTACAACTTCCCTGAAAAAAGCTATAAAAAACAGAATCACTCACTGATCAGTCTGCACTATAGAAAGGGTGAGGTTAACGAGAGAGCACAAACTTACCCCCTGTTCAGATACAAAACATTTATACCGAAACTCGATAAAGAAACGTCGTATAAAATTTTCATCGTATAGCCTACGGACCGTTCAGACACATTATCTCAACCGATTAGAAAAACATCGTATACAGTGTAGATGCGCAGTTTTCCACTGCGCATGTTGTTACGGTCGCCGCCAGTCCCCGCCCAGTTATACCGTTCTATGGTCGCCATACGTTCAGACACACACGGAAAGGTGATTCGTTATCGAGTTCTAGTTCGAAACGATGCTCTGACCCCAGTTTCGTTATACAACGTTTTGTTATACGTTTCGTTAGTCAGCGTTCAGACACATAAATCCACAAAAATTCATCGTATAGCTATACCGTTTTGGTATAAATTTTTTGTGTCTGAACACCCTGTTATAGTGACAGAAAATAAATCAGTGAAGTATGCATATTGTATCTTTTATCTAGTCCTGAAAAACTGATCCCGATGATTTTTACAAGTCATTCATGGACTAGGAAGTCTCTTACTTGGCTTTACAAGAGAAGAAATGAAATTATTTTCACTCTTCACTGCTCTTTTAATTGTGTCCCATCAATTGCTACAATTAAACTTGTTATCATTATGAGTTGTGACTGATAAAGGCTAGTTTGTATTATTCATCTTTCAATGATTTATTTCAGGTCATCCTTGAATTACATATTACTTTGTAACTTTTACAGAATTGAACACAATATCTGCCTCTCTTCTCTTCTATCATTCCACCTGTTACTCTAGTCTGCTGCACCTGTCACATGCCTTCTCTTGTTGTTCTCCAGCATGGTGATACTGGATCCCAACTGGATGATTATCTTAGTGAGGATGCCCCTAAAGTAGAATGAGCTGCTGGGCTGAAACCCTCAATCCACCTTCTGTTCCAGTCTGTTGCACCTGTCAGATGCCTTCTCTCTGTTATTCTCCAGCTTGGCTATCCTGGATCCAAACTGGATTGCCCTTTTAGGAAGCTTCGATGATGCCCCCAGACCAAGTTGCTGGGCTGCAACCCGTAGAAGTAGCTTTTCACCAACCCCTCTAGGTAGATTCAGGTCAGCCTGTAACATGGAACAATGGACAGCATAAATTTAGAAATGTCTTTCATTGTCTTTTAACTCCCAATCATGGTGTTTTCACTTAAAATTCTCACCTGTGCTCTGGGGTTCATGACAACCAATGTGAAAGGAAACATTACAAGAAGACCCATTTTTATTATGAAGCAAGTTTATTGTGGCAATACTTTATTTTCAAAGCAAGCTAGAAATTCACAGACTCATACACTGTATAAGACTGACTTGTAGCCTCAGTATCTGATTAAATCAAACATGGTGGTAGCCAATTGGTAGTTTGTGAGTTGTCGCTTATGATCCTCAGAAATTCTTAAACAATACTGTCTGTCAATCAAAGTGTAAACCTGGTAGAAATAATTTACGTGAATGTAAGATGGATACCTTATCATAAGCAGAAGATCTATGGCAAAGTCACTGTTACCACAGTACATTGAGAAAAGATTGTTTTCAATTTATTGCATTGTACACAGTACATAAATAGGAAACACAAAACTGATACAAGAAAATGACTAAAAAATCATGTAGGTCTGAACAACTGCATAATTTCATATGACAAAACTATAATGTGGTATAAAATATTGCATGTTAATTACCTTGAGGTGGATAGGAAGACTGTTCAGGAAGGAGACAACATCTTCATCAAGGTAGGGTATTCGAGACTCTCTTCCATGATCTGATATCACTCTAGAAATCAGAGGGAAATTTTTGATAAATCATGAGACAGGGGGGTGCTCGTATTCAATACTTGTTAAAATGAAGGGGGAAAAGGGAGAGAGAGAAAAAAGCTCTCTCATTCTTGAAAATGTTTCTTGTATTTTATAATCAAACCTATCCCTCTCAGCCTTTAAAGGGAAATCCAACCTTCATGGTAAGTTGTTTTGAAAGAAAGAGGGAAACTCAGAGAAGCAGATTGGCGAAAGTTTGAACGAAATCGTACAAGCAATATTAAAGAAAGTTTTGAAGTTTGGAAAGTTGTAGTCACTATACATATGGGAATTTCAAATTGGCTGAATCGGTAATGTCACTGTGATGCAGTAGCAGACAACTCCCCATTTGCTCCAACACTCAAAATGAATGTCATTTCTGCAAAATGTATTTCTCAGTAGGATCTTTTTCTTTTATGAGGACCTATAACAATATATGCTACATGTATCTACATTCTTGAGTATGCCAAGGGAAAGGAGAATACCGCAAATTAATGATATTTTAGTGTATGACAAATGGGAGAGTTGACTGCCAATACGTCAAATTTACTTAGCAAATTGCTAATTTGAGATTAGCACAGATTTGAGTGATCTCATTATTCAAACATCCATAGCTTTCTTATTCTTTGTCCGATTTCTTGCAAACTTCCACCACCCTGTTTTTCTTATTTTTCTGTTTTCACAGAAGTCAACTTGTTACAAAGGTTGAATTGCCCCTTAACATAACCCTATTCTCATATTATATTTGGTGTTATATCTTAATACAATTTCAGACTGGAACCAGAAATAGATATTGCTCAACCATTTATTGTTAAATACTGTATTTGTATTCTATTATTTAGTACTTGTGTATTCAATCCTTTTTTCTTTTGTCATTGTACATATAAGGCCTCTTCAAAGAGAAAATACAGGGGGGGAGGGAGAAAGAAATAGAGTAACAGTGATATGATGATAAATCATGAAAAAATTAATTTTCTGTTATTAACCTTATTGAGCCAAGACATGAGAACCAAAATTTCAGTTAGTCCCGATCTCCATCAACATGATAAGCTATAAAATATTCTCACATGATAACAACTACAGTTGATTTATGAACCGACAACAAAGTTTAGACAAGCGTCAATTGCCCAGATTCTTACGATACTCGCGAGACACATAAGACCTATTTACGCATGCACAGTTACTTCTCACACGAGCCGTAAACACGTCCCGCCCACACGGGAATGCCTGGAACGATTGTTTCTATACTAGTGTAGACGTACCAGGCCTCTTAGGGGCAATGAAAAGAAATGATGGTTGGTTAATTATCTAACCTAACACAGGTGTTTTTGGTGTAGCAAGGGACCTATGGGATGTGAAACAGAAAACAGGTCAGGCATTTTTGTAATCCAAACCTACCCTCCTTGTCTAATAAATAATATTCCACTGGGTGCAACTAATCCATATCCTGGTGCATGTTAAAGGTACAATTTCACGCTGTTATTGTTTCATACTGTTAACCCTTTCGAGACAACTGACCACATTTTGTAGTTTGGCTCAATAACTTTTGATTCAGAGCCCTAAAATATATACCAGATGCAAGAGTAGAAAGAGCACAAATTTCACACAATGTGTCCATTTTTGTTGCATGACCATATTGCATTTGATGCCAGGAATTTTATAAAGGAGAATAAGCCTTAAAATCCTTAAATTGGCAACACATTGAGAGGTTCAAAATCATTGTTTTTGTCAAAATTGGCAATTTTTTCAACATTTCCACAAAGTTACTAACCATGTTTGTTGTTTTCGAGAACTTAACATTTTATTAGAACCATGTAGTATTGAAAGAAAATTATATTTGCTGCCAATTTGAAGAACAAAATGTGATCAATTTAAGCCCTTAAATAATTCCAGTCTTGAAAGGGTTAACCAATCAAAGTTGCTTTTTTCTACTCAGGTTTTATCATCATTAAACAACACTGTGTTTAGTTAGGGTAAAAGTTTATACACATGCATGAATTTTCATAATGTCAAATGTGATTTAGTTGTGACATACATGTACAAAAAACAAAAAAAAATCCTTAAAGATCTTACTTTCAAAATTAAAAACTTAAAAATAATGATCCTTATAGATCGTAATTTAAAACGTTAAGATAATACTTTCACAGTGTGATTGTTGCAGCCCCACATGGTCAAATTATCTAACATGTAAATAACATTCTTACATCATAAAATAGTCTATGAACCGAAAGGGCTTCCCTGTAAAAAGAAGACAAAGTATGCAGGTCTGGTTATTTATATATTTCTATGATTTCAAATCTTGACAATGTATTTCACATTTTGACTATTAAATAGCTCATCAATGTGATTGCACTATTGTACCTGTCATCTCTTCCAAGATTGCGAGCTGAGATGCGATCAACCTCCATCTTGATCTCTTCTAAAAGACCCTGCCAACCTTCAGACCTGTACAATGAAAACAAGGGGTACCAATCTGATTTTTTTAAAAGGGAAGAGATTATTAGGTGATGGCATTCTGATATTTTAATCTTTTAAAATATAAAATAATCTGCAAATATCAATAATTCAATTAATTCAACTATTAAAAAGAGGACCACTTTGTATTTGACATCCTTAAAATGACCACTTCACAGACATATTACTATGAAGCCCTAATGCAGACCTCTTCAAACTGCTCTTTAATAGACATTTGCTTTCTAGACATATCAAAAGTGAAAATATGTAAGAAACATCATGGTCATCACACAAACAGACAAAAAAATCTCACATTTTAATACTACCAAAAAGAAAATTACTAACATGAGCAAAAAGGTAATTTCTATACAGGTTAAAGGAATAAGAAGATCCTGGCATGCTGCATACATGAATGTCCTGAGAGAAGGCATTTTTATCTGATATTGCCTCTCTCAACCCAAGTGCAGTAAACAGGTACCTGGGAGGATATATCGATTGAAATTGACTCTTGATGCTGTTGGAACTAAAGCAAGCTTGATTTTATGTTTCTTCAAATCCTGATTGTTTCACATGTAAGAAAGCCGATTATCTTTGATCCTTTTACGACTTACTTGAACTTTGACCTGTGTCTCGAGTAACCAGCCAGCTGCTCATCTGCCCCCATGCCAACCAACACAACCTAACAAGGAGGAAATAAAAAGTCACCATATAATTTAATGCATGTATCACATTATATGGGGTAAACAAATTGAAAACGGGGTTCATTACCTATAAATGATGGAGCAATAAATATTTAATCAAATAAAGGTACATTATTCATTCCAGTTTAAAGGCAATTCAACATATAAAGGAAACCTTATCATAAGAATCCTCAATGACGTAATACAATTCAAACCTTCACACAATAAATGGACGCTCAACTGTCATTCAAGTATTCCTCATTACTCAATGACTTTGTTTGTTCTTTACAATGTCCTGTGCTATTATCAACTGATATGAACAGAGATTTCTAACAGGTCAACTGTGAGACAAATAAAAAAAAACTTGTGTGCAAATAATAGAAACTGCATGCAAACTAGCCAATTGATCTAGCCTTGAGCCCAGTATCTGAACCAGAAATCACAAAAGCAGAAGACTGATATGGGCAGTCATTATAACATCATTATTTGACACTAATCAAGGCCTTAAGTGTCACTTTGACGTGTCATGAACACTGATAGACGACATCACCAGGTCTTTGGCCTGTACATGATGGCATAGATGATGACAATTCAGATAACACTATTGTTCTAGGGCACTACCGTCTGGCTGCTGCACTCTTTAATCTATCAGTAGGCGCTTTACTATCTCTCAATCAAAAACTGTTCTCAGAATTTCTTATTTGGGTAAATAATCTGATCATAATATACCAAGCATCTTAGTAGAGTGGACAGATGATATGAGACAACCCCCTTCCCCTAACGTGCCCCCCCCCCAAAAAAAAAGCCCACACACAACATACTACATATTTTTTCAAACTTGTAGGTACTTCCTATATGTACAGATGCAGGAGTACTTATTAGGAGGAACAGGTACTTTTTCTTCATAAGCAGGGTGTGAAAGTGCCTTTAAAAATGCACTCAATCCAGGAGTGACGTTTATGGGTATATAGGACTACATGAACGTGTTACCAGAGAGTCCCCTGAGCACAAATTGCATTTGCTAGGTCACATGATCAGGGGGATGCTTTGCGACCTTTGACCTTTGACCTTTGAAAAAAAAAGTGCACAGCTAAAGAAACAGCTGATGATCTACTTGCACATCACACCATGACAGGCAACTGTCATTTTAATAAGTCTTTTATAATTCTCATTCTCCTTCATTATTTGTTACAAAAGTAAAATTGTTCCCCCTTCAGGTCGTTATTCATCCTTCAGCTTAAAGTCCCTTTCTCATTACTCTTTTTCCTTCCTCCCTTCACATTATAATGTACATACATGTACATGGAAGTCTGTGTTTATTGCTTTAATTGTAATAATCCATAGTCATTTAAAAAAAAAAATACACAAGTGGAAGGGGTATCATTTCCATATTTGCTGACACAATTTTTACATACAGAAACTTTATCACTATCCAGACCAAACTTCAGGGGAAAAAAGAAAAGAAAATAGAGTCAAATATTAAGGGTCATACATGCACTTATTTCTACAAGTATTTCTAATATCATCTCCTCTCTTTTTGTGGGTCCCTATGTCTTCCTTGCTCTCTCTCTCTCTCTCTTCCACTCTCTTTCTCTCTATTTCTCTTGCTCACTTACTCACTCCCCCTCTCCTCCTCTTCCTACATGTATCTCTCAATCTTTCTCATTCTCTCATTCAATCCTTCTTCTTCTTTCTCTCCCTCTCACTTTCTTTTACCTCCTCCTACTAACCTTCCGATATCTGCCTGACACATGTCACATAAATTCCTTAACTAGCCAACACTTCAAAACAATTTTATGGACAGCTTATCAAAATCGGGGTTGTCGGTCGTCTTTCAATTCACAAGAGAAGGATCAGCTGGGCCATTACATCACAATTTTAAACCAACTCTGGGATGCGTTAAAGAGGAGAGGAATGTGTAATATGTCAGCAGGGAGCCATTAAAAGACGATGAATGTTACGGTTATCATCCCAGTGAGCAAACATATGACATCCAATCATCATAAAAATCAAACAATGAAGACAAAGAAAGTGAAACAAAGGCAGAGTGCTCCTCTCATTTTCCTGAACAAATTCCTAACTTTCAAGCAAAATGGAGTTCATTGCCTGATACACTAACTGTTCATTGAGTGATCATCACAAGATACATGTAGCCATGAACTGACAACCCTGGTACACATTAACAGATAATGTACCATAATGGAACCAACACCCAAGCACTACAGATGACTTTTAAGTTGCCGCAGCTGATGGGTCATGTCAAAGTTGCCAATCAGGGACTACAACATTGAAAATACTTTCATTTCATATCTGCACTATATGACACACTCTAAACTACTGGTATGTACATGTATCAGAAAGCTTACAAGATTTCATACAATTTTCATGTTCAACCTTATCATCGTAGAAAAGAGTTGCAAAACTTTACAAGCGGACAACCAGCTGTTTGTAGAAAATCATTCTGGGGGCGTACACAATTGGCAATTCAAGAGTTAAATAATGAAGATATTGATAGGCCCAAAATTGTCTTACTTTCTTCCATTTTAACTCATACATAGCAAAATGCATATCGTTTTCAATTTCCATTGTCACAAAAAGAAGCCTAACTGACATCCTGAAGAGTCGTGTGAAAGCTTGAAAGAAAGCATGGAGCATATGAGACGTACCTTTGCTGGACTGGTGTAGGACTCTTCTAAAAGTTCTCCCTGGAGAGGGTTGTGGGGGACCAGCTTACCCCTACCCCTTGCAGCAAACCAGATAGCGCAACCAATGCTGTCATCTAGGACTGTGTCTTGAGGATAGATCAGATGGCATAGATGCGCAGACCTACATGTACAGGAAAACATAACAGTGGCAACAGAGATGATTCATTACATGGAATCATTTGAGTTTCATCACAAAAGTAAATGAAACAGAATCCTTTGTGTCTCCCCGTATTGGCTTGCAACACACAACTTTGAAATTCCCCTCCTCTCTCATGTCCTTTCATCTTTTCCCCCTTAACATTCTTCCTTCATTCCCCTTCCCCACTTCTTTCTCTACAACCCTTGTCTTCCCTCTTCTATCCTTCTCCCTCTTCTTCTTCTTTGCCTCTTCCCTCTTTCTCCACCTCCTTTCCTCTCTCTCCTCCCCTTCAACTGTCAACTGTCCACCTCTATTCTCACCCTTCACTCCTCTCATTCCTCTCCATATTGTTCTATCCATTCTCTCATATCACCCTCTGCCCTCCACTACTTATTATATCATTGCACGTCTCCTCCATGTCCTTGCCCCTACATTCATGGAAAATGTCTTCCGATGAACACTTGAGTTTGCATACTGATTACAAAGATCCCACCATTCATTCGAACTTTTGTGTTTCTACAAGTATCAGATTACATACACTCCTGAAATCAAACCCCCCAAAAGAGTAAATAATTTTAAAAACGAAGAATAACATCACACACACCTACATGTATGCTTAAGAGGATAAGATAGAGAGACATGAACAAATAGAGAACGAACCATCATCCAAAAACCTTGTCAGTTTGAAATCCTCAAGGTGAACTTGAACAAATTACTTCTTAAATGATTTATAAACATCAAAGAACGTCCATCATGCACCTGATTCCTTGTATGTATTCTCAGGTATCCCTCATAGATTTCCACATATCAAAAGATTACGCAAAGAAGAGTAATAATGATAACAAGAGCATAAGCGATATTGTGTCTCGCCCACTCGTGAAAATAACATGAATGTACCCCAAGTGCACCTATCACCCAAGTTTGGTTGCCATTGCAGCAACATGTGCAGAGTTATGTGTCATAAGAGAGTCTTGCAGGTAAACATTAACATATGACCTCATATGACCTTTGACCTTATCACGTGACCTCTGATGGCACCATAACATGCAGGTTCCCTTAGTGCATCTACAACCCAAGTTTGGTTGAAAAGTGAGTGACGGTTCCAAAGTTATCTGTCATAAGAGAGTCTTGCAGGTAAACTTTAACATATGAAAAGAGAGTCTTGCAGGTACTCTTTAATATATGACCTCAAATGACCTTTGACGTCATCATGTGACCTCCGACAACACTATACCATGAAGATACCCCTAGTGCTTCTATCACCCAAGTTTGGTTGCCATTGCAGGCAACAGTTGCCAAGTTATGCGTCCTAAGAGAGTCTTGCAGGTAAACTTTAACATTTGTGACGGACGACGGACGACGGATGACGGACGACAGACGGACGGACGCCATTTGGATCCCTTAGTCTCGCCTTCACCTCCAGTGGGCGAGACAATAAATCAAATGATATTAAAAAAAAAAAGGAAAACACAAATTTGCTACTCCCCAAAATATTGGAATAGGGGAATAGTCATCAGTGGGGTGGGGGGCATGGTGGTTAAGAGAGTTGTACAATTTTTTAGTTCTAGAATACTTTAACCTTTTTGTGACAAGAATTATTTACGGGCTAAATTGATTCCTGGCATCAAACGCAATATTGCCATGGAATGAAAATGGACACAGTGTGTATGCAGAAATTTTCGCTATTCATCCATCTGGCATATTTTTTAGAGCTCTGAATCAAAATGTGGTAAATTGTCTCGATAGGGTTAAAAGCCGTGACCATATCTCTACGAAACTAATCATTGATTTGCATCTTTCCCGATTGATACTGCCCAGGTACAAGTATGTTTTTAAAGTGATTGATTAACTTTGTGAAAAATTGTAAAATCAGCTCAAATGCCAATGAATTGTGTGCAGTCCTCTAACTACATATATAATTAAGGATATGTGAAAATATGAGAGAAAATGGAACCCGTTTACTATCCTAAAAAAGAGAAAATCGCGATCAATCGCTAGCGCAAGTCGCTCGGCTTCTTCACTGCGCTGCAGTCACAAAAACCAAGCACCAGCGCTTGCCGATTTCAGAGCGGGTTTCCAGCCCCTACGGTATTCTGTGATAGAGCGAGGTATGCGAACCGTAAGAGTTCTTTAGGGTTCGGTGGTACTCTATCCCAACATCAATGTTCAATCGTAAATATCTTGATATATAAACGACCGATCAGCTTATATAAAACTCAGGCGATTCCTGTCTGAGCTAAAGGTTTGCAATTATGATTACAGCATTAGCTGGAACAGTGATTTTTTTTTTTCAATCCTGGGCAAAGTTAATCAATGCCTTTAATCTAGTTCAAGGTCAAGAAATACCCCAGATTTGTTACAAATTCTTACACATGTGCCAGAAGCCACCCCAGCCTCAAAAGATGACATTATCTTATCCTCACGATGCTCTCTTATCAACAAAACATTTCTTCTCTGGCATGGAATCTTTTCTTGGAAGCCTTTTGCACCACAATAGCTTGGGAAATCTCCTTGGTAACGCCTTCCAGATGTTCATAACATATTGGCTTGTTTTTTGGCTCTCATCCAGAGCCCAGGAGTCTTGCCTTACGATACATTCATGTTACTTCTGCCAAATTGTTCAAAGTGTACAGCACTCTTAAAGAGAAAGTTGAGATCTGGGAGAACATCATACCAGAAATGTCCCCTGTAAATGCCCTCATATTCGAAATATGAAGAAATAGGTGAAATGTTCGGGCCGCACATTTATGCCACGTGTGTGCAGTCCCATATACCCATTTCTGTGTGCAGTACAAGTGCCTTTCAGCGAGACTGGCTCTATTTCTTATCATTCTGATGATTCCAAAACCTCATATTATAAAACAATTCCTATGTAGACATGATCAACCTTTCCCAATTGTTTTGAGACAGTTTCTTTCACAATGTAATTGCATGACCAGAACTTAACTTTATCTTCAAAGGCATTGTTATTGATTTTCAATCCAATGAAATATCTACATGTAATTCATGATTTCAAAACATAATTGATTTATAGAAAATTTCTCTTTTATCAATTTTAGGGAAGTCAAATTTCTCCTGATACTGAATTTCTCAACCTTTAAGCATGCTTTTTAACTTTTTTTTATGTGACAACACATGCACTGGCAACCACTGCTCAACGGTCAATTTCTTTAATACACTAAATGAATTTCAAACTTGAACCCTTGACCAAACACTATAATTGACCCAAGTCACCCAACCCTAACCCTTAACATAACCTTAAACATAATTGCCACCCAATATTTTTAATGGAATAAGACTAGAGCGAATGCTGAATCAAATATACCCCCCCCCCATTCATTTCCCACAACTCTTTAATAAATGATACATGTACATGTTCAGTGGAACCTTGTTATAGAGAACACTGTTATAACAAACTCTCATTATAACAAGGTAATTTTTCCGGTCCCACTTCTTTGTATTCTATTGTTTTTTAGCCCTGACATAACAAGGTTTTGATATAAAGAGGTAATTTCCTTGGTCCCAAGGAGTTTGTTATAACGAGGTTCCACTGTACTTTAAATCGTCTGTTGAAGGGCGTTAAAGTGAAAGTTCACCCTGAAGATTACTTGAGTTTAAAAAATGCAGAAAAAATAAAGAAAAATATTGGCGAAGGTTTGATGAAAATCGGTCAAATAATAAAAGAGTTATGAGTACCGGTATTTAAAGTTTTGGATTCGTGACGTCACATGCGAGCAGCTGCCCATTGGTCATGTAATAAATATTCCATATATTGGCATTTTTTTTTACGTTCCACGATAAATTAATATTGTTTCTTTTCAGAATCTAGTATTGAATAACATTTCTGACAATATATCAAATGCACAGATGAAAATATTCTAAATTTTCTGAGAAAACTGTATTTTATGGAATATTTATCACATTACATAATGGAGGAGCTGCTCGCATGTGACGTCACAAAATCAAAACTTCAAAAGTCCATAACTCTGTTATTCTTTAACGGATTTTGTCCAAACTTTCGCCAATATATTTCTTTATTTTTTCTGCATTTTTTAAACTCAAGTAATCTTCGGGGTGAACTTCCCCTTTAACTCTGTGTTAAAGTATACGCGTTAACGCCCTTCTTGCTCCAAACAAATGATCTTCAAAATTACATCTGCTCCTCTCATTTCACAAAATATACTTTGCAGAGAAGAGAAGGAGCTGTATGCTAGTATTTTTCCACATCTTTCATTTTCTTGGAAACAATGCTCTCCATTATATGTGGGATGGTTGAAAACAAACAGTGACTTTGACAGATCAGGAAGATGAATGTCAGGCAAATGTCAATTAGGATAACATCCTTCCAAAAAGGAACAATCGCTCATTAACATAACATGGGGTATACTTGGCAATGAGCAAGAGCCAATTATGATCTTGGTGATGTACAAGCATGCACGGATCTGGTTTTGCACTTGGTAGAGGGGACTCCTTGCCAAAAATGTTATTCAAGCATGACCCCAATGAGGTTTTGAGGGAGGGAAAGAGAAAGGGGAGGTGGGACAACTTGAAGTTAAATGGCATATTATGTTCTGGTAATTCTTGGGAGGCATTATATAAAATTTTGTTTCATTCAACACAAAGTCCACACTTATAATTTGTGTTGGGATATATTGGCTTCACAAAATTTATCTGATGGCCAGACAGACGTGTCTTTGACGAACAGAATTGAGAGAGGTGAATCACTTTGGCTACAATATACTGCTTACCATGTTCACATGAACCTCCGTTATGCTATCAATATATGTGCCAGTAGCACTTTCATGTTTCAGAACAGATTGTTCAGGATTGAGCTTTCCATGCGAATATATTGATAGTCAGAACAAAACAAAAATGAGGTTGTTACACCATTCAGAGATTCAATTCTACCTTTAAGACTATGAAAATAATAAATGTATCCTTAACTTGAATATAAACATGGAAGAAATAAAACAATATCTGGAAGAAAGCTTTTTAATACACAAAATGAAAACAATCTTCGTCAAATTTGAAACCAATTTCCGTTTACCTATCTGAGCTTTCCTCTAGAGTTGAATACCTACACGTACATGAAACTAATGTGAGGGGTCTTATATCCCTGTGATGGTTTCCTGAACATTTTCTAAATTTTGTCCCCTGGGGAAAATTGGCAAGTGACTTGAAAATGTTTGGCTCCTCAAAGAAAAACATTTCATGTGGTAAGGCAACAGACAAACAATGCATTCTTGAGTCCTGACATAAGCGAACATGGTAGAGCTTAAAGATAAAGTTGAGTTCTGGTCATGTGATTACATTGTGAAAGAAACTGTCTCAAAGCAATTGAGAATGGTTGATCATGTCTACAAAAGAATCGGTGTATACTGTGAGGTTTTGAAATCATCAAAATAATAAGAAATTGACCCAAGATCTTGCTGAAAAAGCACATGCACTGCACACAGAAATGGGTATATGGGACTGCACACACTGGTGGAACGAATGATTGCCTGAACGCCTCACCTATTTCTCGTCATATTTCAAATATGGTGGTTTTTGAGGAGCAATTATTTTCAGAGGACATTTCTACTATGATGTTTGGCTTTTACTAAACAATCGGGTCACATCATGGATCGCTGGGTAGAAATTTTAGAACATTAAATTGTATGGTGTCTTCAAGGAGACAAATTGAAAAAGTGTCATCTCAGTATGATTTTCGGGACTTCAGGCTAAAAACACAAAATAAGGAAAGAAAGAAGACAATAAAAGGATATTGCAAAGAAAAACATGAACGATAGAGAGAGGATAGAAGGGTAGGAAAGATAGAAGAGAAGATGATGAAAGGAAACAGAGAATACAACGAAAGGATAGTTGGAAAGAAAAAATGTGACCCTCCACAACAAAACGACCAATAAGTCGACAATTTGAGTTTTTGAATTTCAGCACAGTTTAAAAGTTTAGATTCTAAGCTTCAAAATGCTATATAACTTGTCTTGTGTGGACTATGCAAACCCTTGTAAATTACAATGAGAATGTCAACGTGTCAGACAGGCTAATGACCAAAACAATACAGAAAACGAGCTCAAAAGAAGAGTGACCGTTTAAGAGTGCCTAATCTGTGTCCAATTGTTTTTCGCACAAAAGGTTGAGTCAAAACTCCATAGCATACACTATGAAGTACGAATTGGATTGGGTTTAAACTTTCCATACCTTCAGGACAGATATACTATATTTCTTTGTTTCTCTAGATTTTGAATATCAGATAATGCATAGGTTATGAGGTATACAAGAAAAGCGATGTGAAGTACGATCCCAGCAAGCTGACACACAAAGTTTGAAAGTCCATGATAAAATGGTAATTTTGAATGTATAAAAACATATTTCAACATGGTATTTCACCTGAAATTTTGTTAGATGGTAGATTAATAAATGAACTTTAAGAAAATACAAAAAACTTAAAAACAAAATGTCCACCGCAAACCACCTTTTTCACTGTTTACTCTAAAAATGCCATTGCGATTTATTGGTCGTTTTGTGGTGGAGGGTCACAAATTAGTGGATAAAAACAAAGAATAACATTAGAGAAAGATAGAGACATATATGATAGAAGGATAAAGATATTACGAGTTAACTTAAGGAAAGATAGAAGAGAAGATGATTTGAATAAAAGAATAACATAACGAAAGGAAAGATGAAAAGAAAAACTGATAGGATAAAAACAAAGAATGGCTTTAAGGAAAATAAGTAAAGATGGAAAGCAGAAAATGTAGAAAAACAAAGAATGACATCATGAAAGATAGAGAGAGATGACAGGATAAAAAAGTTATAACATAACGAAGAATAAAGAGAGATATGATAGAAGGATAAAGATTAACGTGAAGAAGGTGGGGAGAAAATGATAAAAGGAAACAAAGAATATAATAATGAGAAGAAGGGTGGAAAGATCATTGATAGAAGAATAAAAGCAAGGAATAACAAAATGAGGAAAGGTGGAAGAGAAGATTTTTTTTCTCCTTTTTTTTTGCTGCTCAAAAAAAAGATACCATACATATAAAATTCCTGAAAAATGTTCGAAAATTTCTACCCAGCAAGCCGCAACGCGCCCCGACTGTTTAGTAAAAGCCCAATGTTCTTCCAAACTGACATAAAAGAGATGAGAAAGCTCACAAAATAATTTTCACCTTTCTCCAAACTCAACCTTCTCTTTTAATACTTGAACAAAGTTACACCCTTAAACCCTACATGCATTTTTCTGAAATGAATAAAGCACTGCGCAAATGAAGAAGATGACGATGATGATGATGATGATGATGATGATGATGATGATGATGATGATAATGATGGTGATGGTGATGATGATGGTGATGATGATGATGATGGTGATGATGATAATGATGATGATAATGATGATAATGATGAACAAGATGACAATGACAATGATGATGATGATAATAATGATGGTGGTGATGATGGTGATGATGATGGTGATGATGGTGATGATGGTGATAATGATGATGATGATGATAATGATGATGATAATGATGATAATGATGAACAAGATGACAATGACAATGATGATGATGATAATGATGGTGATGGTGATGATGATGGTGATGATTATGGTGATGATGGTGATGATGGTGATGATAATGATGATGATGATAATGATGATGATAATGATGATAATGATGAACAAGATGACAATGACAATGATGATGATGATAATGATGGTGATGGTGATGAGGGTGATGATGATGGTGATGATGATGATGATGATAATGATGACAATGATGATGATGATGATGATGATGATGATGATGATGATGATGATAATGATGATGACAATGATGATGTTGCTAATGATGACAATGATGATGATGATGATGGCATTGGTAGGGCATTAAAAAATAATTTGCTCCGACAGATGCTCAAATATTTTTTTGTAGAAAACATCAATCAGTTCTACCTAAATAATGATTCTAGAGTGGAAATTAATCAAATGCAATTAAAAAATCTTTGGAAACAAAATCAAAAGTGATAGATGACTTTGCGAGTTCATTTCAAAGCTACAATATCCCTGTCACACTAAAATACTATATACATGTACATGTACATAAACTGTAAATGCAAAACATGGGCAATGCATCTGTGTGCTGTTTCATTTAAATTGTATTTAAAACACTTTGCGTTCACAAAGTTCAAAAGTCCACGCAGATGCCTGAAAATTAACTACAAAGTCAGATCATTATCCCAACTTACTACCATCGAGAATGATTCCATCTCTTTCATTCTCAATCCCTTCCGTAAAACCCTTATTTACATGAAGCTGCTGTAAAGCACAGTAAATCCCATGTGTGTGTCTTATCTGTCAACTTATCACTTACAGCTGCATGGAAGAAACCATGCCAAACAATGAGATGGATTGATTGCCGTGCTCACCTCAATGCTTGGAGCTCTTCCAAAGTGACATCGATCTGGTAGTTTCAGAGGAAAGAGGAGGAAAACAGAAGGAGTTCTCACTGGTGATTGAAGAGCATTACCATGGGAACAGCTCAAGATTTTTACAATGGATAGCTGATTTATAACAGATTGAAAGTACATATAAAGGTAACGTGCGGCCTAGATTGGCATGCACTGAAAATAACATAAACAACTCACATCTTTTATTCATTAATAATAATAAATAAGTTATAACCATAACTGCCAGCAAGAAATAGGAATCACACAAGGTAAAAGTAGAAATACAGTGCATTTATATGCTTTTACATAAAAATTTCAGAAAAAATAGGGGAATATAGGGTTCAAAACACTGCTTTGGAAGTCAAATTATAGGAATTACTTCTCAAAGACAGGAATGGCAGGCAGCTATGTAAAACTTATACAGTATAATATTTGCATCATAAAGGTACATCTACATGTATGTGCAATCTGAGGCCCCCTGAAATACCTTACCTACAACGGGCACGCCTAATGCATGTGGGATTACAAATATTCTCCAAATAAAGGATGGAATGAGTCAAACATATTAGTTGATCACTTCTTGAAAACATTAAAGCATTAAAAGAATCAAAGGTAAAGTCACAATTTTTTTTGTGGGGGGGTTACAAATGTCGATATTTAGATGTGCCTATTTCTAAATTTTACACGATAAACATGACCCCATGTCAAATTCATCTTTCAAAAAACAAAAAAAAATCCCCTAGAAAACCTGCATTTTTCATTTTGTCATAAATCTGATGTTTTTATGCTGTTCCATTCCCACTAATAATCTTATTTTGGGTCTTTAATTCACCTAGAACATAACTTCTGAATTAAAGCAGGGAATTTTATACAATTCCCTGATTAAACTTACCTCTACAAAGTTCCACTTCCTGGATGGGTTTAAGGTTTGGAGCTCTCCCAAGCCTGCTCTGCCTGTTAAACGGTCTGGAACATCAAAGCTGAAGAAAGTTCACATACATGTAGTTCATTTTAGTCAATTAAAAAAAGAAAAATAAAATTTGGAAGATGTGTAAGTAATGTTTAATCAAATAATACAGAATAAAAATTTATAAATAGTGTATAAAAAATGTTACATGTATCTTTCTCTCTCTCTTTCCAATACATCCACCTTCTACAATATGCATTTACTTTCTTTTGTTTATACATTATTAGCAGGCCTTTTATCTATTCTATTTCTCTATTATTAGTATACGTACATTACATATACATGTTTCTTTCCTTCCAATCTCTAAAGAGTCCCTCTCAATCTATCAAAGGTTTTTTTTTTCTCTCTCTCTCTTCCTCTCAATCCTCTGCTCATTATTCTTTCCTCCCCCCCTCTCTCTTTCCTCTTCTCCTTTCTAAAACCCTGTACTCTTCTCTCTTCCCCTATCTCCCAACTCTCTCTTTCCAATACATCCACCTTTTGCAGCTGGCATAGTTCCAAATCATCATGGCAAAATCCCAAATTGTTTTCTTCTCTCCCTACTTCATTCCAAGACAAACTGTACTAATGTATTTTTATCTAATCCTACACACATTTAATACCAATGTTTATCATATAGTACACGTTCCCCCTTATTAGACAATTACATACATAAATCATTAATTTTATTTCTCTACCCCTCCCCCCCCCCTCTCTCTCTCTCTCTCTCTCTCTCTCTCTCTCTCACACACACACATTCCTCTTCATGCAGTACATTAAATATACATGTCATGGATATTTCTATTACTACCTTTTCTTCTGTAATTCCTGACTGTTCTTCTTCTTGTATTTCCCTTTGGTTTGTTCAGCAACAGTCCTCTGCTCAAAGGCCACATTGAAGAGGTCTATGGGTTCCCCAGCTGGCATATACCTATGCAGTAAATATATCAGGAATGAGTTATGAGTTAGAATAAAAGGAAACAAAATAAATTGGAAATCCAGCACCTTCTATATCTGAATTACTTGTACCAATGTGATACAATTATTTAGAAATAAAGACCAACTTTTGTTTGCAAATTTCCTGCAATCTTTTTTAATTTCATTTACTGATGAACTATACTTTTTGTACAATTTTTTCATACTCAGTTATCACTGGAAAGAGTAGCAATGGAATACTGGTCTTTTCCAAAGTCTTGTGTTTCCTAGACATGTAACAAATCAAATTGATATAAAAACAATTGAAGGATTTTGATAAGAAAACTCCCTTCGGAATTCTCTTTCATATTACTTATTGCTACTTCATTCTCTAACAATGGCAATGTATAACATTTCAAGCCATTTTTTTTTTTTTTTTTTTTTTTCAATTTGTCCTGCATACAGCAGCAGTATATTTTGTATATTATACAGGTACATTTGTGTACCAAATTCTGCTTCAATCTTGTAGCAAGATCCAACATAATACTTGTGCTCTGTCAGTCAAAAATATTTATCCACTATGCCTATTAGATCTGGCAAATTCTGGCTGTATACAACTTCAGTGTTTTCCTTCTTTGAGTATTACCTATCTGCTAGAGCAGCAAGAACAATGGAGTCTAAGCCTCCAGAGAACAGGATCCCAACTCGACTGCTCTCTGTCTCTTCCTGAGGACCATGAGGGCAGCAAACAACACTGGAAGATGGGGTGGTACATGACAAGTCTCCATCTTGCTCACAAACATTCCCAGCATGCATGCCACTCACCACTCCAGGTGCGTCTGTTGTCCCGCTTTCAGAAGCTGCTGATTGACACCTGTCGTTGGAGAAGGACGATGGGTACGAGGACAAAACTGGGTGGTTGTCATGGCACCTGTGGAAAGGGTCTGTTGGAAGCGACTGAAATGAAGCATCATGACCTGGTTTAATCTGACCTCTTTCCACATCGTCTAGGAATCCACCCTCTAAGTGATTCTCATGTTTAGAGTTAGTCCTTTCCGCTTCTTTTCGGTGAGCGGCTTCACAATCTCCCTCTCCCTCACAACAAGATACTCCCATATCTAATAGGCATGGTTTTAAACTGTCATCTAAATGAGTTTTGTCTCCATGCTGGTCCTGAAATTGAAGTGCTCGATCGTTTTGTAATGCCATAGTCCTCACAGGCACATTGGTCACTCTCTTTCGAACTGCCTCTCCAAGAACCCTGATCAATTCCTCAGCCTTCTCCTGGACTTCTCTGCTCACATTAAGGACCCCCTCCCCATCCCTGTCTCCAGTTCTCTCCCCAGACCTCTCCCCAGTCCTCTCAACACCCCTTGCCTTGGAGTCACAACTGGATGTGGCAGTCTGGTCTGGTATGTGCATGTTCAGAGGGGAGATGGGGTTGCCTAGGCGACACTCCCCCAAGACACACTGCAAAATATCATCAAATGGTGACATACTACTCTTTTCCTCTGATGCAGCCACAGCTTGGTTGCCGCAAGGAAGGGTTGGATCGGTGATATTGCTATCTTGGTTCATCCCAGACTTCAGAGAAGATGGAGCCACAGTATGCTCGGATGATGGTTGTTGCCATGGATACCAAGTAATTTCAGAATATCTCTCCTTGCAAGTTGCAGAACCCCATGATGAAACATTCAGGCAAAAGATGCCACAAGCTGGGACCTCCTTCCAATCCAATGCCTTGAGAATAAAGAAAGAAAGAGAGAGAGAGAGAGAGAGAGAGAGAGAGTGAGAGATATTATTATTATTTTCTCATACACCTAAAAAAAAAAAAAAAAAAAAAAAATTGAAATTAGTGACAAACCATTCATGTACCTACATGTATGTTTCCTTTTTAAGAATTATGGCGCTGCACCAAAGTATTACTAATCATCACAAATATTGCCTTTGTTTCTTCTAATCTTTACCCTTGACTTACACCTCTTCAAGCACATCACTCGAACATGTACATCACCACCTTGACCTGCTCTGGTGCTAGACTTGTGGCAGTGGTAGAAAACTTTCTATGATTAGATTAAAGTCACCACATCCTCAACAATGTGGTTTAACCAGGTAGACACTCTATTGTTCCCCACAATTCTTATCTGTAATAGTTACTGACAAGCTAACAGGTGGGCTTTTTTATATAATTTTGGTGAAAGCAGCATGATAATTGGAAGGGCTGTCACAATTCCTTGCAAATAACGGATCAGTTTGAGGGGCACTACTAGGTGCTCGCATGATCATGTTTGACAATCTCATAAACACTAAATAAAGCTTGGTTAAAGTTAAAAAATACATTTGTGCTTGCATGATGTTTAAAAATTTCAAAAACAATAAATAAAGCTTGGGTAAAGTTGAAAAATACATTTGTAAATGAGCTCCATGACCAAAAATTGTTAAAATATCATTTGGTGTGAATTGGTGAACTACATGTATCTACTGAACAGAGACCCCTTTTATTTATTTTTTGGGGGATAGGGGTGTTTCAGTTTCAGTTTTATTTTCATTTCCATTTCAGTTCTATTTTCATTTCCAACAGATCAGTGATTTTGACAAGAGATCAAATACAATTCAATATTCAATAATATATAGTGGTTTACATTCAAACTTTCTTCCAAGAAATTAAAAACAGAAACTAGTTGGAGAACCTACTTTTTGACAGGTAGATGTACTTTTTTTTTTTACCAATCCCACAAATGTAAATGAAAAATGATTGAATAGATCTGCCATTATTAGCAGTCTTGAGAATCAATTAGATAACAGTCCCTATCTCCCTCACTCTTATTTTTTTTTTCTCTTTGCAATGATCCCTCCCTTATCTTCCTCTGTCTCTCTCTGTCTCTGTCTCTCTTCTCTCTCAAGCTGCTTAAAGCAATGAATGCATTCAACTCTCATTCACTCGTTCCACCTTGCACATCATGCAATACTATAGGCCTATCACCTTTAAACATGGTTTGGTCTATGACACACGGTTTAAGGAGTGCCAATTCAATTTATGTGGCGCCTCATCAATATGTACATGTAACTACATGACGCGGACCCCTCACCTTGTCCCATCATGCAATTCTCTCTGAAGATTTCACTTGAATTCTCCGCTTGCTTTTAAAAGCCGAGGTGTAGGGTGACTTTGAGCTAAACTTGGGTTCACAAGGTGGCCTGCTTCCAATGTTTTCTTTAATCATACATAATACTGAACATAGAAAGAAAATGCAGGGAAGCAGAGAGCAGTTTAACCCTTTCGAGACAATTTACCACATTATGTAGTTTGGCTCAATAACTTTTGATTCAGAGCTCTAAAAAATATACCAGATGCATGAGTAGAGAGAACAAAAATTTCTGAAAACTCTGTGTCCATTTTTGTTGCATGACCATATTGCGTTTGAAACCAGGAATTTTAAAAAGGAGAATAAGCTTTAAAATCCTTAAATTGGCAACACATTGAGAGGTTCAAAAGCATTGGGTTTTTTCAATCAAAATTGGCAAATTTTTCAACTTCTCGACAAAATTAGTAACCATGTATATTGTTTTCAAAGACATTACACCTTACCATGTAGCACTAAAAGAAAAATATTATTGTTGCCAGTTTGAAGAACAAAATGTGATAAATTTAGCCCTTAAATAATTCCTGTCTTGAAAGCTACATAAGAGCTATGGAAAACTAAACAAGAGCTCTAGTAAAAATCTCTGCCAGGTAATCCCACTTGTAAAATACAAAATCCCCCCCAAACTCTCTAAAAAGTAATTTTAACACTTATACCGCAGGACTATTTAGATTCATGGACAACATTCCATCTTCTTTGTTTACAATTCTACGCCTCCAATTATCAATATATTATATATTTTAGATTGTAACATGTAACATTTTGCATACTGAATTCTAGTTCCTACATGTATGAAACTTCCTAGGATATAAATAGCCTTGAAATGGCTGATCTTCAGTTGAATTTCATGTTGAGAATCTTAGGATATGACAACTGTATAAAACCTGTTCTTTTTGTGAGTGTTTTATTTCCACGAATATCACAGCATGTCTTCATTAGTTTGGTTATATTTCGTGGGTCCAAACAACACATCTGGGCCCTGTTTCACAGAACTTATCATCAATAACAACTGCCACATATCTTATGACAAATTCGCTCTTAACCAATCAGATGCAAGTATTTCAGTAGCTTAAAACTTATTATAACTTGTTATAGATATCAAGTTCTATGAAACAGGGCCCTGATGTACGTCCAACAATTGAGAATTAAGCCAGTCTCTCGTAATAAAATGCAGTGTCGCTTCCAGAACTCAAGTTCAGCTTTAAAATAATGATGCCCCTAAACATACGCGGCAAAATAGGGATACAAGAGAGAATGCCAATTATGGAAATCTATTAAAGAATAAAGTGGCGCCAGAGATAATTGGCCACAAGTACATTTTTACATCATGTGATTGTCTGTGAGTAATGCAGAGGGACAGATACTGTCTTTTCTAGTTTGGAGAGTAACTGCTCTTCATCATGAACAAAAAGGGGAAAAGATAATGCACTCACTGCTGAAGATTTTCTTTTTAATCCAATCTAAACTGACCTAGTAATTCTAATTCTAAGACCTAAATACATAATTCAAAAGGCTATGCTGATGATTGCCAGCAAAGGTATCCATTGTAGGATCTCAATGAACTTAGTATGTTTTAGCTGTCATCGCTAATAATCATTTTATTGGTGAATTGGTGAATGCAATTATAGGGTCAGGTCATCCACTTTTTTTTCTTCAACAACTCAATATATTAAAAACTAGAGTTTGTCAGCAGAACATTATCTACATGCAGATATATAATAATACAAATTACACGAGCCATCCTAGAATATACAGCCCTATACATGTAGTCCTCAAACTATCTGGAATGAAAGCAGCCGTGTTGCCGTTCGGAATGACACCTGTCCGCTTTAGGGGATTTCCCTCCCCGACTTTGAACGGAAACTCTTCGTTGACTGTGGACAGTTGTTTTCACACAGTTGAATCAGTTCAACACTAATTTAATAATACAGGCTCCTTACAGTGAGTCAATTGTTTTGTATACAGAAGATTAATGTGCAAAAAGAATAAAAAGATCTTCCACTAGAACGTGAATAAGAATGTTAAAAAGGAGCTTTTCACCGATCTTAAGTTTGTTAACCTCCACGGACCTTGCATCCTACCTATGTCAGTGAGTCATCAGTTATACCAAAGTAGTATCTCAGATCCCAAAATTCAACTACACTTGTCAAACATTGCATTACTAACTCATTGTGTCCAAGTGTGATAGCATGAATCAATAGTTGGGATGAACAGAACAATGCTGAGAGGTCCTTATCAGAAGTAAACCTCTGTCATTCAAGTGTCAGTTCAAAAGATTGACATGTATCTCAAAAATACAGTCCTAGTCCTGGTGATCAATTGCTCAGCTTTGAACTCAAGGTGGGGAGGGTGGGGATAAGACAGTTTTTCACTTGCATTTTCATATTCCCTAAAATAACTTGACTATAATATCTTTAGGCCAGTCTGAATGATTGGCTGGTTGCAATCGCAATAACAACAATTCTTTCAAAAGTTTCTGAAAGCAGTTCTGACTGTAATGACTCTTGGTTTCCCCTATCCCTGGGTCCAAAGATTTGGGCTTTCCTATCTTTCTTCTCTGTTTTGCTCTTCCCCTTTCCCCTCCCTCCTCTCTCTCCCTCTCTCTCCCACTCTGTCTCTCTCTCTCCCATTTATTTCTCTTCCTGTTTTTCTCTCTCTCATATCCATTCCCTCCCCCTCTCCCCCTCCCACACCTCTCCCCCTCCCCCTCCCACACCTCTCCCCCTCCCCCTCCCACACCTCTCCCCCTCCCACACCTCTCTCCCTCCCTCTTTCTCTCTCCCTCCCTCTCTCTCTCCCTCCCTCTCTCTCTCAATGGACATCCATTCATTCACTCATCTTACCTTTTATAAAAGTAGGTCAAGTCACTAGCAGTGCAAAGTCACTATGAATTTTTTTGACAGTGAAACTCGAGTGATAAATGTCATATTGGCCGTGTTCACACTGTACAGATGCAAGCATCTTCTAGATGATATTTATTATTGTTTTTATTCATTTACTGTAAAATTGATGTTGTGTGAACAAAAATTACTTATACATTCCAGCAATATCATCTGCCCTAAGTAATGCATAATAAAAGAAAAAGAAAAAGAAAGAAAGGAAAAAAAACCCAGAGCATCAGATTACGGGTACAGGCCGATGTGTTTGGTTCTTTTGAACGATTGAAAAAATTCTGTTTCAACTTTCAAGTTGAGATACATTTATCATTAATTATGCTCTTCTGGTGCCCATTATAAAGCGGTTCAGTTTGATTTTGAATCATGGAATTTTAAACGTTAGATTGTCTGAACATCCAAATTCAGAATAAAAGCCAAAAAGCATGGGTCATTGGATCGTGCCATTCACAACAGAAAAAGAATATGACCCCGTATCAACCAGAAATGAGAAAAATATGAGTCAACTTTTCTAACATTATCAAGTAGTCAAGTACCAGACAAAGTCCCAGTTCACAAGACCTTTACATTACACCTTACTGCCAAGGATTAAAATCATTCCCCTTGCCCAGTTTTGGGATAAAATGATAAAATGTATCGGAATCAATCTAGTCTAGAGTACAAACCCTTTCAGTTACCTCCATAAAGGTTCATTCACATACATGTATTGCACAGTAAGCAGCAGAAGTCTTTTTAATTTTTAATTTTAACATGTAAAGAAAAAAAGATACAGGAATGTGTTAAAGGACATTACGCTTACTTTGCCCCAGCAGCTAACCTCGGAGGTTTTCCCCCTCATCATGTGATTGAGGTTTAAATGAGGAAGATACATTATAAATGAAGAAAACATATTACTATGAATATAAGTTGGTTCAAGTCATGAGGAAATCATATTCTTGGACAAAATTTTTAAATTTGTATATAAACAAAACAATTGGTGAGTTGTGACCCAAGGACGTCACAAACTCAGTTGCCAATTTGTTATTAAGCAATTTTCATTGTTTTCCCTGGTTTTTAATGCCACTAAAAAAATTCATAACTTTCTTATTTGTTGTCTGATTTCATCAAACTTTTTTGATCTGTAGGTCTGATTTTTCTGCTTCAACAAAAACCAAGTAATTTTTAGAATGGACTTCCCCTTTAAGTGAACATTTACAGACTAGTTTAAAGGAGGGGTAGAAAAGGAATCATTTCACATGGAAGAGGGCTACACATATATTATATGTACTATAATTGACAAAATGACATGTACATCACATGGCCTAAATTTTGTTTTCCTCATTCTATCCTTACCTCCTTCACCTGTTGTGATGATATCAAAACCCTTTTATCCAAACTACTGTTTTTTCCCCCAAGTTCTTTTTATGGAAAAGGGGGGACTGCTCAAGTATATTTCCCAATTAAAAAGGTTCCACACAAGCTCAACTTTCCCAAAATCTGAAGAGCAAATTCTCATCATGTGTACGACAATTTAAGTCCTATTTTTTTTTGTAATGCTATCAAGTATGATACATGAAAGTCCCTATGTATTTCCAAGGTGGCTTTGATATTATTCCCTCACTTTACATGTAGCTCTGGTGAAGTGAACACATCACTCAGAATTTTATATCATACCTGTACCTCAAGATAGGGAATGAAAAAAAATGTCCTAGTTCTTAAAGGGATTCAGTAACTTTGTGGAGGCTTGATTTAATAAATTGTTGAATTTTGATATCTGTCTTGTATAATGATGTTCAGAAGGATAAATAAATAGCCAGGCATAGAAAGGTTTTCAAATACATGTATATAATGCTATTATTAAGATATCTGTGACTGAATACTCCCATTTACGAAAGTTGTAATGGCCATATGCTTTAGTCTAACACTGAGTCTATGGGGGGAAAATGAGTCTGAAATTTCCAGTTACTTGCATATGTTTACTTTTGTGAAGCACATGATGATTTTGAGGTGCTTTTTTTTTCGTGGGCTTCATTTTTACACCATGTTACATACACTGATAGCATGTAAGGCCAGGCAGCTCAGATTTATCAAGCCTCTACAAAGTTACCAAATCACTTTAATATAAAAACAATAATTTGTGTTAAACTCCATAGGCAAAAACAATAAATTAATATTTTGTTTCAATCGAGTACAACATGACAAGAAGTAAATCCTCTTGTGCAATACACGTACCTGTAAATTGGTACTGAAGGAAGGGGAATTGCAGAAGTAAAGTTATTCTAGCAACTGAATCCTAGAGATGTGGTGTGAAAGCTCCACTAGGAAGAAGCAGAAAGGGGTGACATGACATTAGCCCAAACTTGGCCCCCAGTAGCTGGTTCATGATAGGTGCCTTGGGAGTTAACCTACATTCACCAAACCTGACTCTCTTGTCACTTCAACAGGTGCCACTACTTGTTTACAAATCTCCTAATACCTGAGAAACATTCTTCATTTAATTGAACATTTTCTCTTCTTCTGCTTTTCTCTTTGTCAATGTTTTTTTCCTATTCTCTTCCCCTTTCTATGTTTTTTTTATCTACCCCTTTACATCCACTTTCCTCTCCTATAAACCCAGAAACTTGCGCATGCATGAAACTATCACAAATTTCACGAACGAAATTTTCAAGCCGCAAAGAAAAAGAAATAACTGAAACACAACACAAAGTTTCTTGCAATTCAAGAGATTCAATGGCCTTAATAGTTAACAATTCACTTCAGTCTGATTTTTCTTCTTTTTTTTTTCATTCATCTATAAATCTAAATGCTTTTTGAAGATGATTTTATCAACTTTTGTCCTTCCTTCATGAACTTTTTTTTTCCATCTCACACAATGCTCCACACTAATCATAGTTCAAAAGCAAAATCCCAAGGCAGCATTTTGCAGCCAAGTTTTCATAAGAAAAATATATGACAACACTACCTGAAGAACTTTAAAAATTCTCACCACCTTTCCTTTTTGTAAGTAGGTCCATCTACATGTACATGTAGATCTCTAAAACAAAGTTATTAAAAAGAATGTGACAAAGGCCAGTTTTAGAACCCCACCTCCCCCCCCCAAAAAAATTAAAAAATTAAAAAAAAATACATAAATAAATAAATAAAATAAATAAATAATAATAAATACAAAATAAAAAATAAATAAATTAAAAAATAAAATAATAAATAAAAATTTAAAAAAATAAATAAATGAATAAAAAATTAAAAAATAATAATAATTGTAAAAAAAGCGATGGAACATAAAAGTTAACCCAAACTGAGGCCACTTTGCTGATTGGCAAAAATAAATAAGATATTTTAAAAATAATGGAAAAACAACAACAGTAAACTATTTTGAACTGTTCATAATCAGTTAGCGATGTTGTTATGTTGTTATGTTATGTTGATACTACACATGATATTGAAAAAAATAATAATTTCATTGACTAACCATTCATTTCATTAGGGAATTTCAAGGTAGTTTGGAAGACTGCTCATTAAAAAAATACATGAGTTTGTAAAGACAAAGTGCCACTAGAGAAATACAATGTAAGAACAAGCCAGAATAAGAATTTTAAAAAAAATTATACTTTACGTGAAATAGACTTAGTCAATTAATTCACAAGGCCCAGAAACTGTGTATAAAGGAGTTACATGTATCTAGTAAGCTCTCATGTTTTGAACTATTGACTCAATTTCATACTGTCAAATCCAAGACCATTCCAGATACCCATGCTTCTAATCGTTATTTGGGGGTTGTGTGTGAATACCCCCTCTGTGGGCCAGTGGTTAAGGTCACATACCTGTCTGGCAGTGACATCACATTGTTGAAGTGGCAGACACTAACAAGTCCATAGTGCTCCTGTCATATTAATCATGTCAACAGGGCTTTGACATTCAGACTGGCCTCAATGAATTACCCAAGGATGAGATGTTTATTGGACACGGGACAGCGGTCTGTCATTGCTCTCTCTCTCTCTCTCTCAAGGGAGTGACCACGCACAGCTGACTTGGACTACATGTTCAAGATTATGAATAAGGGGAAAATCGTTACTGTACTTGGGGGGTAGGGACCTGGGAGCACCCCCCCCCCCCACACACACACACACACACACAAATATACATGTTTGATTTAGCAGCATCAATCCCTACGCTTTATACCATGCCATTTTCTGACTGATTTCTCTAAAATCTTGCTCATCTTTTAACAAAACATTTATTAAAACTAGACATATATACCAATACCTCTGTAACCTCAACTCATCCCCTATCATTTTATTTTTGTGAATATAGCACTTACAAAAAATTTTGGGGTAGATACTAACAAGTCCATTGTACTCCTGTCATATTAATGATGTCACCAGGGCTTTGACATTCAGACCGGCCTCAATGAATTACCCATGAACTAGATGTTTATTGGACAGCGGTCCATCATTGCTATCTTTTATGGGACTACGCACAGCTGACTTGTTTCAGATTTTCAAAAAAGGGAAAATCCGTACTGCCCTCGGGGGCAAAAGGCCTTGGAGCACAAGATGCGTTCTCATCCTACTAGGATCTTTACTAGTTTACATACCACTGTTTTTTAATACAATTAATATCTGTTCATTTAATAATTAGACAGCAAAGGTCCACGTAGGTGAATATAAAGTAAAAATTTCTTTATCTTCAACAAAGCACTCAAGTTTTTAGTTTCTGCATAGATGCGTAAACAACATATCTTGATAATGCTCATGTTTCATGTGACCTATATAATGACCTGCAACCTTAATCAAACAGTTGTCATGTACCTGATTATTTTATCTTTCAATAGATGACAATGCATATTGATAACAAGTTTGAAGATAACTGGATCACATTCTGTACATTTTGCACTTGCACAGTGGTATGTAGGTGACTTTGAATGTGCAATATAGGCCAACATGTTATTCTTAATATCAAGGGGAAGTCCACCCTGATACTTTGGTGGTTTTAATAAAAGCATAATAATCAGTCAGATCAGTGAAAGCTTAAGCAAAGTCCAATCTATAAAAGTTAGTAATTTTCCATTTTCTATTGTTGATGAAGGATTACATGTAGATCCGTCTCATACAGGGATTGTGTAAAAACATATGTGCAATGACTATATCTAAGCTGCATGTATGATTAAATATCTCCTTAAATAGAGAAAATAAGACATTTTTGGGTGTTTTTTTTTTAGCACATAAGTGCATATGGTAAGGGACCTCGCAAGATAATTCACAGAGTTGCCAGTTTGTATTTGATCAAATACAACTTCACAAACTTCAAAAACTAATAACATTTTTATTTCTTATCAGATTTTGCTAAGACTTTCGCTGATCTATTTATTTAATGTTCTGCTTCTATTACAACCAACCTCAAATCAGGATGGACTGCCCACTTCACCATTTGAATGTCTTCTAGTTTTTAATAACTCTTCTAACCATACACAAATTGCTGGGTATTTTAATTATTTATGTGACAAATTGCTGTTTATAGTGACTGGTCATCTTTAATCGAAATCTTTTAATCCCCCCCCCCCCCCCAAAGAGTATGTACCATATAAATCCACCAAGCCTATATATCATTGTTATCATTAACCATTTTGATGTCTCATATAGTTTTTTGATGATGATTTTATGTCTTCATAATGATACACAAATTGCTATTTTGATTAATCGGCATCCTTTAATGCCCTATAAAGTGTGTACCCTATAAATCCATCAAGCCATTCACCCAATCCATCCATCATCCACTCAATTGCCCCTGACATATTACATACCACTGGGATGGCCGACTCTGTCTTGTGAGCGACAGATGAAAGGGCAAAGGTCATAGTTGGACCAGACAGGTCCCCAAGCCACAGGAGACTGCGCCTTCCAAAGAAGTCACGACCAAACCAGAGCCTCGAGTTTCTTTCCTATTTACAAGGATGGAGAGACAGACCATGATGAAATCAAGTAGTATTGTTGAATTCTGTAAATAGTACCATAGGCATAGGAATAATAATATTAACCCTTTCAGGACAAAAATTATTCAAGGGCTAAATTGATCACATTTTGTTCTTCAAATTGGCAACAATAATATTTTTCTTTTAGTGCTACATGGTTCAAATAAGGTGTAATGTCTTTGAAAACAATATACATGGTTAGAAATTTGTTGAATAGTTGAAAGAAATTGCCAATTTTGATGAAAAACAATGATTTTAAACCTCTCAATGTGTTGCCAATTTAAGGATCTCAAAGCTTATTCTTGTTTTAAAAATTCCTGGCATCAAACGCAATATGGTCAGGCAATAAAAATGGACATAGTGTGGCCGGAAAATTTTGCTCTTTCTACTCGTGCATCTGGTATATTTTTTAGAGCTCTGGATCAAAAGTTAGTGAGCCAAACCACAAAATGTGGTCAATTGTCTTGAAAGGGTTAAAGAATAATAATTATAATAAACCATTCTTGTATAGTGCATACACTGTAACACATGACATAAGTATGTCTCTGTGACAATCATTATCTCCTACATCAACAACAACAATAACAAGTGAATGAGTAAATTACGCAATGCGTAATATATGTCCCCGCCGGAAGTGCAGATCTGTGGAAATTAACTAGCCTGAACCTTAAAACTTCAGTGAAAAACTTTAGTGAATAAAATAATAATGTTACTGCATGCAAAAGAAGAGAATACCAACAATGCATGTATACAACTGAAATATAAAAAAAAAAAATATAAAACATGAAAACATTATGAACCTTCAGCCATTTTGAATAAATTTGCATAAATTTGCATGAATAATGAATTTCAAAATTCTGTGTAGAAGTTTGGAAGCCCCCACCCAGCCCTATCAGATAAAACAATCGGAATCAAAATCCGATGTGAAATAGAGGAGAAGTAGAATTTTTCGTCAATTTTGAATAAATTTGCATAAATTTTCATAATTAATGAATTTCAAAATTCTGTGTAGAAGTTTGGAAGCCCCCACCCAGCCCTATCAGATAAAACAATCGGAATCAAAATCCGATGTGAAATAGAGGAGAAGTAGCATTTTTCGTCAATTTTGAATAAATTTGCATAAATTTGCATAATTATTGAATTTCAAAATTCTGTGTACAAGTTTGGAAGCCCCCACCCAGCCCTATCAGATAAAACAATCGGAATCAAAATCCGATGTGAAATAGAGGAGAAGTAGCATTTTTCGTCGATTTTGAATAAACTTGCATAAATTTGCATAATTAATGAATTTCAAAATTCTGTGTAGAAGTTTGGAAGCCCCCACCCAGCCCTATCAGATTAAACAATAGGAATCAAATCGGCCAAGAAATGACGGAGAAGTAGCATTTTCTAACATTTGAGCACACACGGACAGATGGACGGACGGACGGAAACACACACACACACACACACACGCACACACGTACGGAGCCCGTTTCATAGTCCCCTCGCGAACTTCGTTCGGCGGGGACAAAAACTTACAATATTGAAAAAAAGAGAATTTTTCCTACAATAGCAAAAGTATTAAAGTAGAGAATTTCTCCTACAATAGCAAAAGTATTAAAGTAATTTAATTGAATAAGTAAATTTCTAAAACAAAAAACTGGCCTAGTAATAGCTGTAGAGTCAGCTTTTAACTTACTTTCTGCAAAATGAACAGAATCTGAGAGCGATTTTGCTCTAGAAATTATAAACATACATTCAGTTTTCGAAAAAGACAAACTCTCAAAGACATATTGTCTCAAAGCAAATCTGTAAATTTTAGAAGAAAGTAGAAAAGAACTCTCAAACAAAATCTAAAAAGTCCTATAATATAAGTTCTTAAATAGAAATGAAAAAGAGCTCACATAAAAAGAAATTAAAGTTTTATTAGATAATCTAAAAAGTGCTCTCATAATGAATTAATTTGCCGGCTTGATTTTGGACTGATTTTGGACACACAAAAAATCCAACATGCAAACCATCTAAAATAAACAGAAAAGGCAAATGCCAAGCTCTGGGAAGGCAAATTACAACATTTCAAATTTTATTTCTTTAAGAATTAAAATAAGTTTAAAGGGAAAGTCCACCCTGATATTAAGTTGGTTTTAAAAGAAGTGGAAATATTCAAGAAACAGATCAATGAAATTTTGAGCAAAATCCGATAAGAAATAAGAAAGTTATGAATTTTTGGAGTTGTAATCAACCAAACACAAATTGGCAACTACGTGACGTATCTTGCAAGCTCCTCTCATATTTGCTCTGTACACAAAATTCATAAATTCTCATTTTCTTTGTTTTTGATGAGGGAATAGATTTTTATAATCATACAGGTTTTGTGTAAGTGCTTATATCTAGGGTGCATGTATGATGAAATATTTTTTAGAGAGAAAATGGAAATTTGTGTTTTTTTCCAGTACAGGGCAAATGGAAGATGAGCTCGCAAGATACGTCATGGAGTTGCCATTTTGTTTTGATTGATTACAACTTCAAATATTCATACCTTTTTAATTTCTTATCAGATTTTGCTCAAACTTTCACTGATCTGTTTCTATATTTTTTTCTGCTTCTTTTAAAACCAACTTGATATCAGGGTGGACTTCCCCTTTAAGTGGTTTTGGTCCATTAAATATGGCAGGCTAGTCTTTTCATTATAACATTACATTTTTGTATTATACTTGGAGATTTACATACTTCTGTACAGCACAGCCAATAAGAAGCTCTATGTTATCATCATCATCATTATTGTTTTCATCACCACCATCATCATTGTCATCATTATCATTATCACCACCTTCATCATTCTAAATTAATAGCATGAGAGATATCCTACCTGCCAATAGATAAAGCTCCATGGCCCTCTGATGGCCCCCATCACCTTGACAACATCATCACTAGTCTTTGCACCACCTAAGAGCTCAGATAGAACCATAGTGTCATTCTGGCCATTCACCTACATGTATACATGTACCAGAACAGACTTATCAGATATAAGGGAATTACTTTGTACATTAAATTCATTCCAGAGAGTATCCATGGTTATTAATAAGTTTGAATGCTTCGAAAGTACTTTTAATTTGGCGCATCTTTATTTAAATGGTACCTCACTCTATCCTAATTTCTTCCATTTCCTCCTCTCCCCCCCCCCCCAAATCCAATCAGTCCAAAGGTAATTAAATGAAGAAAAAAAAAAGGATGACAGAATGCATTTGTACCTACATGTATTCAATATTTAGCTGTGTCCTGTCAACAACAATTTGTACAGCATTTTAAACATGTATTGTTAGATTTGATTACATTTTGGTTAAAGGTATCGTACAGTTGTGGGAAAGGTGGCGCTTTGGATATTTAACTACTTTGCCAGCTGGAATGGAAATTACTACATATACTGTTGTGAAATGATTAATTTCGAACGTACGTGACGATTGTTTGAAGAAAAATGGTTTAGAAATGGCTAAAATATCCCCCCAAATAAACATCGAATTACAAGCGTGGTACCGCGTTGACAGTTCACACACGTGTAAACAGTGTGTGCGAACCGCTGTGCGCCGTTGAGCCGGGAGCGTCGGGGTAGGTGGTCCTTAGCGAGGGTATAAGGTAACCGTTGATATTCGATCATTTGAATTATTTTACTGAAAATCACCGGAAATCATGAATAGAATACCGGATTATCTCACTCATGTATCTTTTTATGCAAGCCGAACAATATGAGACTGTTTTTGAGCAGTTTCATGCCAACTTTCATTTTGCTACCACTACTGTTTATTACCTTTAAAGATCACTCAATCATTCATACCTCAATGCCATCAAAGATTTCCCCATTCCACAATAAGATGTTCCCCTCCTCATCTTGGACAGGTTGGGGTGTTGGGTCACCCCGAAGGTGTAGAACCTGTCCAAAAAAAGATCCATAAACTGACTGGCATCCACAATTCGGTTGCAACTTTTCCCCACATCCTCTGCGAATAGATTCATCCTCAGAATCTGCTGGGTTCACATTAGTCTTGCTCCTGCTTTCATCACTGCCATCCCAAATGGTTGGGATATCATTCCTTTGTCCTGTCAAGCTACATGTATGTTCCTTCTCTTGTCCTTCAACTTTTGTCCAAGCATTGCGGAGATCATGTTCACTATGATCTAAGGAGTTAAGTTCAGAAGATTCCTTAAAACTACTTTCACTTTGTCTCTTAACGTCACTACTACCACAAACAGATTGTCTTACTGGTGAGCAACATCCTTGCTTGTTAGAAGATCGGGTACAAAGCACTCTACTTTCTATTGCTGTGGACAAATCTGGCCCTCTCTTCTTCAAATTGGGTAGCAGCTGCTAAAACAAGATGGAGATTCAAAGTTATCACCACAGGGCATGTTCTGATTTACTTTTGACATGATACAAAGCATTTAAACTCAGGTAGCAGTCTTCAAGCACAACAATTGCTGCTGATTTAAAATAAATAAGTAAATAAAGGTTATTTGCACAAAAGTGCTTGTAAATTGTCCGGAAATCTGTTCATAATAATTTAAATAGTGTATTCGATGAAAAAAACAAGAAAAAAAGATGCACATCTGAGAACAATCTACTGCCGGTAACTAAGCCCCCCCCCCCCCCCCCCCCTCCAAAAAAACAATCAAAAATCCTGCAGCACCAATTTCCGTCAATTGATTGTAGTACATAAGAACACAGAACATGATGGCCAAGTCGGGTTTAGCAAATACATAAGTAGCCTTCAAGATCTAAATAGCCTCTTTATTCTGGTGTAATGCAAATTAGTATTCGGGAAGTTCATGCTGGTGTAACCTGAACATTCTACATATACTGGGGACGACTCTTGTTGAAAAGCCTTCTTCATGTGTATGGATAAGCAGTAAGCAGGATGTCACCACATATGCATGAATGTACTTAGGACATTCACAAAGTTAAAGAGAAGATTGCGTTCTGGGAAAGGTGAAAAATAATTTGTGAGCTTTCTCATTCTTTCTCAGTCAGTGTGGAAGATCATCATAGTAGAAATGTCACCTGATAAGGATTGCTCTTCAAATGACCTAATATTAAAAATGTAACAAGAAATAGCTGTTTAAGTGTTTGGCATGAACATTAATGCTACATGTGTGTACAGTCCCACATACCCATTTCTGCGTACAGTGATTGTACTTTTTAGCAAATCTGGGTCAATTTCTTACTCATTTTGATGCTTCCAAAACCTTACAATTCTTATGTAGACATGATCAACATTTCCCTATTACTTTGAGACAATTTCTGTCACAATGTAATCACATGACCTGAATTCAACTTTATCTTTAAATAAGTTTTCAAGAAACCATTTTACTCTCATCAACTACAATATGTCCTACCTTAGATTGAAGGGATGCTCTGGCCTGAGATGAGGTTGACAAGATACAACAAATACCACACATATTCCTCCCTCATGTCAAGAAGATTCACATCGAAATCTGGAAAGATGAAGGAAATTGCAGTACCAGTAATCAATATCTATTTATTAAAACTTATTCCAGTTTGTTTCTCGTACTTGCTTGCATCCTGTTTACTACATGTACCTGCCATTTAATATGTAAACAGTATTGACCTCATGCCCAAATAATAGCTGGAAAGCACATATTTTTCACAAACATGTATAAAGTAAATGGAGATAAAATTTTAAAAATACTTTTAAACTTCTAAATCTTAAATTTGGAGATAAAAAATCATACTCCTACGTTTAATGGCCAAACTGAAGCAGTCCCGTAATTTCCATTGGGTTTCAAGGTTAAAATCATGTATAAAACGGAAGAAATAATCGCCTATATTTCTCTGTTGCATCTTGCCTCTTTAGCATTCACAAATTATCTTTTACAGTTTCAACGTCAACCAAGACAAACTAAATAATTTGACTGCCAAAAAACTTGGTCTATATAAATAGTGCAAAAATGTATACTTTTTTTACATGTGTCCTACATCGGGAGATATAGACCAAATATTTTGATGGCCAGATTTTTAATATTTTTTTGAGATTCAGCACTCACGGCAACGATGATTCCAATACACCGTTTTGCCAGAACTGACAGTAAATTACGGATTTTATTTTTGGAATGACCTTTTCCAACACCGGTGAGTTAAATTTATTCTATTTCATGGACATGTTGGTGTCGGTATGTCGGTATGTCTGTGTCACATGCGTCAGCCATACATACGCAACATAGATGTACATGCAGCGCGCGGTTGCCATCATTCATTCGCCAGTTGCGATATGTCCATCTCTCATTCATACACATTTGAGGTTATCTTACGATAACCTCGTACTCCATACATGTTATACAGTTAATTTAAATCTCTACCATCTTTGAACCCCCCCCCCCCCCCTGTGTCATTTGCAGGATTTTTCCCGTCTTCTTGAAGACTCTTACCTTTTCGATGTTCCCCAAAATTATCCCAGTTTTCCTCCCATAATTTTTTAATATATATTTAACTTATAAAAAGGTAAAAACTCCCTGGTTTGAAACGTTTCATTTTCTATACAATCTCTAATGAAAGTGAGCCCTTTACAGTTGAATTGAGTTATCGCAGTCCAAAACCAAAGAAATCCCAACCGATTTTTTCCGCCATTGCATGTTGTTTTCATTCTGCAGATGTTAAAGACTAAACTCGGCCAATAAAATGTTTGTCCACAAAGAAACTCGGTATCGCTCATGAACATCGATCTCTACGATCGCACACAAAGAAAATCCAGACTTTTACGTGTGCGCGATAGGGTCCAAATTTTTGATGACCAGATTTATTTTCCGAGATTCAGCTCTCGGGGCAACCAAGAAATGTACACAATGACTATGATACATCGTTTTGCCAGAACTGACAGTAAATTACGGGTTTTATTTTTGGAATCATCTTTTCCAACATCAGTGAGTTGAATTTATTGCATTTCATGGATATATTTGTGGGTTTTTGTATTAAATGCTGATTTTGAGTGAATGTTGGTGACTTTTGTGCAGACTTGGTGTTTAAAAGTGTTGAGGTGTATGACTGCCTACATTGTAGAGTCTACACACGAAGTATACATGTAGTAATGTCGTGGGGATGTGTCAATTTGGCGGTGGTCATGACCTCTAAGTTGAAGAGGTAAAAACACCAATATAATTAGCAAAATTTTGAGAAATACTTCCTTCTACATTTTAGGATGATAGAATATCTAATTTCATACCAGATTCTTCAACAGCATCTTTATCATCTTGATCAAGTGAAATTTTCAGGCTGTTTTGGATGGTGATCTTGCTCCTTTCCAGCACAGATAAATATAACACACTTGCTATGAGAGGCAGTTCATCGCGGTATGAAGGTACAAAGTGCGAGGTTATCTACAATAACCTGGCATATGTGTGAGTGAATTAGGTCTATGATAGGGACTTGCATAAATTTTTCATTTTCAGATATTTACCATAAAATACATATCATTGGAAAGAGCTCACTTACACAATTATTTTAAGCCATAAACCAAGAAATAACTCCTCTCCATTGCGAAGTTATTCCAATTTATAGACCAAAAAATTTAATACATAACTTAGCATACCAAAATTGTGATTTGTGTAAGCAGCATCGCATGCATTTATGTACAGAGTGTATGGAGCATGTATGATATCACAACAATTAGACTATGATACCTATGTATTATTTAAAGGGAATCAAGCTCTGCTTTTTAATAGTTTCCCTTCATATTTCACCTCTCATATATGTCTGCATCCCCCTATGTTAATCTTCATTGTATTATTTCTATGGATCTTTTATTGTACTTCGTTACTCGTGTTAGTACAATCTATTGAATGTTATTTTGTACCACATATTGATTATTGTGAAATATGAAAAAATAAACCAAACTGAAACTGAATATTTTGGTTGGGAACAATAAAAAGTAAGGTCAAATCGTTCATGTCAACTCGGCACAATCACAGCAGAGCAACGGCACCCGCCAGCATAGGCTGTAAGTGCCACTGAGGGGGAACTCTCGGGCTCAAGATCACGGCAAGACCACATGGACACACGGTGTTTGACCTGCCAGTGCGAGCGGTTTCTTCTCTGCGCTGCCCCCGGGATCTCTCCGGCGCACGGTCACGGTGTTCACGCCTCAAATTTTTTTGATGGCATACGCCATTTCCAACTTAGATTTCACAAATTCTGCTAAATTAATGATAAAATCACTGATTTGGCGTTTGAGATAGCAACATTTCTGATCGAGAGGAAGTATAAACCAGAAATTTAATTTGTCACTGAAGATGAATTAGGTGGTCTGTCTGTCCCTGTGCATGGCAAATTGCTTTGTAAGATGTGATAATAATCATGATAATGTTGACAATGATGATAAGATGGTAATATAAGTGATGACAATGAGGACAATGATATATTGATATTAAATGATAATCATAATGACAATAATTATGACAAGAACCACAATAACCTTTGTGGCATAGTGCCCCTTCAGGTTCAATTTTTTGGGTGATTTTTTGAAAAGTGCTTGAAATGGCATAAAACATGTGCAAAATGAATTTGGGACGATTTGGAGCATTTCTAAATTTTGCGCGCGCACGGGTACGTCCGTGCGCGTTTAACGTAATGACTTTGACTGGAATGACATTGACCTTAACCATACCGTTATGAACATATGACCATAAGTTGATTTTCACAAAAATGGTGCCTGGATGACGTCACGATAACCGGAAGACCTTGAAAAAGATGCGGGAACTTGACCTTATTAGGACTGATGACTGATGAAAATTTGAAGAAAATTAACTAAGCCAATTTTGAGAAATCGTGATAACAAATCGGACGATTTGATACTGCATGACACGTGGGAGATTAACCCCATGGCTTTAATACACGACAGGGAATCAGATTGTACACAAACTACTGTACACTACTATTCAGTAGACATAACAGGCAAAATAATGCAGTTTATGACATTGTTTGTGATTGTATATGTTATAATAGTCATCGAAGATGGTAAAATGAAGGGCAAAAAGAAATTTAAAAATGAAGGGGAAAAAAAATGCACCCACCGGGGATTGCTTTAAGCAATGAAATATTTCCAATAGAGATAACACGTAAACGAAAAACGGGATTCTCAAATCACATTTTGTAGTTAAAAAATGGGCATGATCCCGACATCTGATCAAAAATTGGAGGGCACATTTATGAAAGCTTATAGTCTCAACCATAACATACTAAAATTTGGAAGAAAATTGAGCAGAAATAACACAGATACTGCTCAAAGAAGACTAGAATGTAGAATCAAGATTTGAGAAAAAGTCATGTCACATAGAGAATACATGTAAAATGTGAAAAATTGACATGCCTCCTTTAATCGCAAAAATACACCATGATGCCTAAGTTGTCAAAATGAAAAATGGTGTGACTGATCTTGTAGAGAATTGTCTACGCTACAACATATCAAAACTTGGAAGAAAATCGACAACATATTCCTGAAATATTGTCAAATGAATACAAAAAATATGACGTCATTTTTTTCAAAATCATTTTTTTTAGTTCATATGCAATATGATGACGTCACAAAATGCAATCAGCCAAAATTATGTATGAATTCAAATCTACAACTAACAGGCTTTCAGAATATGTAATAAAATTTGGGGGTAGCCGTTCATTCTGACGAGGTATGGCGGATTGTAGATAGGCATGTTTTTTACCATTTTTTACATTATTTTGCCCATTGGCGCGCGTGAATTTGGAGTTTGATGCGCGCATGTGGCATTATGGAATGTCAAGAATGACTGTAAATGGTTGGAAATTGTCAAGAATAGTATCAGAAACAGAAACCATGCGAAAAAACGGCGTTTCTACATTCTGTATGTGTTGCGCTTGCCGAAAATGCGCGCACGGGCGCTTACGTGCAGAAATTTTTGAAATGCTTAGAATGGCCTGAAACGTGTGCAAAATGAATTTGAGATGATTTGGAGCATTTTTAACTTTTGCGCACGCACTGACGCGCAGACGTACACGTTCGCCCATGTCTAAGTATATGAAATTGACCGGAATGACCTCGACCTTGACCATGAGAAATATGAATGAAAAATGACCTTCCGTTTTGGAGATATGACAATGACATGATCTTCATGAAATTTTCACAAAATGGCACCTTGATGACGTCATGATGAGGTGTATACTGGCGCGGCGTGCGGGTGCAGCGTCGATTGCACCAGCGAGATGGTCATGCGCAGTAAACCAAAAACAATGTGAGTGCTGTATAGTCATGCATTTTATTTCCAAACAGCAATGTATTACCGAACACGTACAGTTAAGCGCCTAAAAATAAAATGGCTTTCATACGCATGGGACTACACGTATGTTCTACACACTATTTGACACGCAGAACACAGGGCAGAAGATCATAAAATGAGGCAAAAAACATAAGTCATATCTTATAACCTGCTCTCTCGTCACCCCCAGTCTTCACATCACATCACATCACATCAGGTACAGAATGAAGGATTTCTCCTGTAGATTTCCGGTCTCCACTTCGAAATTTATACAATTAAATTGAACTATTTGAACTTACGTAGAATGGCTTTGCATGTGCTGAGGAACGCAAGTTTTAAATCCCTCCCCCAACCAGTGCTTGTCCAATAACTTCTTAAAGTTTTCCACTGTTTTTGCTTCGACGACATTGGTAGGCAACCTGTTCCAGTCTGATACTACCCTCTGGCTAAAAAATTTACTTCTGACTTCTAATCGAGAGCGTTTAGTGAAAAGTTTGAACTTATGTCGCCTCTTCATCCCGTTGGCCCGAAATCGGGGTAGGTTGTGTCTTTTTCCCATAGGTTTCACACGTTTGGTATTACAATACCCTTTTCAAGAGACCAAAATGCCGCATTGTTGGGAAGGGGTTCGCTCAGAAGGGAATATCGTATTAAATCTACGTTGTCTTTTTCAAATTCCACCAACTTCTTTTTCTGTAGGACTTTAAGCACTTATACATGTACAAGCTTATCTGAAGATAAACTTGTACTCCAGACTAGCTTTTACGGGTGAACAGGCTTCAATAGCTTTTGTGTGTATCAGCAGGCCTTTTTCCAGGCTAGATAATTCATACATGAGAGGAAAATAGTTATTTAAAATTTCACTTTTAATTCTGAATCCTCAAATTTGTGGCACAGTAAGAGTTGAAGAGTCCCTGAATCAGGTAATCTAGCAAATTTATGTAAATTAAATCTTGCTTAGAGCAATTTTGTTGTCTGTTTTTGACTGCTGCAACATTGAATGTTGGACATTGTCCCACATAGGCAAGGGCCTAGTATGAGTGGACTTTAAAGGTACGAGATAGTTTTGGGAAGCTCTCAAAAACTTTTCGTGAGATTTCTTTGATTTTACTTAATAAATAGCAGGGTACTAACATAACTAAGATGCTGTGAAGTTCTTTCCTCCTCAAGTGAAGTATTTATCGAATGAAGGGTGAAAAGTAATAAAAATCCCAGGCCCCAAAAAGGGGAGATGTAAATTCAAACAACGGCCACACACATTACGCACATGGGGATTGCCGTGTGTTATAGAATACGCTACACACACTGCGAAGCGCTGGGTATATTGTGCGGGGAACCTTCGGGTGGATATGGTCTTAGCGTGAGGCAGTGAAAAGCCGTTTTAGAAACGCTTGGTAACGCGTTACCAAGCGTTTCTTACACTTACAGATAGATATTTACACTAAAATTTGTTCTTAATCGTGAATGGAATGTTAAAATAATCTCGTACATGTGTCTTATGATAAATGGAGAATAGTATGTGACTATGTTAGATAAGTTTCTTGCCAGTATTTTTTTTGCTACCGCAGGGCTGCCAACCTTGAGTGAGAGTTTAGAGTGAGACATTGCGAGGGAGCGAAGCGACCGAGGGGTGGAAGGGGGGGGGGGGGTGTCCCCCCTTCCACGGTAGGGAGCTTTGACAATTTTACATTTTAAATGGTGCAATCTGGTGCATACTTTAGTCATGATTTCAACACATACACAGTCATAGCCAAAGCAGCATTAATATTAATTTACTATTAAAATTGAATTGAATAAGTAATAAATAGGTTACATTGTTCTTAATGCCACATGTAGTTTACTGACCATGAAAAATTACAAAGTTCCAGATTTGTTACTGTATGATTTTTAATACGAATTTCAAGAGTTAAACTTAAATTAAAGATCCTGCTGTCCGGCCGTAGAGGGATGTGCTGGCTATTACGTTGGTGTACGATCGACGGCAAACTCTGCTGAGCCACGTATGCAGCGCGGCCGGGCTGGGACCCCGGGCGGGCTGCTGCGCCAAAGCCATGTCAGTCCGGCCATCTAGTTACACTCATCATAGTCGTCACACGTATATACATACACGCAGTATAACCAATCGTAATCGTAATCCAATCCAATCCAATCTTTGCGCACTACCGAAAATGATTTTCATTGGTTAAGCTTTGCTTTGTGCCCACGGGAAAATCTCGAAAGGCCTTGGGCATATTGAATATTTGGAATATCAGAGATTTTGGAGTTTTTTTTTTTGTTACTTTATATTTTGGGGGTTCAGCTTGAGAATTTGTTTATCAGAGTGAGACAGTCAGAATTGGGTGAATTGCGTGAGTCTCACGCTCAATGCGTGAGAGTTGGCAGTCCTGCTACCGAGACTGTCTGTGAGCTTTAAGCATTCATTATGTACACTGTAAGTTTGACAGATATTCATTTGATATTTTATTTGCTATGGTTGATTTTCTGGAAAGTGTTCAGAAATAGGATCCACTACCATATGTCACATGGTCACCTGAATAAATTGAATTTGTGCTGTGTGATTAGATTCTAACTTAAGATTGTTTTGCACTTTCGCTTCAAATTTTAATTTCAAAATTACCAAAATTTAAAAAAAAAATCATTATATGATTATGGAGCGAGCAATTGTTGGGAATTCAGACATAACTCATCATCTATTTTTTTTTTTGGGGGGGGGGGGGTTTAACCTATGATTTATGCAGAAAATAATCAAAAAGTTTGATTTTGGTGCGGACTTGACCTTTAAAAACAATGTGCAAAATTCCGGCAGTCAAAATTCCCCACGTGCGCGTGCATCGTGCATCTGAACTTAAATTAGGATACACAAAAGTAAATACGTGGGAGCAGTATGAAGGCATTTTCACTCACTCTCATAACATCCATCCAAGATTACGTGGGCTATACACACAACTACAAGAGTTTCAATACTCCCATAAATCGTCTTTTGGATAAAACAAATACTCATAATGGAAACTGAGGATGAAAACAGTTATAAAGACGTGAAAGATTCTCCTATCCTTACCCAAAATTTGTAGCATGGCAGACGGTCGACGGCAATAATTAAGTCCCCAAAGGTAAAACGCCCTCTCTCAGGTTTATTCTGACATTAATTGACAATGCCGGTAAGTTCTCAAAAACTACATTAATTTTGTTAGATAATTAGGCTAGGAAAGTCCCCGGGGGGGGGGGGGGGGGGGTACTCACGTATATTGGGTATACGGGGATGTGCCGCTGGGAAGGGTGACTTTTTGAAGAAAGATCCTTAGACATGGGTCCCCTTTTCATTAAAAAGATCCTTAGACATGGGTTCCATTTTTCCCAAAAAAATCCTTAGACATGGGTCTCTTATCCCGGCTCTTATCATTTGTTTCATTCCTCTCTTTTCTCCCTCATTTGTCCGGGAAATCCTTAGACATGGGTCCATTTTTCACAAAAAATCCTTAGACATGGGTGCCTATTTACAGCAAAAGGACCCTTGGATGTGGGTATGGGTCTGGAGTTCTCACCCGCACACCCCCGTCCGATTATAATCTGAGTACCCCCCCCCCGGGGGAAAGTCCCCCCCCCCTTCCCCCATTCAAAAAACCCCTAAAAGATGGGGACTTAGAAAATGGTGGTATCAAATATGTTTAAGAAACAAACAAACAAAACAAAACAAAATAGAAAAAAACACTTTGTTTCTGCAAACATGTTTTGCATAGTTTGGTCACAGAAACTGATTCGACTTGGGGAAATTTCGACTTCGAGTTATGCAAGGTTAACTGTATTTTCCTATATACCGTATTGCTTGTATGGCCGATGTGTGGGTTCTTTTATTGCACCCTGCACACGTGTATACTATCACCAATACAGAGGCGTAGCCAGGAGGAGGGGGGCACCCCCCCCCCCGCCCCCGTTCATCCGCTAAAAGAAAAAAAAATGGAGAATGTAACCAAATTGCTCTTAAAATCTCATATACTGTATATTAGAATGAGAATTTTTCTAACTTTTCTCGCTCGGTCGCCAATAGACCTATCATTAGGTAAACGTTTGAAGTGAACCGTAAAATAGGTAAACATAACTAATATTGGAGCACGTTTAATTAAAGCACAATTTGCAACCTCCCTTATATTATGCATGTAAACTAAATCAAAAACATCTTCGAACATACAAATCAATGAGTTCATACATAAATCATAAAGAATTAACCTGTCCAAACACTTTCAATCATGACGCAACGAGGCAAAAAAATTATGCTCGCTCGCTTCGTTCACTTGCAAGTATCCATGCGTCATTGTAATGACACTCCAATAGATGAAAATAAATTTAAATCAAAAGTACCGGTATATAGGCATACGAAGCTGGGGCCAAACATTTTTAAAGTTTAAATATTCGGGCAACCAGCATCTCATATATTCGGGCACCGAATACATCATTTCTGCACAATTTTCACGACAAAACTAATACTTGGTCTCATAAACTTATTTCAGAAAAAAAATCTTTGAAATTGTTATGTACAAACTTATTAAAACACACACTTTTGAAAGCCGAGTGGTATATATCTCTTGATGTTTTTTCTTAGCTGACCTCTAGTACCTGACTATCAACTTTCCTTTGCGGGCGAGTAAAGCCATGGAGCGAAATCGTTGAAACTTTATGATATTGACATTCATTGTTGGAGAACTACAGTGTTGCTTTTTCACAGTACATGTATTTATATTTTACTATTGAAACATACTATAGATATACGATATAAAATATCACAAAGAGACTACCTTGCTGCCCGAATACGAGGTGACGATTGTCCTCATATCAGTGGTTTCAATTATTAAGGGCCAGTGGGGCTACACCCCCAGCCCCTGCCCCCCCCCCTCTACCAACTCGTAATCCTATAGGTCCAGACACTGGTTAAAAATTATTATCATCTCATGTATCTTATTAACAGAGAGGCTGTTACCTCTGTTATTGCAATTTCAACATTAATAGCTTAAAATTTTGTTATCCTTTTTAAACTGAAAATTGATTAATGATCATTCATGTCTAGATGATAATCAATAGATTAATTTGAATTTGGACACTTATACCAAGAAACAAATACACTTAATTGCTAACCAATACCCCCCCCCCCCCTTCCAATCTTGTATTAAATGAGACGGCATCGGATAGTACCTATTGTTTACCCTGTACGAGTAGTAAATTTTCTGGTGAGATGACACATAAATGACCGAGTAACCGGTTTATTTTGTGCATCTCATGTAAGAGAATAATGTGAATCTATTTAAAGAAAACCTGATGTCGTAATAATAGATTGCAGATGTTATCTTTTATTTGCTGGGTGAATCTTCTCCGAAAACACGATCAAAAATAGAACGTATAGACACGTCCAGTATACATGGTATACAATCATAAAACATTAAAATAGTACACAAGTAAGGCGACCTATGCCACAGATAGATAATGACTAAAACTAAGGACTCGGTGCGTGACCTGAAGAGAATTTGAAGGGGGAAATATATATATATATATATATATATATATGTATACAGTGGGTATCTAAAGAAAAAAAAGACACATTTTGAAAATATTCTCCAAAATCATAATTTCATGATATCAATATGAATTTTTCTTATACAATTATGGGTGAGGGTCTGTTTCATCGGATGACACTATGAGTATTGACTATATTTCACACTTGAGTGAGTACTGGCTACTTTTGTAAACTCACGAAAATTAATTTGCGCAGAAATGTCTCAGTCTTGAATTTGATCAAAGTGAGTATCAGGTAGGTATTAACTGCATGTTCTCTGTCTACTATCAGTAATTGATTTGAACGACCATTTTATCCTTAATGCTATACCTAACCGCACATCCACACTCCTCGTTAAGAGGAATACAAAATTTGAAGAATGTGTAAATGTTAGGGTTTTTCTCCTGTTATTGCATTCAATCTATCCAACACTCTTCTGGCAAAAATGGGCACTGATGCAGGTGATTTGTGCTGGAAAGACACCACCTGCAGTAGTGGTAGCGGTCGTCGGTTGGGGTAGTTACGTATCCAGAAATGGGTGAAGCTGGTGTAGCTCCTTGTTTAAGGCCCAGGAAAACAAACAGTACAACATGCTATGCTCAGTATGCTTGTACAAGAACGGAGCTGTCCACATACATTTAACCCCTGTCTTGGGAGCAGCCCGTCCCCCCATCGATTTCTGGATACGCCACTATGGATGTGCACTGCTATGTATAGGTTTAAGGATTAATGGTTCAAATCAATTATTGATGGTTGACAGAGAAAATGCAGTTACTGCCCGATACGCACTTTGATCAAATTCAAGACTGAGGCATTTTAGAGCAAACGAATTTTTGCGAGTTTTTCAAAAAGCAGCCAGGGCACACGAAAGTGTAAAATATTGTCAATACTCATAGTGTCATCCGATGAAACAGACCCTCACCCATTCTTGTATGAGAAAAATTTGTCTCGTAGAGAAATTTGCCTTTGAGTTGTCTCATGTTTTTCCAACTACGTTTCATAAACGCAGTTTGGTGGGAGTACAATAATACTATAAGAAATCTTTTTAAAAATCTTTTAAAACTTTTGAAATAAATATTTTACCATCCTGGCAGGATGTTGAGAAATACTAAAAAAGAAGGAATGCGAGACTCTTTTTTAGACTTTTTTTAATTTTAATTTTTTCTGTTCGTATATCTTCTAATAATCTCATTCCATCATAGTCAAATACGGGCATAATATTGCCCTTGTCTGTTGTGTTTTAACTGAATGCCAAATTTCCTGTTTCTTTTTTTTTTTTTTTTGAGCGAGTGAAGCGAGCGAGGAATTTTTTTTACACTTTGTCATATTGACATCCGCTGTTTAGTTGATACAATGAGAATCAGTTAATATCATTTGAATGTTATTTAGACATTAAAACATATTACATAAGATTTTTAAAAATTTAAAGACCACCTCACTGTCCGATTATAAGTCGAGCGTTGCCTGAATATGAGTGGTTTCAAATTTCTCGGAGGAGGAGGAGGGGGGTGCAGCTCCTTAAGCTCCGGCCTAGCATCCGAATTATTTTTCAGTTCATCATACCAACCTGCATTCTTCTAGCCAAAAATAAACCGGTCACATGACTGCGTCAATATTTACAGCTATTGGTGATAGGTATATGCACGACAATATATTTCAGTTTGCGCCTGGCACGATAAACACGCACTCTGATGTGGCCATGTGGGTGTCACTTCCCGAAATTGATATCTTTTGAGTCTAGACATGTAGACTATCGTGTAAGCCCTTGTATAGTCAGTTATGACAATGCAGTCTGCTAACAGGTAAGTCGCTATTTTACTTTCACGAATATCGTCCCCATTTAAACTATTATCTATCAGCAAAAAATAGAAATTGAAACTCCCTTTCATATTTCGTCGTTCTGTTATGGGGTACCAAAATTGCGAGCAAAATCTATTTTGAAAACAAAAAACAAAAACAAACAAAAACAAAAACAAAAAAACAGAAAGAATTTCCCAGTAAATTATATAAACCTTTTAAAGTCAAATAACTGTGAACCTATACTAACTATTTACCCCAAAGATCAATATCAAGAAATCTGCAGGTCTTAGTATGCAGTAATTACCGGTCTCGCGGTTCTCCTGACAAACTTTTCTCAGGGTTAACCAGACCGACATTGTCGGTCTCGTGGGGTGTCGGTCTCGTGGCATGGCTTAGTGAGATGTCCCAAAGAATTCGTTTAGTATACGATCTGAGGGTTCACAAGACATGATTATCGGTCTCATGGGCTTTCTGACAACTCTTCTGTGGGTTCATCCCATGCAAGACCAACATGCATGGTCGCTTTCGTGCGCATGCCGTCGGTCTATTGAAAAGTCTATTGAAAAAGTAGAGGTGTTGTGGATCAGTGGATAAGTCCCCGGACTTTGAACCACGAGGTCCGGGGTTCGAATCCCACCGCAGCACTAGCGTCCTTTGGCAAGACGTTAATCTACATTTGCCACTCTCCACCCAGGTGTTAAATGGGTACCCGGTAGGATGCGAAAGTTAATGTCGTTTGCTTAGCAATGTGAGCGCCATGGCCCATTGCTGAAATACTCCCCAGGGAGTGGAGAATGTGCATACATTGTGTGCGGGCAAGCCAGAATCCGATGACCGGGGTAATAATATATCTGTAAAGCGCTTAGAGACACCTCCGATGTATTAGGGGCTATATAAAAGCGGAATATTATTATTATTATATTATATTATATTATTATTGGGATGACCCTATTTCGACTGAGTTATTACCTTCGCAAAACAAGCATATGAAGGCAATTTATTTCATTTCATTTTATTTCATTTATTTCCACAATAACAGCAAACAAATTTACAAAGATTTTCAGTTTACAAGAATCATTTTGAGCATAGAAAAACCAACGATTAAGAATGATGATAAATTTGGCACATGAATTCGGTTTTAATACAAAATAAAAATTTACGTTATAAGTGGTAAGTAAATAAATACCAGCTGTATCGTGGAGGAAACATTGGAAAGCAAAGCTTGTAATTCAGGTTCCCTGAGCGAATGCCCCGGTACAGTGTCAACACTGTTCATTTTGTATCCACTTTGTGTACGATGTCACGCCCATATAGCGCATCAAATACCACGTCAATTGGTGACGGGCAGTCCTATACGTCAGCAAAACGAAGCCGCACGTGCAACGGACATAATGCGAGCTGCAAACGAGGCGCCAATTCAACTGCGTCATTCCAGGACATTCAGCAAATGCACAAGGCAGGCCCATATGCTACTCCTTGCTTGACGCAAGGGTGCGATATAGGATAGCGCAAAGTATCTGATCATTGTTTGCGTCGACGGAACGCTGGCGTAGTGGCGTATCAGTCATCAAATCTATACACGAACCGATGGGGGCCTCATCTTTTTTGTACGCTGGTTACTGTGGCATGAATCATTTTTATTTGAATCCATCATGCACCTAAAAAAAAATCGATCGAAACATGCAGAGGAATGACGTATGCAGCCGGCATTAAAAGGTCAACTACCCATGTGTAGACACACTCATCTGCTAACCTGGTGCCGCGTCGGCTGTATATGATCTACCATTATGAATACATCAATGTATTACTTCCTTAACTATTAAGACGTCGACGAACATGACTTTGGTTCAGCCACAAAAATGACGACATATTAGTTATTACAAAAGAATTTTTTAAAAAGAAGACAAAGTGTGTGAGTGAGTGTGTGTATGGTGGGGGATGTGCGAGTATTCCAACGAAAACTGAAAATGAAAATCATATGCGTAATACAATGTTCTTCTCCATTTTCGTTTGATATATCCTGACAATGAACATGTTTTAGCCTTGCAGGAATGTAATGCAGGGAGCTCTCGGGATGACGTTATTTTTGGTGAACTTTTTTTTTTAAATCATCGTTCTAAAAAAACAGTGATGATATCTAAAGACAAACACTAAAATCTCACGCGTGCTATTTTCTCCTTAAAAAGCAACCACACAGCTGTCCAACTTCCCTCTCTCTTTTTTTTTCTTTATTGGCTGGGGAAAAATATGCGTGGGCAGTGAGCGGAGCTGCTGTAGACAGCACCTTGGCTTGCGGCAAGACAGGGCACCGACGGAGGGCAAGACAGGGGAAAGACATGCGAATAATGCGTCTCCTATTTATTGGGTAAACATAGGAAATGCAGAGATGCCACAACAGGCAACATTAGAACATGTCATGATGGAGACGATGGGTGGGCTATGAGGGGGAGATCTTAATTGTTCGCGGGAGACAGAGGGGAAAGCCACCCCCCTGCCCCAACCTTTCAATTGTCATTGACGTCGCAATTATAATGAGTATAATGAGAAGGAGTGAATAATAACAAAATACAATAGCAAAATTAGCAGTACAATAAATACAATCCTGAGTGAAAGAGAGTATACGACGAGAATTTAAATCAAGCTGATTTTGTAGCATATAGACCAAAAAAAAAAATAAATAAATAAAAATAATAATAATAATAATATTATTATTATTATTATTAATATCATTATTATTATTATTATTATTATTATTATTATTATTATTATTATTATTATCGTCGTCATCATCATTATCATTATTATTTATATTATTATTATTATCATCATTATTATTATTATTTCTATTAGTATTATTATTAGTAGTAATAGTAGTAGTAGTAGTAGTAGTAGAGTAGTAAAAGTAGAAGTAGTAGTAGTAGTAGTAGTAGTAGTAGTAGTAGTAGTAGTACTTATAATAGTAATAGTAGTAGTAGTAGTAGTAGTAGTAGTAGTAGTAGTAGAGTAGTAATAGTAATAGTAGTAGTAGTAGTAGTAGTAGTAGTAGTAGTAGTAGTAGAGTAGTAATAGTATTAGTAGAGTAGTAGTAGTAGTAGTAGTAGTAGTAGTAGTAGTAGTAGAGTAGTAGTAGTAGTAGTAGTAGTAGTAGTAGTAGTAGTAGTAGTAGAGTAGTAGTAATAGTAGTAGTAGTAGTAGTAGTAGTAGTAGTAGTAGTAGTAGTAGTAGTAGTAGTAGTAGTAGTAGTAGTAGTAGTAGTAGTATAGTACTTCTACTACTTGTACTAGTACTATAGTCTATACTTCTATTAGTAATACTATAGTAGTAGAAGTATATAAATGGTGTATTGTAGAAATTTGTGAAAAAAGCTTACACCCATGAATGAACGATGACTTTGCTTATATCTCAAGTACACTTCCAGTGTTGACATTATGTATTTTCTTTGAGAATATGAATAAGCCCATTCAAATATAGTATATCTGATATATAAATATAATGATATTGATTAGTTAACTTTATAAGATAATGGGCATTTGCCTCGTTTCAGATTACAGCCCTAAAAAGTTTCTCCACAGTTAACCCATGGTTCCAACACAATATTTAGAACTCATGTTGAGAGAGTCATTCTGTCTTGAAACATTGGCAACTTTCTTCATTTTGACAAATTCTCTATTTTATGATTAATGTCTATATATAGCATATCCCATATTTGCATATCATAGGGAAATTAAAAACATTTGGGGTTTTAAACCACTTTTTAGGTCTAAACAGAATAGAAGTTCCTTCAAGAAAAAAAAATATTTAAAGAAAATTAAAGAACTATTCCTCATAATCTCAGCTGATTTATTTTTTTTTGGGGGGGGGGGGAGGAAGTCTTTTTTGTTTTTGTTTTTTGTTGTTTTGTTGTTTTTGTTTTGTTAGTCCTCGAATTATACATTATCACAAAAAGTCATATCAATCGGAAGTATTTATTGTACAGCATGTCAGTATGGCATTTACTAATTTCCACATCGGAAATTTCTTTTCCAAATGTATGAAGGCGGTCTATTGTCATTGATATGTTGGAGAGTCGAAAATTTATTTCACCATGTCCATATCTGAATCTCCAGATTGAGAGTCGATCGAATGAAGTAGCCTATGGAATTATATAACCCAGTATTAAAACTAAAGTTCACCAACTATACCTCATAGAGAAAAGACGGGCACACTTCACATAAATCATTTTATAGCCTATCATCCCCCCAATAAATAATAATGATAGGGGGAAGAGAACCTTTACAGATATAAATATTCTATTTAATAGAAATGTCTGAAAACCAGCAGAAAAATGTTCTGCCTCTAATATGTTTACGTCGCATGTGTTACCCTCTAGTCTAAGACATTACTCTATACGCCCATATTGCCGGGAGGCTGGTTCCATTACCCTTTTTTTTCCTCGGTGAGTCTAGAGGGAAGAGAGGGAGACATGAGTAGCAGCGGACAAACCAATCAGCCAATGAACTGCATGGAACTTGGTCTTTACAGAGTTAACTCTTAGCCGGTCAACACCTCATGATCCTGACACATGACTTTACATGACTTATGTCATTTAAAGGAAGAGTTTGTTTTTTCTTCTTTGATAAACTCGAGAAGTCACTTTCTTAAGAATATGTGTTCCAGTTTAGAGATAATATTTGAGATACATCCTGTTTGTATAAATACTTACAATACAATAAAGTAAAGTGTGACAAGAAGCAAATGTTTTGGTGCGAATGCTTTTTGTGAAAATTAAATACCCTAATTGAGTAACACAGTTATTCGACATTATTTAAATATTTTGTTTTACGAATGCCTTTTTTAAAGAAAACGATCACAAATTTTATAAAGTCAACATTCTCCAAATTCAATATCGCTGTAAGCAAATATTTCAATGCATGTAGATAAAATGCCCCTTTCCAAATTCCTCTTCTTTATACGTGTGAACTCTATAAAAAAAAAATTACGCAAGAAAAATGGAGACCAAGGGCTGCAAACATTTTATACGTTCTCCAGTCATTATGGGATATTATAATATAAGTAAATCAGATTTGAGAAATAAATATTTCATTGTGTAGCCCCCAAAGAAGAAGAAGAAGAAGAAGAAGAAGAAGAAGAAGAAGAAGAAGAAGAAGAAGAAGAAGAAGAAGAAGAAGAAGAAGAAGAAGAAGAAGAAGAAGAAGAAGAAGAAGAAGAAGAAGAAGAAGAAGAAGAAGAAGAAGAAGAAGAAGAAGAAGAAGAAGAAGAAGAAGAAGAAGAAGAAGAAGAAGAAGGAGGATAAAAGGTAAAGTTTCGTGTTTATTCAAACAAAAATTGAAGGGTGTCATTGGGGGAGGGGGCAAATGTTTATAAGGCGTGTAACTACGTTTAATACATCTGACACCCCCCCCCCTTCCGATTCCTGAAGATGGATCGACGCCCCTGGAAATTCCTCATAAGTTTTTTTATTAGCTGTTTGTGAATTTTGATATTCAAAACTTTGTTAAAATAAACCTACGAACACTCACCGGTTACAGGAGAGAGGTTTTCACCTTTAACAATGCTACGGATAACAATGTGAGAGCAAGCGGGAAATAAATCTTAGTGAACGGAAAATTTTGCCTGACAACCACGACATAAAGTATTAAAGGTAACTTTCAGTCACATGACAGTGCACGTTGGTTTTAAGTCAAATGGGAAAGAAATAGACGTTTTTCCTTTTCTAATTGCGATAATCCTGTGAAGATGTAGATCACAACCTCATACCAGTTCGTTTTGGATGGCCTGTATTTTTGCGAAATCACATGCTTAATGTTGCTCCCTTGAAAATAATTTTTTTCCTAAAATAAAAATTGGGAAAAGGGACATTTTGGGGATATATGTAGTACACAACGAATGGAGAAAGACATGACATATCTCTCTGCTTTCTGCATTACAAACAAAACCGATTTTGATTTCGTTCTCCATATCTTCATTGGTATTTTGTTGTTTTTTTTTTTTGGGGGGGGTTGGTATTTTATTAAGAAACTTCATTGACATTGACATCAAACTTTTTTTTGACATTACAAAACATTAGTATAAAGAAAATTAACTATCACATGGAAATGAAATGAAAAAAAAAGAGAGAAAGATATAGCAAATCATAATAGAATTACTCAGATTTAACATGTGACAAATTATAACATTATTAAATTGGATATCATATTGGTATAAATAATGAAATAGAAAATCATAATGTCACTTCAACATTTGACAAATTATATAATATTGTGTCAAACTGGGTATCATATTGATATAAACAATGCAATTGCCCTCAACTTTCAAAAGGTTTATATTCTTTGTTCGCTTGTAAGAAAACACAACAACAAACAAACAAACAAACAAAATACTTCCACAGATCTGTTTCTCTCCTTCTTGTACTCATTTTGTATGAATATATAGCCCCCCTATAATGATAGTGAATATTGCGAAGGATAAAACTATTTCTAATTTCTCATGACGGTGATTAAGAAAACACCGAATATATCTAGGATTGGGACGGAAATCGTAAATGGGGCAGTGGTAGATTTTATGACTTGACAGATGAATTCGACTTTTTTTGTCCTTTCATATAAATTCGAGAATATTTGAAACTAGGGTCTCGGTTTCAGTCTGGACGGATCAAGGGAAGACATATTTTGACCCAATCTATGACCTGATGCAACATTAAGGGTATACCTTTAACATAAGAAGATAGGAGGATGGAATGTCGACAACAAATTCGACCTGACAGCATTATGACGTGATTTTGGGGGATCGTCTGTCAGTGCTGGGCATGATCTTACATACGCAGTGAGTGGCGTAGCGTTTGGGGGAAGAGGGGATGGGGTTTGTGCCCCCATCCGAATGATAAAAAAGAAGGAGACAAAAAGAGATTAAGACAGGGAGAGGTTAAAATGAAAGTTATTGACAGTTTTAAGTTCACCCATGTTTATGATCTTGTAAGATCCTCCCCCACCAATGTCGGCCAGTCCCATCCCCGTTCCTTTGGTAGCTGGACAAGGGGCTACATCACTCACGTTTATTCCGCCTTATTCTGGCTTGTCAAAATATGAAGAGAGAATAAAAATTTGGAAAGAGAGAGAGAGAGAGAGAGAGAGGGGAGGGGGGGGTGGGGAGATAAAGACGAATCCCTTAAAAAAAAAATTAAAATCACATGATAATCAGTAATCAGTTAATAATACATTTTTTTTTTAAAGAGATATTCAGTAACGGGGGGGGGGGCATACAGGGAATGGTACAGAAAAAGAATTATTCATGAAAATGAGGAACATACGAGTAGGAAGAAAGAACGAGAGCTAGAAAGAACCCCCCCCCCCCCCCCCCCCCCCCGAAGAGAGAGAGAGAGAGAGAGAGAGGGAGAAGAAAGAGTGAAGACATCATGCGGTGTTGCCACAACGCAACAGCGCTATTTATCACTTTGTCACTCTGGTGACATATTACTCTTCAGTTCACCTCTTTTGATATAGTCTTTCTACTCAGACGTTTAGTCCTGATCCCCCAAGATAGCCATCAATTTAGAAGTGGAAGTCGTAGAGTAATGGTATCGTTGACGCAAGAGGCGGGAAGGGCGGGGGCATATTTTCTCTACGTTTGAAAATTACTGCATATTACATTATCTTTTTCATCGGCACGATCATCTCTTAAATCGATGGTAGTAATCCCTTTTTTTTACCAGTAAGAACGGCAGAAGTCTCAGTAATGACAGCTGATGCCATTGCAAATAAATCAAGCGACAATAGTATTACTTCAAAAAAAGTAGTAAGTAGTAGCAGCAGCAGTAGAAGGGGCAAAGACAATAATCCGTGCATTTTCAGAGTCACAGTATGAATACAACTGCCAGAATAAGCAGACCTCCATGCAGTGTAGTACTGGTAAGCAGTGAGGGAGCAGATCGGCCGACCCCTGAGAACGACTGTATCCTCTTCCACTCACGATCTCCAACCCTCTATTTCCTTTTTTTCTCTCTATTTCTTTCTTTCAGTTTTCATTTTTGTCATTCGGTGTGTGTGTGGAGGGGGGGGGGGGGGGGAGAGGTTCCAGGGGCCCCCGTGCTCCCATCCTTGACCTCGCTAAGTACTGTCTTCATGCTTTAACATTTCAGAGAATTTATAGATTGCTGTGTAATTAAAAAAATAATTAAATACTAAGATCAGTATGATTTTTCCATCTGATTGTAATATTTTCACGTTCATTTTGTTATCTCAAACTGAAATGCTATATCAGCACAAAGGAACAAGCAAGTTTTTTTTTAAGGCTTATGGTGACACTTATTTCCCTAAATCATACATGCGATGGCCTCCCACGTTATTTATCAGTACTGAGTATGAATACAAAGACTAAATTGACAGCTCATGCCGACGAGGCTCCCTGATTGGTTGAACAATCATTTATTGACCAGCTGATCTGCAGTTCGCCTATTACCTGTGTGCCATCTGCAGTGCTCGCCCCTCGTCGTCCGTCAGCTGAAAAACAACTCGACAGGGCTCACGCACCGTTCCTCTGTCGAAGTCCTTCCTAGCCCACTGACCGAGGGTGCCATTCATGTCACTGTCCAGCTTGATATTGCCCCGAATATTATTTGTCAAGGAGTCTGATAACATGGCAAACTTGTCGGGTCCATATTTTCTGCACGGAAATGCGATTTTGTTCGCCTTTGCGATGCTGGTGTGGTGTTGCCCCACCACGCAGGTCACACTTCATCGGGACCGTGGGGTGGTGGCGGTGGACGATGATCCCCTTGCCGACCGCGTTCGATCTGATGGCCAATCAAGCTCGACCCTGGTGTCGGGAGTCAGTGGAGCTTCGATCAAACAGACGTCGGTTGTTGCGGAGACTCAACAAGACCTCCACGATCAGGGGTCGGTGTCATTGACTGAGGGTGGGATACCTTCTTCAAGGAATGAGGTTCCAAGTGGAGCAGATAATGCCAAGCATTTTGGCTCCTCGAAATCTCCTCCAGTGAGAGGTGCAAGACCATCCGCAGGAATCCAGTTGGAGGAAAAATCGGGACCAAGGGCAGGAGGGGGAAAGGAACAAACTGGGTGGGGGCATATGCGGGTAGGAGACGCATTACATCTAGCAGGATTAGCAGCAAGTAGAAGTGAAGGAGGGGGTGACGAAGAGAGAACATCGAAAAGACCCCTGGAGAATGGAGGAGAGGGAGGAGGAGGAGGGGGAGGAGGAGGCAAGGAAATGGATGTTATTGGAGCCATACTAGATACTGAGAGGAGCCCTGAAGCAACAGAAAGAATGCTATACGACTCGCCCCAATCAGGACGGGTAGATGGGGAAATGCAGGGGGTAAATGGAGTCCCGCAGCAGACGACGTGTGAGAAATGTAAAAAACAGCGTGATGAAGATCTCCTAGAGGAATACGACCCTAACGCCTTGGTCCAACTCCGTATCGAATCCATTAAACGCCGTATCCTTGACAAACTAAGGATGGAGCGTCCTCCTCAAGTCAACATGAGTAATATCAACATCCCCGCACCTCTCTCGGAGGGGACCTTCATAGCCGAGGAAGAGGAGGAAGAGGAGGTCCGCCATCACGTGCACCATGTGCCAAGTGGTGTCGAGGAACAAGACTACGACACATCGGACGATTATTACGGAAAGACAACGCGGGTTATTATTACAACAAAAGCAGGTTAGTATTCATCTTTATCGTTTCAATAATTGAGTTTTTAGGTGGATTCATTTCATACTGTGACGATGCGATGGAGTCACTTAACAGTGGCGCTCTAAATAAAAAAAATAAAAAAAATGATAATACCGCGAAGCATAAAACCATGTATTCTGCAAACATTGCCATAGTTCTCAGGAAGAATTAAATCAAATGATAGTCCTATTTGAATGTAAATGACTGGTGTAATGGTTCAGTAGTTATAGCAGTTGTTCCTGGAAATAGGAGGTTCCTGGATTCGAAATCAAGTAAAAGCTCTACAGTTTCATATTATTCATATATTTTCATATTTTATTTTTTCATTTCCAACAAAATACAGTTTTCATAATAGTACAAAATATAATACAAAATTTATACAGAAATTACATTGAAGCAATAGATCAACAATGATTACTACCTTTGAAAAAAGAAAAGTAGAATAATTACGTATGAAACTTAATGTGTATTCTGTGGAAATGGAGAGGTCCACTAAAAAGCAAAGCTTGTAAACTGTGGACCCCTCAGATAGTAATAACTGAAACCGCACCAAGGCAAAGTCTCTCTCATCCCGAGCCGGTCTCCAGTTTCCTTGGGGAAGACAGTGATTCTTCATTACCAAGTTCTCCTGAAATTCAGAGCGATAACACCAATCAGTCAAGCAACAAATCAATCAATCACCCAACTAAGCAATGAATAATAAGTCAATAGTGCAGTTTGCATCGAGTTTGCACCTTGATTGCAATTGAAATGTTGGCGATTAATCCTTGTGTATTTATAAGTAGAATATAATCGAAGAGCTCAGCCCAAATAATTTATGCGAGTTGATCTTTTCAAGGTACTTCTAAAACATTACCCAGTAGAACTTAAATGAACTTCCTTATAAAAAAGTTCAATGAGATACAGTATATTGCAAGAATGCATGTCTGCAAGAAAGATAGGATAAGTTCTTTAAATGCTGAAATACCTATGTGTTTAGGTATATATCCTAGTATATGATTCCCTATTAAACTTTTATCATAACATTGAAATATGGACAAGATAAATAAATTAGATATGCTGATTTTCAAAAATATGCCTTTTTCCAATTTCTGATTGTTTTACGTTTAGTAGTAAACAATCTGAGGTTTTTGGTACAACAATCTGAGTCAGATATCAATTTTATGGTTGTCGTTTCTGATTTACGACCTTGCAAATGCAAAGCAAAATAAAACTTTTCAAATCACGCCTAATTCCTTGCCTCTCAAATTTTAATGTTCAGTAAATGTAATCAAGAAAGACTTTGAGCACCTATTTATAGACTCTTCAACATTTTTACATTGTAAAACCCGAACTTGAACTTGAAATTTAAGATAAAGCTATACTGCCAATGAAGAGAAGGTCCGTAATACTAAGCCCACGGCATTATTTGAACTCAGGGAGATCCCCCCCCCCCCTCCGGCCCCAACCAGTTTATAGAAGCTGTGGTTTAGCGGAAATAGGAAAAGGAAACTCAAATTTGATCCCCTGTAACATTATTTATTTTCCTCAACAAGAATAGACTTTATTTATTGAAGATATTGGATTTGTCTATTTTCCCTCTCACACTTATCAGCTCAGCATAGTATTTCTATTATTTTTCATACATGTACATAGCAAAACATTCATAGTACCATCCAAAATACTCAAAAGATTTTGTTGTTCTAAAGACAGATGGCAAGGAAAATAGATGTAAAAGGTCCCCGGGCCCATGGTCATAAAAGCTAAGCTAGTTATCGGGTAACTAAATGAGAAATAGTAGTTAGTTGACAGCTAGGCCTAGTAACGCCTTGGTGAATATGATATTGGTCTTGATCTAAAATTGTGGACATGATCTAAAAATATAAAGCCTTTTTTTTTTCTTTTCTTTTCTATGTTTATGTAACTTCTGTCATATCTTTACACCATGTACACCGGGGTCTTCTACTGAACAGTATACACAGGTACAGGACCACACTGTATTTCCTTGTTATTCCGAACCCCGCTGCTTCCCCAAGTGCAAGCTCTGTGAATGCTGTTCAAATGCAGAACATTTTATGAAAACATATGGCAGGCACGCTATAGGGTCATGCTCCAGTCAAAGCCAACATTTTATGGCTTCCAGTGAGCTGATATAAGCCCAACTTTTGAACTGATTTCCCTTAGGTTCACGTTTGGGGGTATAGTCCTCTCAAACTATTCCCAGAATTGTTGGGAGAGTCGTAATGCAGGGCTTGAACATTACTCGCAGATGTGCTGATATAAGCCTATACATGTATGTTGCCGCACAGAGAGATGGATATGGACAAATACACCAACTCGGGTTGAATAAAAATATTGCTCTCCAATCTTGGTCTGTTCCTATAGTCTAGGTGCAACACATCATACGAACGAAAACGAAGAAGAAGAAGAATAAACATCCTTAGATTTATCAATTATTATTTTTCATCTTTACTATCGCCAAACCTGCTCTTTAACTTTTTTTCTCAATAGAACCATGGTAACTTTTCGGCAAAATTTCACCCATATAGTAAATAAAAACAACAAATGATGATGATGTAAATGACCATCCAACATTGATCTTTTCGTACTGGAGATGTCTGGTCACTTGTCTTAAAAGAAATGGTGTATAAATATATATTTTTGTCTTTCCATATTTCAAATGCACCTTCAGTTCTTAGCAAGTCAGCAGTATAGCGTATATCCAGCATAGGGTGAAGCCGCCTTCACCACCCCACCCCCTGTTCAAAGGCCAGGGGGGGGGGGGTCAGCTATTTTACGCCCCCTCCCCAATCTGAAGAGTATTCTGATCCGTTTATCACGTTATATATCCGCCACTGTAATCGGTATAAGCAAGATAAGCAAGACGAAACACACAAACAAAATTTGTTTCTTATTTCTTTTGTTTCGTACTCAGAATTTTAAGCGGCTGTAATTTTTTTAACAAAATTTTCTCTTGCTTTTAAATGTTAAGATATATAAGCAAAGAAGATTTTACAAAAATTTGTTGTGTCAGGCTGCCGTATAATTTCCTGTTATCTCCTGAAAGACGCGCCTCAAAAAAAAAAAAGATTAAAAGATAAAAACCATGCATTTTTAAAAAACAAATTCATGACATAGACCAAACTTCTAAGTAATTATCTACAATTTGTTTTACTTAACGTGTCAATAATACTGTCTCTTATCTTATCAGAGAAGTTTGATCTGTGTGACAGAAGTAAAGGCGGACCCTTCTAGTAATTTTCTAGTTCAGCCTTAACTTTTGTTTAATTCAGTAGATCAAAAAAGACAATAACAATGTCAAACCAACCGAATCCTATGCAGTGCTCTAGGTTACACCTGTTATTACAACGAAATGTGTCAAACATTATATAAAGAGGGCCAAAATATGATTGATTGAGTTTTGTTTTTCTGGTCATTGAATCGCTAAGCGTATTACCAGACCCCCTTTTGTGACCCAGTAATCCATGAAATGTATCGAATGAAAATCCCAACTCCCTGTTGATGTTTTCTATTGCTTTACCTGTATAAAATGTCCAGGCACGCACCTGCGAATAGATTGAGGCCTAGATATACAATCACATCTGTTTGACACCGATTATCTCTGCTATTTTACTTTTGTATCGGGGTGCCATCGCTTGGGGAATGAAGCATAGGGCAATAGAAAAACAACCTTTTCATAGCCAGAAAATATGTACAATTGACACGGGATGAATGCGAGAAACCACTCCAGTACAGTTGTTTGTTGACCGTATTTTCTAGTACCACTCTGTTTTTTCTTCAATTTTTGCCTCTTGGTTGCGCCCCACATTGACCAGATATGGGCTACCACATTTGAAAGATTTCAATGATTGTCACCTGAAGTTGATTATTTATTTGAGGTGGGATAAAGGGGCGAATTACGGCACAGCCAGAAGCTTAATACAACGCGAGATTAACGCCAACTTGTATTCTTATTTTATCCAAATATTTCGCGCGGTAATTTATTAAGATAGCAAGGATTTCCAAAACAATACACTCACAAAGACTATTTTTTTCATGTTTGCAACAACACATTCCAATCTCGTAAAGCCGTTTTTAATCTTCCAATACCCCATGATTATGTGAAACCTCACTTCCAAGAAACCATACAATTTACCTGTTGCATTTCTAAAGTATAAGGTAACTTTTAGTTTGACCTTTGTTAGATTATTAAAATACCTGACACAAGTTCTATCGATTTGTTTATTCTATATAAAAATATATTTATTTGATAAGTATCGTAGCGGCCATAATACCATAAATTATGAGTTAGTTATTTTGGGCATGACATGTCAACTCCTTCACAAATCATCAATTCTCTGATAGTAACAAAATTCAATGGATGGTTTAGTACTCGTAAACATGTTATTTATGATTAGACCTCATGGGATCATGGTAAATATCTGCAATTCTAACGTGTGTTTAAAGGCTTTTATTTTCGTTTGAGGGCTTGAATTCTCGTTTTCTTAACTGAAATGATTAAAAGAGTAAACTTTCATTATAAGTGGGGGATCCATCCAGGGTTCTTTGACGGGAAGGGGGGGGGGATAAATACTTGACTCTCCAAATATTTTGACAGCCCCTCCCCCTAACCATGACAAAAAGAAGAAAATAAATCATTCACCATAATTAGGTCCCCCCAAATCCCTGACAAGCAGGAAAAATAACACACCACACAAAACAAAAAACATATAAACAAATATTTCTCCCCATACTGAGGGGCGACATATACCCCGATCTCCCGGCGCTACACTTTTGAATTCATGTGACACTCTAACCAGCCACATGTAAACACGTACTCCTTGCTATATTCGTTTATCTATGATTGTAAGAGGTATTAATAATAATTCTCATTATCATAAAGATGTCATGACTCAATTCTATCCCGTTTACTTTTCATATTGCATTTCACATTTTACACTATTATTTACTCAATGAAAATAAAATCACTTCGGTAATGTGGGACAATACAACACAATTACATCATATAATTTTGCTTGCTTGCAGATTTAGTAAAGGCTGGGCTAAAATCGGAATGACATATGAACAGTGGCGTAGCTACCTCTCACTCAAGTGGCGGAAAAAAGAAAGCAAACAAGACAGAGTCACAGAAAAAGAGAGAAAGGGAGAAAAGGAAAGGGAGGAGGGAAAGGGAAGATAAAATAAGACGATACAACACCTTCAGGCACCCTCCCTTTAATCAGTGTCTTTGTAAATCCGCAATGATTTTTTTGAGTAAGAACTGTGCCCCCCTTCCCCCATGGTGCCAGTGACCCCTCAATTGCCACTGCATATGACACATCATAAATTAAATTTTTTTTTCTTGTTTGCTAATGTCATAGGCTCCGAAGTGTAATATATCTACACTTGCAAACTTTTAAGTTATGGGAACATTTTCACACCTACACTGCCATAAACTTCAGGCTCATTCTGTGATAGTAACAATTGAAAACACATGAACTATGAACTATACGGATGTGCACTATGATCGCTGGATAAACATTCTGAAGTATAAACGACCTACTTTTACAAGGTCATTTCCATAAGAGAAAAAAAAGTCCTTAAAACTTACTAGCAGTATATACTGTAGATGGAAACACAAGTTCCTAATAATTACAAAAGAATATACATCAGACAAGATAACGAGATACAAATTAAAACAAAAGATAAAGTAGAATAAATAAGGCCTTTATCAAAATTGAAAATAAACACAAAACGATTTGGGGAAATTATCATCCTTGATGTCGTGCCTTACTTACTTGTTCAGCCCCGCAACTCGAATTTTACCAAGGGGGGGGGGGGGGGGGAGTGCAGACATTACATGAAGTAGGCCTTATGGAGGGCGCAGAGCTCCAGAGCGGGATGAGGGTTTGGGAGGTGGATGTCCCCATTCGCCCCCTCTCTAGTTACGGGCCTGTTGTTGGATGTTTTTGCTTGTTTCAAGTCGCTCCACCCTTCTAAATATAATGAAATGTAACTATGACAACATATTTTGCGCTGTGACACTTAATCTGGGACAAATACGAAAAGTTGAGAGGCAGCAGCCCTCAAAGTCTGCCTAATTTTTTTTTGTTTTTTTTGAATTGTTGAAAAAAAGAGTAATGTCTTTATTTTCTTCTGCACCTCTGACATACCTATGTTGCCAGAGTGTTTATTTGGATTTGGTTAAAGTTGCAGTTGCTTTTTTGAACAATTATTAATTATGAGCAGTGAGTTTGGCGGCAAAACTTCAAAAGATGAAACACCTTCATGAACATCAGCAGACAATGAAGACAACAACATCTAAACTGTTGCAACGGGCAGAGGCAGATCCAGAATTCTATTTGAAAAAAATAGGGGGAATTCTTTTGGAATGCGTACAAGGTACGCCACTTGGGTTTCGGAAAAAAGGGGGAGGGGCACGGGTCGAATGTGCCCCCTCCTGAAGAAAAGAGATAACATAAAATATTAAATATACCTGAGATCGTTGAGCTTCGGTGGACCAAAAAAAAAAAAAAAAAAAAAAAAAATCGGTAGATTGTGACGGAGCTGTTTACATCTTGAGCAAATATTATTGAGCACAAAAGCAAGACCGTACTATTTCCTATTGTCAGAATTCATTATCACGAATAGATCTAACATCATTCAAGCCTTTTTTTTTTCAGAATAGATTTTATGTTTCGCATTTCAACTGGAAAACACTGAATGAATGGAGACAAATATCGATTAATGGTTTTCGATGATACCTGCATAACGGATTTTTGTGTGTGGGTTGAGAGATGGGTTGAAATATAGATAACAAGGATAAGACCCATTAACACTATACACTAGAAAAATGTTGGGTATAAATTGCTGTAATTGCTCAGAAGTTGTCGGACACATGATAACCCTCATGTTGAGCAATCTTTTTATCCAACATTTATTACAATGTACGGTCAAAATATAGCGATTTTACTAACATCACAATGTTTTGGTAGACGTTGCTTAGCAAATGCGCCATTTATTTTGTATACTGCCACCGTTATATCTCTCGATTCTCGATGTTTGTAAAATCGCGATATTTGGACTGTATTGTAAATGGGCATATACAGTGTGAGTCAATAAAAAGGATACCCAGATTCAACCTTAAATATCTTTGTAATCAGTTGGTACATATTTAATCAAATGTACTCACATTGTAGCCTATTATGTTTCCTTTAATTTGACACATCGATCAATAAAATCCGACCATGGACAGTTAAACAGTAACATTTTTCCTGATTCATGTCAACTTTGCCTCTGCCCATGGATGGTCAATCCAAGGATGGTTGAATGGTCTCCCTTCAAGTTGAATGCACTCACAAATAATGAAAGTAACTCCCGAACATTCAGCCCAAACTTAGGCAAAGGTGATTTTTGCTTTTTGAAAATGGCCAGTGCTCAGTCATCCATGATCGCATTTTGGTGAACAGCCTATCAAATTAAAGAAGACATTATCAACTATCATACCATTATCATACTTTTTCAGCGGTTTCACCTTGTTTTTAAGATTTTGGGGGCTTGAACATGGGTCTCCTTTTCATGGAATCACACTGTATAGAGCGACAAAGTTTATAATGCATGTGTCCAACTGAAAAGTTGCTTTAATCAAGGAGTGCAGGTGACATTTTATATGGAATAACGTAAAGACATACACAAATATTCATACAAAGGTATTAATGATTATTAAACAATATTCCGTTGGTGTATGGCGCACTGTTACAGTACTAAAATCATCTCACCACTTTCAAATTACTTTGGACATTGTTGCTCAGTTAGCTCTGGGAGAAAGAAAGAGAGAGAGAGAGACTGCATGAATATCATATATACACAGAAAACGGTTCGAATCCCTATCTCCGGTAAAATCATGAAGCTCAGGGAGAAAGAGAGAGAGAGAGAGAGAGAGAGAGAGAGAGAGAGAGAGAGAGAGAGAGAGAGAGAGACTGCATGCAAACACAGAAAACGGTTCGAATCCCTTTCCCCTGTAAAATCCTGAAGCACTGTGCCGGAGGACTATGCGCCTATACATTTTGTATATGTCCTACATGAAAGCAAGATAAACCTTGTCATTACTTTAAAGCCTATACCAGATTGATGGCAAAATCAGGAATTCCCTCGGAGGCAGTTATATAAAATTCAATGTCCTTGAACACAGAAGTGTAAAGGTAAAAAGGTCTCGTGGATTAGTCAAAACCCAATAATTCTATTATTTGGTGCAATATAAATATATTTTTCTATTCAGGATTGCGTTGTAGTTTTGCAGTTTTGTCCATGCCCTGTTTATTTAAGAATTATCTTAACAATAGGCTAAAGAAAATATACTTGTTCTTTTCCTGTTTAAAGTCTCATCAAGGACGCCTAGACGTAGGAACACGCAAACAAAATTTGTAATGCAGAGTGGCAGATTGGATTGTGTGTGTGTGTGTGGGGGGGGGGGGTGGAAACAGAGTTGTAGGGGAAAGAGGGTAGAGACGTCACTAGAAGTGGCTCTGTGGAACCCCCCTTCCAACCCATTTTAAGTTTCTATAGGCAAAATATGTCTTTGTAAGGTTGAAAAATAATAATAACAGCTATCCAAAGAGAAATATAGCAGGCAGATATCCAATGGTAATAGTTTATACTTATCCTGGGCCCTCTTGCATAAAAAGTTGCGATTAAACGCAACTCCAAAAATTAAACGTAACTTTATTTTCAACCAATCAGGATCGTGTACTGGGACTTGCGTTAATTTTTTTTTTTTGAGTTGCGTTTAATCGCAACTTCTTATGCAAGAGGGCCATGCTCCTGTATATCAGGATTTGTTACACTGTGTGCGCAATTAAATGTAGTATGTAACATTTTCTACAGATATAAAAAAAGGTATAAATTTATCTCATCATGCATGCTTTAAAAGTTCCATGTTAAAGAAAAAAAAATTACCACGTATTTTTTCCCCTTCAAAATCCTATTACCTATATAGGACGCAAAAAGAAGAGGACTTTTTTATGATCAAGATTTAAAGAAAATATTTCACTCAGTGTTTACTTTTCTTGGTTACATTGGTGTGTATATAGGAAGCTCTGGAAATATACTGCATCATAACCAAAGCAAAAGTGGAATAACATTTCTTTTTCTTTACTATCAATCTCATGTTCCAGTGCATTGTCCACACCATCCTGTGTTGAGTATAAATTCTGTGCCTCTGAGATACACCTTCAATTATTCATATTCACATTTGGAAACCTTCCTTTTGAAACATATTTGATTGATTTGATTCATATTCTCTATAAAAACTACCTGTAGGTCTTCTCGCAGAGCTTGGAAAGCACTTTATATAAGGGATGATTAAGCGATTAACCTAAAATAAATATTGTGGTAGGATTTCTGCCAAGTTATTTTGAAGGTCATTTCTAAACTTTAGATCAGCTGATTTCCTATATCATGTATATAGGCCTTCTGGCTTACAAGTGCGTCAAACTTTGAAACAAACCCAAATCATAAATTCCTTGTAGCAAAATTTAAATTTGGAAATGGAAAGGTCATTTCAGTATCATCCGAATTTCTTTTGTTCTTATGTTTCTAGCAGGCATATTATTATGAGGATTAAAGATAGATCCGTTACTTCAGTCCGAATTCGGTGGACAATCGGACGACGTACTCTTAAAACCGTAATTTATTGACGAAAGTTGGTCGTTGTCTGTAATGGGTATGCGTTTGATGATCTCCACGTTTTATTCCATCGGTAGGGCCTTGTTCCTTGCATATAGCCACAGACCGAAAAAGAGAACATTTCTCATCTCGGTTATGGATATCTATATTTTTTTTCGGCAAACATTCTTCTCTAGACAAATTAAAATTTTGTTGGAAAATGTGAGCTGAATGGTCCTTCTCAGTTTTTCGTTAAATTCACTCGAATACCCACCCCCCCCCCAAAAAAAAAAAAGACGGGAGAAAGAAACTGGCTATGCCATGCAATGCCTATCCAGGGGCTAGCTAAGGGAGTTCCCCTTTCGCCGCGCCCTCAACTTTACTGAGGCCGAGTATCAAAATCCCCATATACTTCTCCGCTCCATATTAAAGGGAGAGGTGAATGGGATCAGGAGATATTGTACATACTCCCAGACTTAATTTGATCCTTTCTTCTTTTTTTTCTTCAATTTATTTATTTTTTCTTTAGGTGAGGGGGGGGGGGGGGGGGGGGGGAGTCCCGTATCATGAGCTGGGGTAAATTGTTCCCGATGCCGGACGTTATAGACATGCCTCCATTCTGACTCAACGTTCCATCTTGTAATGATTATCTCCAATATGTTTACTGTGCAATCCATCAATGTCAATATAGATTGGGGCAATGATTACAAAGGACAATGAGAACCAACTCATTGTCTTTATTGAGAAACGAAAGGCCCCTGTTCAGTTCTCCTGGTCGCAAGATAAATAAGGATGAGTCAGTCATTTTTCTGACAATCTACCATAATTCATTTTTTAAAAACCCTCGTGAAATATTACGCGAAGTAAGGCTTGCTGCAACAGCAGAATAATAATTATTACTTAATCTATACCACCCTCTTGGGAAAAAAAAATGTAAAGGCTGAGACCCCCCCCCCCATGACACGTATGTGATAAACCGTACAAAATGTACGTCCGTATAGTAGTAAAAAGGAAGCGTTGTGTCGCTGAACTCTTTGAGTACCCTCTTCTTTCTTTTTTAAAATTTTGTATGTTAAATCTTGAGCTTATGCAAAAAGTAAAAATAAAAGAAAAAACTATTTTAAAAAAGGAAGAAAAGAAAGGCAGGTCCTCACAATTTCTGGCTGCCTTTCAACTCCCAAATTCGCTGACAGCACCCAAAGCATCAGCACCCGTTGCAACACCCCAGCACCACCGACTCTTTCAGGGGATACTGCAGCACCCCCAGTACCCTGGTTCTCAGGTTCGTGGATGCGCCATCAAGTGGGGGGGGGGGGATTTGGTAGTTAAAATTGGTTTTTAAAATGCATGGTATGTATGATTCAGCTTTCCCTAACCCAGTTAGGCTTAGGTCCTCCAAGCTACATGTATGGTAACTCCTCCAAACACAATGACAAGGCCGATTAGATAAAAGATGTTCATTCGAAAAGCAATCTATTTTGAGCTCAAACATCAGCTGTGTTTGACAAGATAAATGAGGACAATTGATATTGTATTCATGGACTTTGCGTTACTTGATTTATCACGGCTTCAATCAAGTACAAATACAGAGATCTTGGTTTGATTTCTCTCTTAAATAAGATGTGATTTTTTTAAAATCAAATTATATTAAGACATAGAGAGCATTAACATCAACGTGATACTAGTACCGTGTCATTCATGTTTATAGATTGCCAATCAGTAAGTCAATCATTCAATCAATCACAAGATGCCGCCTTGATATACACGTATCAAGGAGGAATCCCTTTGATATTAATGACAAACAAAAACGACGATTTGGTATTTCAAACTTGAAAATTGTTGAAACAAGCAAAGTACTAGGCAAGCTTGCCTAGTACCTCGTTCATTTAATCAAACCTTTTCTCTATTTTATGTCGAGACCATCTTTGACTTCAAACCTGTTTAGACTTAGCCTTTTTTGTTGTTGGTAATAACAGTCTATCAATGCCTCAGTTCATAAATATTTTCAAGTTTACGTCCCCAAGACGAATTAAATACATGCACATTCACTTTTCTGAGTCATTCATTATTTGTTCAGTATTGTTATGTCGAATAACCCTATAAAATGTTGCATGGTCGTCACTAGTAACCATTTGTAATTTTGTCATTGCCTAGACGTTTGCATAAATTTGAATACATTAGCGAACTGGTCTAGAGGCCCATTTACACTGTGCGGTCTAAACATCTCGATGTTATTAAAAGAGGAATTGGACAAAAGAAATGTTGTAGTTCCTAAACAACTTCCACCGTAACTTCATGATTTCAGTAAAATCACAACGTTTGGACCTTAATGTAAATGGTGTCAAAATATTGGAGAAATGAGAAGTAGCAAGGGGACCGAAGACCAGTTGTAGGCGCAGTTATCATTGTTTGATTAAGGGATTATTACCGAATCTGTCACTCAAGGTGTTCTAGCGATATTTACCTCTGCGTCCAAACCCAACCATGCCAACAGTCGACATAAGGAGAGAAAGAAAAGTTAGGGAAAATCAGGTCAACGCACATTTATATTTGTTTTAATATTCTATTCATTTATTTTTAATCCATCAGCTTCATGAAGCAGCAATTCCAACATTGTATCTAATGATAGTAGTAGCCAAGGAAGGCAGTGGGAGACTTGCCCCCCCCCCCCCCCCCCGCCTTGTGATGGATAATAAGAAATTTAGTCGGCACATTTAACATGCTGTCGGTCAATGTGAACCTTCTATACCTCCCCCATTTGATTTTTGATTTGATTTTTTCATTTGATTTATTTTCTTCTGCATTCATATAAGTTCAACATTTTTCGGTAACGTATATGAAATAAAATACAAAAGTACTTTTTTGACAATAAATCATAATAAACAAGTATAAGTGACAATCATTTTTCAAAAACAAACGCGAAATGATAGATTGTCAAATCATTGTAATTCATTGAATATAAAAACAAGAAGGCCTGCCATTGTGAGCAATTTGCTTGAGAATATGGCAGCCCCATTTGAAAATGGCTTCCTATGTTTAATGGTCTATAGGCACCTTTGGAGAAAAAAATGAACATGTCATGCACCATATTAAATGTGTTATAGAAAGTTGTCTATTTTTCAGCTAATCTTACTTTCCTTTTTGTTTTCATTTCCTCGTTTTCTTACAGAACCACCACCGTGTCCTATATCATCTATGGCTTCTTCGTGCTTTGAGTTCGATATATCGGGAATAGTGAGATCAAGAATAGCATCAGCTGAACTTTGGTTGTATTGGAACGGTGAAAGTTCATCTGGGTCTTCCACAAATCAAACCTTAATTATCTCACAGTTATCAGGGCATGGATTAAGGACTAGTAGACCAATTATGAATCACCATGTCCCAGCCTCGCAGCCTGCTGGCTGGATCACAGTCGACATCAAACACACCGTCCGGAGATGGCGTTCTCATGCGCACCATGATCAGGTGGTGAAGATTTCGTGCCCAACCTGTGCATCCAACTCCATCTTACCGTTCGCGGCCGAAGACAGCTACAGGCCATTTATCGTAGTACGCGTCGCGGACGAAACGACGTCGAGGCGGCGACGGACCGTCAACTGCGACGCGAACACCACGGATTGTTGCCGCCAAAAATTTCGTGTGCATTTCCTTGACCTAGGATGGGACTGGGTGATTTCACCGCGTGGTTTCGACGCAAACTATTGCCGGGGGTCATGCGCGAACTTCAACAGCCCATCACTAACGCATACGACCATCATGCACACGGCGAGATCGAAAAATCCTAATTTCAACATCCCGAGACCATGTTGCGCGCCCAGGAGTTCGGGCATGCTGTCAATGATCTACATTAATGAGGACGGTCAGTTCTACACTGTTGACATGCCAGAGATGAGGATCTTGAGTTGTGGATGCTCATGAGGGCGCACTCTATTCTTATGGCCCTTTAAATTGCAAAGCCCAGGCGTGCAACAGTGACTGGTAAAGAGAGTTTGGTGCGGACTGGACAACTGACCAACGTTAACGTAATGATGACCCTCAGTAGCATGGAGTTTGGTCGAGTCAAGGTGTCACAACCCTCGCAAGCTAGTCATGTAACTCCTTTGCATGCGCACATTGACGAACAAGTTCGGGTTGCCGGGGTTGGCACTAGTGCTGTACATTCGTGTACAAGTGTGCGATTTGGATGAAAGAGTTTATTGTAAGAATTGGTTTTAATGGAGTCCAACTTCGGATTTCAAATTAATGTCCTATTTGTTTTTTATGTGTTCACGTGCCATCCAAATCAGTATCCATGAGGAAGAAAATAAATTGGCCACCGAATGTCATTCTAAACATGAATGAGGTTATTCATGCTCAATTTTAGAGTTATAAGTCTTGTATCGAGTATGAAACGCCATTATAACTTGATGCAAATAGTGAGTGTCCCGTCCGTTAATATATTTTCATGATTCTTATTGGTATAAATCTAGAGAGACAAAGTCGGGCAATTGTGTTGATAGATGCTAGTCCTAGAATGAAGCGCTAGGACCAAGAACCTGTACGTAATACTAGCACAATAGTCGACAGGATCATGATCACACTGCTCATGTCCGCTGTAGCAAGTGCTGTGACAAGTTATTGCAAGGGGTTAGGGTTTGAGGTAGAATGTAGGCGTTTTGTGAGAATAAAGAAGTTTATTATCCTGTGCTGGATGGAAAAAAAAAAATGAATCACAACTGTCGGCAATTTGAAAATTTGAGGACCATATCTTTCCTGTTTGCAATACCTTTGGATATTTTTTTGGAGGGATAAATTTGAACCGCCATTCCCGTTGATTTTAGTCTAGTGACGCCTTTTGTGTTCTTGTCGGAATTAGATCATAGCGGTGTCGGAGAATACGTGGTATAAAGAGCTTTAGTTGGGGGAAGGGGGGATAGAGGAGAATTATTGAATTCTGGTCAAGCGGGTCAATTGGGACAGATTGATTATGTAGTACATAAAAATTGGGAGGTTTGGGAATCATTTAAATTATAGTAAATTGATGCAATCTTGCTTAAAGTCACATGCACTGCACACAGTCCTTGTATAATCTTTTTATGTGGAACTACACACACACACATGTGGTATAAAAGTTTGGTCCAAACTTCTTCAGCTATTTCACGTCATAATTCGAATACAAGGGCATTTGAGGAGCAATTCTTTTGAGGGGACATTTCTTCTATATTCTTCTAAACTGACGTAAAAAGAATGGGAAAGTACACCAATTATTTTTTACCTTCTACCAGAATTCGACCCTTCTCTTTAAGGGTATCACCTTGCATTGCGATGACGTCAGTTACTTGTGTTTTCTGAGATACACTCTATGCTATGATTATTTTTTTCTTGGGAGACCGTGTACGTCATGAGTACTTTTCCTAATACCTGATAATGTCATTCGTGCGTTGAAAGCCTGTTGACTTATCCATAATTTTCCAAGAAGTGCTATAATGTCAAGCATTGTCCTTTTCTATTTTTGTGTGCTCCTTCACGATCCGAAACGTGGAATTCAGATTACTTTGACACGCTACATTAATGTTGTAAGGGGTCAGGTATACCTAATGTGGAATGCTACGTCTAGGTTTTATTTATTCTTGTGAACAGAATCAGCGTGCTATGAAACCAATAAGTTCTTTCTCAGTCGTTTATGAATTATCATCGAGCGGGAGACAAATGCCATACAAGAATTCCAAAAATCTCCTACTTGAAATAGTTATTATCAGACCGATGAGACTCAAGGTAGCGTTGTTTTATTCTATCTCTTCCTCTTTATCTCTTTGTGTTGCAACTGCTGCTGACTGATTTTTCGATCTTGCGAAGATATTCAGTGTCGTTGCTTCCGTGTGGGTGCCCATAATAATCAAACATCTTCTTGGCCTTTCCTTCACCTCCCACAGAATCACACTGACACAATAAATGTTCCGATCGTCATGGTATGACGGGATTATACTTCAAACTCGAATGGGTGCATAACAAGTCATTTTCCTCACAAAATAAAAGCGATTAAAAGAATGGAACGATTAATGTCATGGTACAAAAACACATTTAGGTTTCTTGCATGGACGCATGCACAAAATAGACTAAAGCCCTGCTCATACGGGGCGTTATTTCACTAGCAACGCTCACGCCAACTATTGTTCTACTCAATAAAATTCATGCAGCAGTAAGCAGTGAACAATTGGCCAATCCCACCCGTCTCTATCTGAACGGGCTTTGTTCACTGCATATTAATTCTATAGAATTCAACAATAGTTGGTGTAAATGTGAGCTTGGCTTTAGGGCAGGTTCACACGAGGCGTCATTTCGATTGCGTCAGTACCTGCGCTAATCTAGTCTGAAGGCAATTAACCTATGTTGTTAAAAGTATTATTTGCACTGTTCATTTTGCAATAACCTCTCTAACGATATCACTCTTTCGTGACGCACAAAAGACCGTACCAACCACTGACTCGGTCCTGTCGTCAGCAAATGAAGCCTCGTGTGAGCAGAGCCTACATGATAGGCCTATACTGTTATGATTTTATACCTTTTAATGGTAGAATGTGATTTATCATGTGCTGATTTTAAGGGTGAGTCAAGTTTGTTAATTTTAATGGCTCCTTTAATACGGAAAGAGTATACGGGGTTCCACAGTGTGGAGACAACACCGTGAACACACTGTGGAGACAATGTGAACACATTCTGGAAATAGTGTGCACCCTGTGGAACCGTAGGGAACACCAAATATGTAAATTTGAAAGAGGTGTGGGGAAATGTGAAAACATTGTATAAATAGTGTGAACACAGTTTGAACACAATATGAAGACAGTGTGAATACACTAGAAACCGTGATCCACAGTGTGGAAATTCAAATTTCGAGCAGTTGTCATATTGTGATGTGTACACCGTGTGTTCTTTGTGTTGCTACAGTGTGTTACCCTGTTTCACACAGTGTAAAATAATGTGAAGACAGGATTTGCACAGTAAACATGAACGTGCTTCAAGTCATTTCTATGGGGACAGTGTGTAAGACACTGCTTTCTTGACGGAAATGGGCACAAAGAGTTCTACATTTCATTTATCAGATGATGATACGAATGGAACAGAATGATATTAATAAATTCTTTATAAATATAGCACCTTATTATGATACGATATTTTGATAATATGTGCCAGTGTAAACTAAAGTGATTATGTGTCTGGTTCCAAGTGTTAGTGATATAAGTCGCGTATGTACATGTATGTTCGTACAAAATTACGGAGCATAATGTGGAAGGGTTCTTTCATTTTTGGTATTATGTCATGGTGTAGGCATTAATAGCAAGTGTAGTGATTTTTAAAATATATTCACAAGAAGCTTCTTTGAAAGCAATTGCTATCAAGCCTTTTTATGAATTCAATATTTATTAGCTTATAAAGCTTCGTATTTATTCAACCTAAAAACGTGTCGCTCAAATGCGAATCAAAATAACATTGTTTTATGCCATAGTGCTTTGTGTGTTAGGCGTGCCAATATAATTGGCACGCAATATACAAGTTAATTTCACAATTAATAATGCACATGCATTATATATATATGTTTATCATTGTAAGCTATCGTAATGCGCAGTAAGAAACCTTGAAATAACAAAAAAAAAAAAAAAAAAAAACACAAACTGTTATTAATGTTTCAAATGTCCTGATTATGCCATCATCATCATTTTGATGACGTAGTCATTTTAGTCATTACGATGGTAATGTAAGCCATCGCTATATGATATTGTAAGTTGAATGATTGACAATGCAAAAAAAGGTCACTGAAAAACGACGTTTAAAAACATGTTTATTTATCCAATCACATGCCGTTATACTGCTGAATATAACAAATGTGATTAATATGTGTCAGTTTCGTGTCCTAAAAATAGACCAGTGCATTTTCCAGATGTATATACCTCTGCCCTAATGTTCGATAAAACAGCCTGGCTAAATGTACGAAGTACAAGGTCTGTTTATAGATGTATCACAACGGACATGACGGAAGTGATCTACCCACAAGTTGTGCAGTGGGCTCCATACCTAGTTAAGTTTGGTTCAGGGCTGATAATGATGACGAACATCAAAACATATCGTAATATGCCTTAAAGGCACCTAACTGGTTTGTTTTGTTTGAGGGTTTCAAAATGTTAAAAAAGAAGAAGAAGAAAAAAAACAAACAAATATTACAAGCTCTTGGAGCCCAAGTGAACGTCCTAACAAATTGAACAGAATTAGAAATCTAACATTAAACATTCAAATACTGAATATCTAATAATTTCCTCACCCTTACGCAATTTTGATCCATTCTCTCTTTTTGCAATTTACCAATGACTGTATAATGATGACTGGACTATCGTCTCTTTGAATGGAACATTTTCTGTGAATTCTAAGACCAGAAAGCACTTTTTCACATTAAATTCAGGAATTAGCAAATCGGTCTTGGTAAACAAATTCTCGTCTGTTAGCACCCTTTAGAGGATATCAAACACTAAAAAAAAAAAAAAAAAAAAAAAAAAAAAAAATCCCCCAAGAAAATCAAGCGCTCTAGGGTGACTTCGGGAGGGGTATTCTTTCTACCATCTGACGTAGATCCGGTAGAAAATTCAATGTTTATGACCTTTAGTTCCACCTCTCATGGTTTTCTGCCATTTTGCATTACCTGCGTTTGATGCCCCCACATTCCCCACATTCCCGCAAGCAGAATGGAAATCACCGTAAAATTACTAAGTTTTACTGCTTCAAAACTTGCTTTCACGGTAAAGGTATAGATGGTCGTAGTCGAGTGGTTCAGTCACTTGACGGTATATGTGACGGTTGTGGGTTCGAGACCCTGTTCGGCACTAGAGTCCTTTGGCAAATCTATACATTTCCCACTCTCCACTCAGCTGTTAAATGGGTACCTGGTAGGAAGAAATTCTATGAATTGCCATTGCTGTGAGTACCGAAGTCGGTAGCCTCGCTAGGGCCGGGGTAATATTGGAAGCTCCTTTAGCAGCACACCTTGGGTGGTGGGTATGAACGCTATAGAAGTAGCTAATACATGTATTATTAAACATGCATTTAGCCCCAAATACTGCTGCTTCTGAACAGGTCCATGTAAATAGTTATAGTAACGAATGACACCTCTGCCGCAGCGTCCTAGATTTAGGTATTACATGAATTTGAGAACGGAAGCAGGAAGAGGCAAAGGAAATCATAACAGTGAAATAAAAATGAAACCCGATCTCCTGCACATAGTCACCTAGGCCAGTTTTCCAGAAATATCCTGTAAATATATGACCCTGTGAGTTTTGAGGCAAAATGGACAATAGTGAGCAGGTAAAGTGTTCTTGAATGTGGACCTTGTTTAACCTGCTTCAACTTTTGTCCACTAATTTATGCAACACCCAAGCGTCAAGCTGTTTATTCTGTAGAAGTTACTGTAATTCTGCAACAAAATGAAAAAATAGAAGAAAAAAAAGAACTGAATCCAGTCATGAAATGAAAATAAAGTTGATTTCGTGGTATGATTTTTTTGCCATTAATTTCATTTACTTGAATGTGGTTATTTTATGTGATAAGGAAGTTGAAACTCGGTGCTCCGTATATCAGTGGATTATAATAATCCGCCCACTTGAACCCGGATAAAGTTAGCACACTTTAAAGAGTACTGGCCAAATAAAATTGGCTATAAATTAGGCTTGAAATGGTATGAATTGCAGATCACCAATTTCGTAACTTTTTTTGTGATGGTTTTCAAATCCCAACCTGAGGTAGAACATTTGTGATTTTACATGATTTTGAATGATACATCGCTCTGAATATTATACATTGTTTTAAATATTATTTATGGTATGAATGTATATGCCATTGTGACCGACTATTTCTGAATGCCAGCGTAGTTAAACATATGGGTGCCAAATAACTGTCAAAATGATCAGAGGCGGTTCCAGGATTTCTAAGGAGGGGGGGGGGCTCAATTCTGAAAAAAATCTAACATGCAACCACAAAAAACAAACACACACAAAAAAAAATATATATATATAAATAAAGTTCAAAAGTTCTGCGACGGAGATGAAAGATAGAAAGAGACACAGAATAGATGACTCCGTTAGACACAATATAAATAAATAAATAAATATATATATATATATATATATATATATATATATATATATATATATATATATATAATTTGTGTACTTGAATCCTTTGGCTACTGAAATCTATCACTCTGTAAGGCAATGGGTTAGGTAATGCTAGAGTGTGTTTGAAACATGTAAAAGAGGAGAAGGGAGGGGGGGGGGGGCATCGGGCTGGTTGTACCCCTATGAATCCGCCAGTGAATAGTATGGATATAATTATGTTTTGAACTTAAAATGATATTTTATGCATAGTCTTGTAAGTATGCCTTCGCCTTGAAAAAAAAAGTTTTGAAAATAATTTACACAATAAAGTTTTTTTGATATATTATTGCTTTCTAAATAAGAGTTGAGACATTCGTTTTTTGCTTGTTCGTTTTGGATGAGGGTATTTTGAGAGGATTTAAAAGGTGTGGACGTAATCTACAGTATATTTTCAATGCTTTGATCGTGCTCTGTATGATGTTTAATTATTTTTTTTTTAATGACATATATATATAGAGAGAGAGAGAGTCAGACTGTGGGTCTGGTGGCTGAACATTCTGTCCGGATGGGAGAGAAAGAGAGAGAGAGAGAAGGGGGGGGGGATTTAATTTGGACCCTTTCTTCGGGGAAGGGGGTTGCCATTTTCCATAAACCACCGATAAAACGAAAATATCCTACACTGGTACCCTGTAAAGGGCTGGTCACATATATTTTGTCCGATAACGATGACGATAACGATATTTTCTATGAATATTTGGTGTGTACGTGTGAGTATGCTCGTCTGTTAATAGTAGGGCAGCTCTAGGGTGTGCCTTTTATCGGACAAGTTAATGTGACCAGCCCTTTCTTTAGACTACAAAAAGGGCCCTGTTGATAGGATGTGAGTTGGTGCACAGGTCAGCGAGTTGATAATTGGACCATCCAGGGTTCTACAAGAGTTGCTTCTTTCAAGTGGTGAACTTACTTGCATTTTACCCGAGATACTCGAGATTTTTTTTTTAATGTTTTTTTTAAAAATGCATTCACATAACTACATCATTGTAATCATTAATACAAGTTTTAGTGGTAAATTTTACTATAGATACGGGTTTGACCATGGGAAGAAAATATCCGCCTATACTCGATTTAAGAAAAAAGAGGACACACGAGAGAGAGAGAGAGAGAGAGAGAGAGAGAGAGAGAGAGACAAAGAGACAGGGAGAGAGAAAGAGAGAGAGAGAGAACGGTAATGGGGTAAGGAACGTGAAAAGAAGATAAAACAACCTCATTCCACATCCCCACTCCGTCGACTTTCTCTTTCAAATTTAATCCACCTAAAAGAACCAGGGCGCGTCTCCGCCCCCTCCTCCGACACCAGCGCCTCCTCTGAAAATGATCTTGAGGCATGCCCTATTTTCAACTTAATCAGTGCCCTATTTGTGCCTTCAGATGACTGAATTCAGTATCGGAATTGAAGTACAGTCGACTATCCTATGCCGGATATGTTGACAATTATGTTGTTTACTTACAATCAAAATGGGATAGCAAACACAGCTGTGAAGATGTTTAAATACAGTTTGCTCGCTCTACATATGTGTAAAGAATGACCTGGGGTTTTACAAGGGGGAAAATTTTCCGCTTTCAAAGAACAAACAGCGAAGGAATCTTTTAATAAAAAAGATGAAAACAACAACAAACAAACGAACGAACAACAAACAAACAACAAACATCAAAACAAAACAAAAACAAATTAACAAATCATATTCACATTATAATAGTCATGATTATATTTTAACAATCTCTCAGAATAAGCAGCCACTTTAAAAAAAAAAAGGGGGGGGGTTCGCACATTTTCTGTGTCATGATTATGTATTGTAAATTTCTGACAAGCCAGCTGGAAAGGAAAGGAAAGAAAAGGTTCTGGCAAATTTGGTAATGGGGAGGGCGGGGGGGGGGGGGCACTCGAGTACACATTTGTACCCCCTCCCCCTGATGTGCCACGGACTACGGACACAGCATTTGTTGATATCGCTGCCATCTCTAGATGAATAGTTGAGGAAGTCCACCCCATTAAAATAACCAAGGTGGTGTGTATTTCGGGGTAGAGGGGGGGGGGGGGGCGGGGTGGCGGCACCCCAATATAGCTTTTCATATAGCTTTTTGTGTGTGTTTTAGCCTTTGTCTGCATGAAGTTTAACAGTATCTATGAAGTTTTTTCCACCATTTCTTCCCCATCTCTTAAAAACGTAGGTCTATCATCATGCCTCCGGTTACATTTCCAAAATAATGTCAGCCTAACATTTTAATTCTTCTTTCATCAAAGTTTTTATTCCATGTCAAATACCAAATGTGGAGGTGAAAACGGTAAAAAAAAAAAAAAAAAAAAAAAAAAAAAGCCTCATCCGAAATTTGTGCGCCTTCCAAAATCATTACACTTGTTTTCTATGTCTCTCTTTTGGTAGTTTAGTTGTTGTTGATGAAAGTTGCCCCCTTTGGCTCTGTGCATTTTTTCTGTAAAAAGTACACCTTCCCATCAACTTCCATGGACTAAAGTTAAGCCAGGATTCAGGTAGTACAAAGTCAGCCAATTTCTTATTGGTTGTACCACCTGTGTGCATGATGTGTGTATTGTATTTCCTCATTTCAATATCACTATATTAATGTCATTCTACTAAAATTTTATCCTCCCTTTTATAATATGTCTTTTTATGAAATTTTCTTGTCACTTTTTTTCTTCCCTTTTTACAATAACTGCTAATTATTTGTAAATTTTGTGATTCTATTTGATTATGAAACAATAAAACATATAATTAAAAAATATATATATATATTTTATGTGTTTCTTCTTGATTTATGAGTTTCTGAAGTGCGCTCTTGCATGTGCTCGGATAGGGCAGTAAACTATTATTGATTGATGTAATGGATTTTCAAAAGTGTCTGTCAGTTGAACAGGTGAGAGTATAGTAAAAAAAAAAAGGGGGGGTGAAACAATAGTAGGGAGACGAACAAGGAGAGAGAGGGGAGAGGGAGGGAGGGAGGGAGGGAGGGAGGGAGGGAGGGAGGGAGGGAGGGAGGGAGGGAGGGAGGGAGGGAGGGAGGGAGGGAGGGAGGGAGGGAGGGAGGGAGGGAGCGAGGGAGCGAGGGAGAGAGAGGGGGAGGGAGAGAGTAGAGCGAAAGAGGGGGAGGGGGAGAGAGAGAGAAGGGGGGGGGGTAGGGGAGTGGTAGCAGATAAACAAATAACGCAGAGAAGGAGAAGGAGATAGAGAGAGAGGGGGTTGAGTAAAGGCCACCGCACACCTTACGATCGGTCTGCGATCCGATTTGTGAAATAAATCGCTATGGCATCAAATATTGGCATTATAACAAATGAAATCTACCTTATTCAGGTTCTGAAAAGTAATATGAATCCAAAATATAGGGTTTTGGTGAGCTGTCAGCTTTCTACAGAGAATAAGGGCAAAATTAGTTTCAAATCGTAGGCAGTCGTACGATTTTTGTGACGTCACTACGACTCGGAGCCGATTTGGCCATTTCACCGACTAGAAAACTCGGCAAAGGCCGTATTATCGATGTTACTATCTGTATGACTATTCAGACTCTCAATCAAAAATATTTTTTCGTTTTTAAATGATTTGTCAAATGATATTTCATTTTCTTCTGAAATCGGATCGCAGACCGTTCGTAAGGTGTGCGGTGGCCTTAAGAATTGGTTTAAGAGGAGATGAATACCGAATGTAAAACAACACAGTCACTGAAAATTATTTTGCGCTTGGTATAATATTTTGCGTCTCGCATCATGCTTCAAAAGAAACAGAAAGACGAACAAAACAGTGACCTTGAACGACGGATAGAGAAAAGAGGGAGAAGTGAAAGTGTAAAATGAGAGAGAGAGGGAGGGGGTTAGAGGGAGGGAGGTAGGGAGAGGAAGAGAGAAGAGAGAGAGAGAGAGAGAGAGAGAGAGAGAGAGAAAGAGAGAGAGGGAGAGAAAGAGAAAGAGAGGGAACCTCCTAACCTCATTATATCCATCCTTCTCCCGTCAACGTGGAAGAATGTTTTTGGAAATCATAATATTTGTTCAGCCACCTGGTCTTTAGGCGATATGATTTACACCATGTCAAACATATTTTCCCTTTCTTTCCTTCTTTATCTCTCTCGAGAAAAACAACGGCAGGACTTCAAAAAATCAGACATCTCTCTGTTGAAACATGACTTTAACAGGTCGTAACAAAATGAAATGCGCCCTCAAGAAACCTCAAAGAACCCAATAAATCAAGATGAATCATAAGACTTAAAAGGACATCAAAAACAAAAACAAAAACAAAAACAAGCACCAAAAAACAAAAAACAAAACAAAACAAAACAAAAAAGGAAGTTTTTTTTAGTTGCTTTGGTTTTTGTTGTTTGTTGTTGTTGTTGTTGTTGTTGTTGTTTATCAGATTGTGACTCCGTAAGCTGTTATCTATTCGGTTCCTTTGATGAGGCATAATATTATAAGAGAAACTTTGCTATGGGCATCTTTATCTTCACGACTTTCTTACTTCACCCTCTTTTATTTCGTCATAGTGATCATTATCATCATCATTGTCGTTATCGTAATCAACTTCATCATCTTCACCATCATCAATTTCGTCAACACCGTCATTATCGACAACATCGTCATTAAATTCAACATTGTCAAAATCTTCATAATGGTTATCATCTTCAACGTTGTTATTTTCACCATCGAAATAATTGTCAACATCGTCCTCATCTTTACCATCATCGTCGTCGCTATCATCACCTTCACAATCATCATTATCATCATTGGCAAATCAGGAATAAGAAATCGCAAGCCCGGTTGCGGGCTCCTGCTTATAGAGACGATTAATGATTTCATTTACAATCAAATATTGGAGCTGAAACATTCAGACAGCCGATATGAAAGAAAGAATTGGAGACTAACATTTGCGCTATTTCGCTCATGACTTTATTGCAAAAAAGTAAAATAAGAAAAATCATTACAAAATCAACATTTAAAGAATATTAGTATAATGGAATGATCATTATGAATTTGCAATAATTCCTTATCAAACTCACTGGATGTTTTGTTTTTATTATAATGAACATTTTGTAAATTAAAAAAAAAAAAAGATTTTATGACACACATTGCAATACCACCTATGATGGATCGAACTCATTCTCATACTACCTTGCACTATCCCATTTTCTTTGTACTATTCATGTAAAGAAATCAATTATTAAAGAAAAATGATACACAATTTTAGCTTTATTATCTTTTTTCTTTATGCTGGTGTATGTATATTTTATATATATATATATATATATATATATATATATATATATATATATATATATACCAGTTACTATAAATAATTAGCATGAATTGTTTTATAGCATTGCGACATAAGCTCTCCTTCTTCACCCTCCTCCCCCTTCTCCTTCTTTTTATCCTCCTCCTCCTTCCCATTTTTTTCTTTTGTCCCCCTTTTTCTCCTTTATCTTTTTCTTCTTCTTCTTCTTCTTCTCCTTCTTCTTCTTCTTCTTTTTCCTTTTCTTCTTCTTCTTCTTCTTTACTTCTTTTCTTCTTCTTCTTTCTTCTTCTTCTTCTTCGTAATCTTCTTTTTCATTTTCTTCTTTTTCTTCTTCCTCTCGACCTCATCCATTGCATTATTTGACACAGCGTAGTAACAGTGAAGATTTGAATTATTTAATAAGTTAGCCTCCATTACACTTTACAATTTAACTCTTGTCAATACATTTTAAATTTCAAATAAGTTACCTTTGAAAACTGTTATGTATATCAAGAAAATGGACTGCACAGTGCCTGCAACAATCAAGAGATGAAGAAAAAAAATATGTCAATGAAACTTAAAAGCATAGGCCTACAAACTTCCATAAATATGTCTTCGTTTTCTTTTCAACTCTGGGTTATCTCGGTGATAACATCAATTTAAGTTGCACAGCACCGTTTCCAGCATAGGACACTGCATACTAACCGTACTGTCGCCTTGATGAAATCAGCACATATAGATGTTCTAAGGTATACAGTTATGAAAATGTATAACTATAATAGAAATTAAAAGTATTGAAATCTCAGATAAGAAAAGGCATATAAACATGTTAAACAAGGTGAACACTTTTGGAAGAAAATACTCAATAACGGCATCATCAGCTTAGTGGACTGTAAGACTTTAAGTGACACTTGTTGAATACCTTATACTTATTTTGGCAAGACGGATAAAACATCGTTATACGAAGATAGGCAGCTACATGGATAGCTTAATAAATATCTACAGCCAGCTTGATTTAGAGACGAAGCAAAGTCTTAACTTATTAAAATAAGAAATATCAAAAATCAAAGGAAACAAGAGATGTTTGAAATATTTCATATGTTAACGTTGGGGTTTTCCGCCCAAAATCTTTATTTAAAAAACGAACCTCCAAGACATACGCTAATACAAAAAAGACTCAAGTCTTGATTCCTTCAAAAGATGACTGAATAGAAATGTTACTTTGATCTTCCTTATTTCATTTTCAATAAAAAACACAAAACTTTGATACAATTTTCGTTGATGATTTGGTATGAAACACTTTACGATTTCGGTGATTTAGGTTGCCTACCCCTTCCTGGCAACTTGCCAATTCACTAGGGGGGATCAAATCATATTATTTTCAACCTTCCTGTATTGTGTTATAATGTTCTTCTTTGTAATTCTACAGGTATGTACTTTGATTTGCCGAATAAAATAGTAGTAGTAATAATAATAATAATAATAATTGAACTGAACTGAAGAATCATTACACCAATGGGCACAGACAGAGAGAGGCGAACAGATAATGAATGAAATTTCGAGTATGATGCAATACTGTATAATTACGAATAACATGTTTTGAAAGCAAATATGATAATGAGATTTCAGTTTGCACGTTGAGCGATTCACACATTTGCTACGCAGTGCTGTCACACACAAATAGTTCAACTTCGGATCGTAGTGCAGGCGGAGGGAAAATGGTAAAAAAATATCTTTTTCTGAAAAGTGTGACGTCACACAAATTATTTTCCTCTAATAGGGATTTCTTTTCTAGTTGAATTTTGTTTGACCAATCAAAGAACAAGAAATTCTTAAATAGGGCTATAAAGATTAATGCAAGAGGATTACATGGCAACAAGGCTTTGCCGCCCTCTTTAGGTAATTTTTCGTGTTCGTTCTATCGTTCTGTGATGGAATCGACTAGTTGTTCATTTTGGTGAATTATTAGACATCCAGTGGTAGAGGCGTAGCCTCAGGCAGGAGTGGCGATCCAGGGGGCAAGAGGGGAAACGCCCTCCCCCGGAAAGTTTGAAGACTAAAGAGCAGAAAGGCTGTAACACTCTATAGAGGCTTTTAAGTGCTCTTAAATTTGCACTTTCACTATTCAAAATGAAAAATTTTCTCTCTCGGTCGCTACGCTCCCTCGCATACTAGTACTTAAATCAGTACAATATTGCAGAAGATCTCTAAGCCGTTTATGTATTATTTAGGCAGAGATTTCCCAGCGTTTTACAATAGACAATGTAAACTCCTTATAGAACCTGCTGCAGGGTCAGCAATTCAGGGGGACGGGGACGCCTTTCCCCTGGAATTATTTGAGCGTTCCACCCCCTCCGAAAATACCCGATTTTTTGTGTAAATGGTGATTTTCACAAAAAGAAGATTGTTTGAATAACAAGCGTTCTGTAGTATTCATGTTATAATCGCCGTTTTTTCTCATGATACGTGCAAATCCTATATTTTTTAAATCAAAGTTTCCCTCTTGATTCTCAACAAATCTCAATTTTGATATTAAAAATGAAAACTTGCCACGGTTCTAATTCTCTTCGATGAATATTTCTTGGCTATATCGGATATACGATCAAACTTTAAGAGTGTGCTATTGACGACTCTACAGCTCATCAAATATTGCGTATCAGGACGATTACTCTCGGACAACTACCCCCTAGGACATTTTCCCCCGGAAAACTACCCCGAAAAACATTCCCCTATAAAAAAAAAAAAAAGGACCCCTAATTACACTCATAAATTGACCTAGGGGACAAGTTACACCAAGGATATCGATTTGTCCCCAAAATGTTATTATTCATGTGCTTCCACTGAGTCGTTCTATACAGCATTCATCATATCGCTTGAGCGCCCACATTGATTACAGACAAGACTGAATCGTCTCAAAACGTTCTTCTTCTTTATTTCTTTATCTATTCAACAATACCCCTTCCCCCTCTTTTTTGGACCCCGGCATCTAATCGAGTACACGTCACTGTCCGCTTGCACTGAACTGCGCGCGCAGTTACGCGCAACCACACTCTCGAACCATCAGATTCGGTATTGTTCTACGATAGAATGTGCTATCGTCCCCAGAGTTGATAAGCATTTGGACATCACCGAGGCGCTTGGGTGTACAACAAGGCAACAGCCGCATGCGAAGGCTACTGTTTGTCTCCCTCATGGTGTGCGCGTAGAGGATGCTGGAGTGGTTGAAGATGGGGCTCGTACCCGAATCACACGATCCTCGACAGTAGTTTAGTCGGATATTCGTCGGAGCAATGAGCCAATCCCAATTCAAATCTTCTCTACTGACGGAGAAAGGTTGTAAGCAACACACCGTTGGGTTGTTTGACTGACACTCGATGCCACGGCGCGCACGCCGACGGTGCACGTCATCGCGCGTCACCATTTCCACCTCTAAAACAGCGCCAGCAGAGACATTGACGGTTTGCTGCGCTGGTTCTGGAATGACCTCTAATACCACAGTCGATTCGCTGGCTGACAACAAGGTGGATGATAAATTGATGCCGATCCAACTCCCCAACGAAGTACTTTCTATGCGATGGACACCGATGACATGGGTGCCGTAGTATTTCCTGTACAACCTCTGAATGACGTAGAGTGAACTAGTGGTGGCGCTCGACGAGTTTACGAGACCGAGCCAAAGTTTTCCTTTGACAGACTTGGCATGCTGAACTTCCGCTGGAATGACGAAACTGAGTTTGACCTTGTGCTCGTTACCATAGCCACCTATCTCACCTGCATGACGTAAAAAAAAGTACCGATGTTAAATGATTTGAATGACTTGAATGCTTTGCACATAACATAAATACCTTGTATCTTACTCCTGGAAAACTATCCCTAGACAACTACCCAATGCGACAAATACCCTACGGACAACTACCCACTTCAAAATCATCCTAATTAAGGACTGGTCACAAATGTCCGATAACTATAACGAGATTTCCAATTAAAGGTACATCCGACTAAAATTATGGTGTGTATGCGTGAGTATGTTCTTGTCTGTTATTAATAGACTGCTCTAGAGGGCAATTCCATGGTAACGGAATTACAAATGAGAGATATTTTGCTCACATTTTTTAAGGTTATGCACTAATTTTGGACTTCCGTCCCCTTCTCACCAATTCGTAATCTGCATATTTACACATTCTTTCACCTGAACTCGTTCATACCCAAAAGTGTCCACTTACATTAATTGTATTGAGGTATATAACTTTGGTAACGGAATTACTAGAAAATGGTTGCAATTTTGAAGTTCTCATTTCCATGCATCAATCATGCATTGTGCGAATCCTAACTGAGATGTGGGAAAAGTTTTTTTCAGATTCTTGTGATTTAAGGATTTGCCTATTTGGGACTATTAAACTGATTTTCTTTAGAATAAATCTGAAATTAAATTTTGTTGTTGTTGTTTTTCCCATGTGGAATTGCCCTAGAGTGTACCTTTAATGAAAAATCTCGTTATCGTTCTCGTCATCTGACAAATGTGACCAAACCTTTATCCCTACCCCAGGGGTGGTTGACCGGGGTTCTAAACCTCTGGGGTAGTTGTCCGGGAGATAATTCTCCTACGAGTTAGTTACATTAGAGGGAGAGGCAGTCCAGGGGATGGTTGTCCGGAGGACATTTGTCCTAGAATAGAAAAATCACATAGACTAAAACCTAGTCGTACGAGGCGGTTCCTAGGGGCTGCATTTTGAAATTACGTGTACCAATATTCTTGCAACCTTGCACCTCATATTCGGGCAACGAGGTAGTATATTTTGATGGAAAAACTACACTGTCACTGTCAAAAACAAGAGAGGAAAAAAAAAAAACGTGTTAAAGGTTTTCGTTGGTCGCTTCTCTGGCTCGCAATAAAATTAATAAAATAAAACAAAATCCGCCAGCAAGTTGCCGATGTGCCGACAGTAATATCTGAATTATGGATGTCACCCCCCCCCCCCAGCTTTTGCTTGCGAAGCCCTTGTGTAATCAAGGTAGTAACATTGTGCAATAACTCTATGTCAGCACGCCAATATTTATCATGTTTACTGGCTATCATGAAGTAGGAAAGAGAGTCATCTGGAAATATCAGTGCCCCCTAGGACATTCACCATGTTTAGGACTCTGTACGTTTCATGTAACTCAAAGCATGACTGAATTGAAACAGGGTGTACATGAAAAACAAAGAAAGTATGAAAGAAAGAAACAAATAAACAAAAACAAGGTATTTCTACAATAACTTTTTTCCTACTAGAAAAAACATTGTCACTGTCAACAGGGAGTCGATATATGGGTGTATTGAGTAGAGCTGCTAATATAATAACATGTGGTGGGAAGGGCAAAGTTTAATTTTGCTATCCAATTATTAATTCTAAATGGAAGTATGTACATAACATAAATATTTCTTTGCTCAGGGGCGTCCCCAGAAAATTGTGAATGGGGTTGTGACACCCAAATTTACTGATAAATTTTTAGGGTGTGACACACAAATTTGCAGACAAAAATGCTGCACCTTCATCTCTCTTCCTCCCCCACAAATAATGATAAGAAAGAGATCTTGATCATACGGGCCAATGTTCGCAAGTGGGGGGGGGGGGGGGGGGGGGGGGGGGGCTGACGCCTTATGCCCGAATATCAACTTTTCTATTTCTAATATTTTTATTTAAAACAAAATCGTAGTGGAAATGTGCAGATATTCAGGCATCTCGCTGCCTGAATATAAAAAACATCGGAACTTTGAAAATTGTCGGGGAGGGGCTGCAGGCCATTACTGAAGAGAGAAGCCTTTTGCCCGAATATTAAATTTCCAATCGGAAAAAAAAATTGGCCAGTTTTTCCTTCTTTTCTTTCATTCCCTTTTCCTTTCTTTCTTTCCCCCTTTTCCCCCCTTTCCTTTCCCTTTTATTTTTTTCTTCTCTTTTATCCTTTTCCTTTTCTCTTTCCTCTTTCCTCTCCCTTTCCCTCCCTCCTCATTTTTTTTTGCCAACAGAGGTGGCGCATTTACCGACAGCAATTTTGAGCCCTACCCCCCCTTCCTCTACCGACGCTGCTGTCTTTGCTCTGCAAGCGAAATATAATTTGTATTGTATTCAGATGCAAGAAGAAGCAATCAATTATTGAAACAATCCATTATTTACCTGCCACACCTACTATTAGTTGCTTGCTGGTTTTATCAACATCATGATCGATATCTTCGTCATCTTCCATTTCGTCCTTCTCCGATTCGCTGAAAATCTTCTGAATGATCTTCGGGTCAACGCTCGGCGCATCTCCTTTTACCAGTGGCGGAGACTCCAGATTCAGCGCCTCTAGAATGTGTCTTTTGAGAGCCTGGATGCGGTGTTCCTTCTCGGCCGCTGACATCATTGGTGACCAGGGTTCTTGGTCGTTGACCTCGTTTTTTAGTTGATGCCGCATGCGACAGCTAGTGCATGATGACAAGTCCAGTGACGCTGACGAAGACAACGTTGATGATGATGACGAAAATGAAGATGTTAGAGGCTCTGATGAGGGAGTCAATGAACTCGAAGAATTGTTAGACGGGGACGATGGCATCTGGATCAATGGTGGATCATTTGAACCCGACGATGACATCGGTAGCGGAGATGACGCCTCAGTAGACTGGCGTATTTCACGATGAGGCGACTCGTGAATATTTTTGTCACCAAATATCCGCAGCTTTGGCCAGGCTGCGAGGCGAGTGGGAGAAGCAGAGAGATGGATGCAGTTGCATAGCAACACGAAACAGATGATGCATAACTGGAATGGATGCGATCCGTCCGGGCACATCTTTGGTTTTTAATGTTTCCAGAAGGTTGCAGAAGAATTGATCAGTTATTCCAATGTTGAAATCGATGTCGAGAATGAACTTCGACACACTTTTGACAAAATACCACCCTATGATCTGTAGATATTTGATTCTCGCATGTGGATGCTCATGGAGCTACGTTAACACAAAACATGAGTATGACTTTGACATCGGACACGTACAAACTTCCAATATCCAAAATGCTACCATGCTGAGTTGAAATATTTTTGTTTATTAGCTACATATCTAAGCATACAACGTGTGGAGAAACAATGAAACTGCTAGTGTACTCGCTTCTATGACTCGCACCGGCCAAGTGAACAAGAAGCGCGCATTCCGCTTTAGATTGTTGCCCAATGTTTTTCACCTTGATCGGTTTTACGTCGTCGCCCACCCCATTTCACTCCTCTTCTCCCGTTGTTATGAGGACAATTGGGCGAGTTGAAAGACAAGCGAGCCGTGTAGCATTGATAAAGACCATGAGCGAGAGGAAAGAGAGGAAGGAAGATAGAGAGATGGAGTAAAAGAGGCGGGGTGGGGGTGGGGATGGATGTTACCAATATGTACACGTGATGCAAGGTGAGGAGTGATATTTATGAGTTTTACGAATTTTCCATTCTGCTACATTCCATCACGTAACGGGAAGGTTGTCCCGTGAGGTTGCATTGACAGCCGTAGTACATTACTGTTCACCTTAACCCTAGCAGATGACAGCCTATATGGATTACACCTTCCTATTGTTACAGGGACACAGAACAAAAGAGAGTGAAAGGGCCGAAGGTAAGAGCGAGCGAGCGGGAGAGAGGGATAGAGAGAGAGAGAGAGAGAGAGAGAGAGAGAGGAGGGGGGGGGGGGGGAGAGGGGGGGGGGAGAGGGGGGGGGAGGCCTCTCAACTTTAGAACAATAGGTTTAATTGATGTAGGCGTGATGTTGAGAAGGGATGCTGAATAGACTGCGGTGGAGAAGGAGGAATGGGGAGGACCCTTCCGTTGGCTGTCCTCCAACTTCAAGCTGTTCCTCCCCCTTTCAGCCATAAATTTAATTTAAGGGAAAAAAAATGGGGGGGGGGGGGGGTGGGGAGGGACCAAAATTACTGACAGATTTGCCGTAAAATTTTCAACAAGTCAAAATAATTGTAGGATCCTCGATAATTTCGCATTTTGCCAAAAAAAGTAAACATATACGATTCTCAAGTTCAAACATTTTTCAAGAACAACTCTAAGATTTGCCGACACAGATAATGAACAGTAAAACTAGGGGGAGGGGATTGGGCGGCATGTCACTCTCTGGTAACTGTCCAGCAGCAAGAGTATCTATGAATATAACATTTATTTCATAAGAACAAGACCTTGCATCATTTACATCTTAAATATACTATATATTATGATATTTTGTGCATAATAGAGGATTTATTAACTCTTACTGTGCCAAGGGGTTTAGCTCTCTTCAAAATTTTACCAAAATGTGATCAATGCTTACTTTTCAAATGTCTGCACTTCATTAACCATCTATCATTTCACAAAATATTGTGAACAAAACTTGTAGGAAATTTATTACCATATCTTATGATACCAAACATTATTACTTTACCCACTTTATGCATAAGAATGATTGAAAATTACATTTGAGTTTCTTTTTTGTCCATTATTTTTTGGTTTCTTATTTGTTTACTATTGTTTGATGGTTAAATAAGGTAATATCTTTTTAAAAATCTGCAATTTCATCTGAAAATTTCTATGGTAGCATATAATTATAATCATATATTTAGAATGCTTGATTTATGCTCAAAATTTTGATATACATTGACCACCATATATATCTTTCCAGTGGTCGAGCAATTGGTGAATGAAAATGACAAGTCTATCTTTCACATATTATGTGACATCGCACTGAAAGAGTTTATAAGAAAAAAAGAAAATGGTGACGAATTAAAAAAAAGATAATTATGTCAACTCAGAATATGCCGGAAAAGGAAATAAAAATGTGAAATCTAGAGGGTAAAAATAGAGATAAAGAAAAAGGGCAAGATGGAAAACATGATATTGAAAGTAGTAGCTGAAATAAAAAGGACATAATTAGATTTTGATGTAATTATTCCATGAATAGAAGTGATTTGATAGCCGTTGATCATTTTATAAAGGGACACAAAATCTAGACCACCCACCGCAAAAAGAAAAACAAACTTCGTAATTCGGAAGCAAAGGTATGGTATCGAGGTTAATCATATTACGACGTCATTTCACATTAAAATCAGTCAAACCGCAATGAACGAAGGAAAACATAGTAAAAGAAGCATGCGGACTGAATGAAAAGGTACAAATTCAATTGAGAGCCAGAAGGGCGTTACCCCAATCATAACTGATTTGGGTTAACGCCTTTCTTACTCTTAGAAGAAGATGAGAGCTGTAGAGCAGTAGAATAACATCCTCGTGGTTGACAGTAGGAGGCTGGATCTACATCACCCTGATCAAAACAACATTTTAGCGGTCGAACCGCAAAAGTTCAAGCTCGTGCCATCAAGCCGAGCTTAATTTAACAGTCTTCCAACAAAGACCTCGATTTTTCAAAACAATGGCCGTAAGAAAGGTTGGTTTTTGGCCTGATTGGATTAATGTTCCTCGTTCCGTCCAGGTTTGCATCCCTCTTGGCTTAGCAGGTGAAATACACATCATAACGAGTTTGGCATGTGTTCAAAACATTGTCAGCAGCACTTTCTCTCTCTCTCGCTCTCTCTCTCTCAATTCAATCACACACTCGCTCACACCCACACATCATATCTTTTTCCATTACATCTCCTTTCTTATCCCATACCACTTTCATCTTTTATTCTTTGACTCGATCATTTTTACATAGGCGCATGCCTGAAGTTGGTGATCCGACACATGCTCCGACATTGACCGCGAAGCAATATTGTCGCCGGACTATGTGTCCTACCTCCAGAAGAATAACCCTCAAGGAGATATGAAATAACGACCAACAACAAAAAAAGGAACCATGTGCAAACGGGGGGGGGGGGGGGGGGGGGGGGATACTATTTTTTCCCCGAAGGTTCGTAATTTCGAAGCACAAAATTCTCAAAGCCGGGGGTTCATAATTCCGAAAATGACACAGGGTTCAAAGTTCCGGACATCTGTTGCATTACTCCGAAGTTTCATAATTCCGAAGGTTCCTTATTCCTAAGGTTCGTTTTTCGGAAGGTTCCTAATTCCAAAAATGAAATAAGGTTCGTAATTTTCCGAAAATGAAATTGGTTTCGTATTTCCGGAAATAAAAATTGGTTTATAATTCCGAAAATGAAATAGGTTCATTATTCCAATGGTTCGTAATTCCGAAAAAATGATGTAGGGTTCTATGACACTTCCGGAATTATGACCCCTATTTCATTTTCGGAATTATGAACCTTGTATTATTTGTGGAATTACAAATCTTCGGAATTACGAACCTTCGGAATTATGAACATTTGACTCCCTTTTTGTGAAGCCATCGGTCACTTTTGGTCAGGAAGGGCTGAATATTATTCATTAACTGTCTCATATATCCTACATCAATCCCTACTTCTGTCATCTTTCAATCATATTCAGTGAATCGACCTATGTGAGAATGAAAAAATGAGTTGTAAGTTAAATAAATCGGCAAATATTTTGCAAATTCATTCGATCAATAGGCTTCCATATGTCAAACAACAAATCAATCAATCAATCATCAATCAAACTTTCTATCAAACAATCCAGCATTTATACAGTTCAGTGCATCGAAAGATATCAGTCGATTATCCATCAAACGTGATTTTTGTACCTGCCTGCTACAACAGGGATATGCACATTTATATCTGATATACAGATAGTTCGACAATAAAAAAGATGCTTTAACTTGTGAAAAGACGGCATATTTGATTTGATTTTAGAAAATTTTGAATCCCCCAAAGGACAAAAGTGGCAACAAGAGCAAAAAGAAACATAACGTAAGTCATCAGTTCGGTAACGCTATACTTTTTTAATTATTTTAATACTACACACTGATATCGCTTACTCCAAGCGTGACTCAAATTCGAACTACACAATACGTGATTTATAACAGAGTCATAAAAATAAGGTATTTGGGAAGTAGAACAAATAGCACGTTTATATAATAGTAACGGTACCGTAGCAGTCTTCCATATGCAATGAATCAACAAACTTCAAATTCAAATAAAACATATATTTTGATCAGGAGGCAGTTTTCCTTTATTTATAGAGATAAAAATTCCTAAAACTTTTCTACATATCGTCGTCATAACCCCCCCCCCAAACCCACGTGTGACAACTGTTCAAAAATTATATTTCCCTCTCTTTATCTCCCTCGTTCTCTTTCGCTCTCTCATACATACTTCTCTCTCTCTCTCTCTCTCTCTCTCTCTCTCTCTCTGTGGAAGAGATGTCTTACCACTGACACTCAATCCAAAGATCAAGGATATAACGGACTTGATCCAAAAACACCTTGGATTTCTGAGAAATCATCCAGGCATAATCAATATTTACCTCTGACGCACGCAATCCGCTACTTGTCAAAGCTACCTAGCGTGCCAATGCACCTTGCGGGAGGGGAATTCTTGTGACAAAAATATACCGTAGAACAAATATATTGCAGTCATGATGTGTAGTGTAATTGTATATACAAAAATGTCATTCGTTTTAAACATAAGAGATAAAGGTACAATGTTGCATTTCAAAATGGGTGTAGAAGTAGTTGACACACCCCTGAAAACGATCAACGTTATGGGAAGATTATGTTTATTTTTAAGAAGGATCAAACTTGATCACAGATGTCATCATAGAGGAGTATAATCTTCAAAGGAATTCCATACCATTGTCGCTAGCCATAAACTCGCTTCTTGCTCCTTTTGAAGTGATTTTTTTTTAAAACATACATTTGTAAATGTTCAATAGTGTTTTTAAAACTGTTTATGGTCGAATGAATTATAAGACATTGAAAAAAAAAAAACCGCACACAAAAAACGTAAAATCAATGATAAAATACAGCAATGCAATTATACACCTTTTGCAATATAAATACGAATATGATAAAAATGTATGGATAAAGAATAAAGGTTAGCCTCATCATAAGAAATGCTCTCGCTGTAATTGTTATCCCTTGCAATATACATTCTTCTCACTTGCATGACTCGCTTGCAGATTATGGCCGTATAAGTAATGTATTCTAAACATGTTTCTTTTGATAAAAAAATGGAAACAGCGATAAAGATATAACGATGAAGGTAGGACAATAACGCAAACGATGATTATAAACATGATAACAATACAAATCAGATAACAATAATGATATGGAATACATTGATAAAGATTCGGGGAAAAATCGAACGGGGGGGGGGGGGGGGGCGTCCCCCGGAATCCGGAATTTTAAAACTTTTGTTCAGTAACCAATGGTAAAGGCTAGTCGTGTAGAGAACCGTTGATAGAAAAACTTTTGTTCAGTAACCAATGGTAAAGGCTAGTCGTGTAGAGAACCGCTGATACCTTGGCGCCACCCGTGTCCAGATGGTTGCTGCCACTGTTTTGGAGAAATCGCCACACATGCCTATACGGATAAAAAGAAAGTTTGAGGAAAATTGGGCAACTAGTAAAAAAGTTATGATTTTTAGTGGCTTGAAGCTTGGAGGAAAAAATATGAAAAAAATTGGCACCTCAGTTTGTGACGTCATTGGGTCACAACTCACGTAAGTTTGCTTAAAACTCAATATACTTGATTCCAGAAGTTATCACAGCCATTACATAAATGTTCGCTCACATATCGTACCAGGGCAGGCACAGCTCAGTACCGTTATCATAATAATGTGACCAGCCAATTTGTTGACATTGTACAGGGCAATGTATACATGCATAGCCCAATGAGTTCTGTGATAACTCCTTGCATAGCCCTATGCCTTTATCACAGTAGTATTCATTCATACAGTACCAGGGCACGTATAGGCTGATGCAGGGGAGAAACCGTAGAGAACCGCTGATACCTTGGCGCCACCCGTGTCCAGATGGTTGCTGCCACTGTTTTGGAGCTGCTTCCGCATGACGCACAAATCCGAGTTTGCAATAGGTCCAGACCATTCGGACTGTTCCAAGGCGTCTCCATTCAGAGTAATGTTCGAGGTGGCTAAACAGGGAGCAACGACGTTGGCAAAACTGGTCGTGGTGTTCATATGATGAAGGTTGAAAGTAGCCAATGGAATAGGCCAGTGCGACGATTGGACGTCTTCAGTAGGCTCATCTACGCTCGGTATAAGCGTCAAGCTGGGTAGCGAGAAGCCAGAGCTTTGTGTGAGATTGCGGGAGTTTGGAACTTGGAACACTAGAACTGGTAAGATTCTTGAAGTGATGAGAGTGTGAAGGCCTCCTGTGTCACCTTGATACACCCTGTATACTTGGCCTGGTGGAATGTGAACCGGATTGTCATCATCATTGATTCTGACGTGTGTGTGCATATGGGTGGCCATGACGTACGTTGATACATCCCCGCCGTCGTAGCCACGCATCGCAGAGGCAACGAACCGGCGCCCCCATCGCTCAACTGGAGGAATGTGCTCAAGCTTATGTCCGCATCGATCATCATTCCCTTCATCCTGGTCCGGATAGTAAGAGTGGCCGCACAAGGCACCTGAAAGTACAGAAATCGGCTCACTCGCGACAATGTGGGTTCCTGTTTGGTGTTCTACGGACATAAAGAAAAACGCCTGGTGACGGTTGATCTTGAAGCCAACGCGTGTCCCACCGTAATGGACATGGTTCCTGAACCAGAGGCTACCTCGAAGTCTCATGTCTACAAATGTGTCATCGTGGAGACCGATGATGACGAACATTGTGCTTTCGTGTGAGGTCACCAAGCGATATTCTTGACCCATCATCGGAGTAGGTAGAGCAAGATATGCATCAGACCTTTCATTGATGAACGCATCGTTAAGTCCATACAACAACACCTGACCCTGTGTCCTTACTTCCACAGGGTTCCCGCTTTCATCACGGGTGTCATAGAGTACGACTTGGGTCGGAAGCTCGATCTCGATGCTTGGTGTTCCGACAGGGATGACGAATCTGCGTACATAAGTACCTGCGTCGATTTGACCATAGATTGGCCTACCGTCCTCGGCAGGGGAAGCCCGATGGATGAGAAGCTTTGGGCCTCTTCGAATCCCTAGGAAATAAGCAGCAAACGCGATGAAAAACTCACTACCAATGGCAGAAGTAGGCATAGGTCTCTCGGCTGGTTGGGCTGTGGAAGGTATAAATCAGACAATGCAGCTTTTAACTATTTCCAAATAAAAACTTGGCTCTCATTTTTTCTTTATCTAAGAATAATCTTTACTTTGAACGATGATGTAGCTTTATGCTCAAACCAAAGACCATGGATTCGTTGCTTCAATATATTTGCAGTGTCTATACAAATTCTGTTGAAAGTTTTATGATTTTAAAAAGGTCATTTTTGTCTTTTTTAGTTATTGTTTTTGCTATTGAATTATTGATATCATTTCATGTCAAGTACATACCTCTTTCACTAATTCACTATGTGGATCAACATACGATCAAATTAAACTCTTACCACTTCCTCTGTCAAGCCCAAGAGGAAAAGCATAGCCTCCGTTCGTTCCGTGCCCGAAAAGGAACGCAGATAAGATGCAAGGAGTTGACGTCTCATCTGGAGTCACTGTCAGATGATAGCGACCTGGTGTCAGCCGAAACTGATTCCAACAACATTGATTATTGGCGGTAGCTAAACCTTCCGAGATGACCTCCGTCTGGCCGGGATTTTCCCAGGTCAGACGACGAAAACACGCACAGTGGTACATGACGCTCATAAAGTGAAACATTTCGGCATCTTCGCTTCTGTCTGTTGCGTTGACGGTGCTGAAAATGACATCGTTAGTAGGGGGCGCCAGCGGTGGGATAGTTACCATTGTAGGAGAATGTTTCTTGCAGCCTCGGTAACATGTACCGTGATACAGAATAAATGCAACCACGAGCACAGGTTTTAAAGCTGTGATGTGAACAGTTTCGCCACCGATGATCACAAAATCCAGATCGTTTCCGACACGTTCATTGTCCATCCCATACACGACATGGGTATCTTCTTCCGCTGGTATGATCCTGATCCTGGTAACGACGTCTTCCACCGGCCCAGTCTGGTATCTACTTCGATGTGTGTTGGGTCCGCCACTGAGAGTTCGATAGATGAAATGTTTCCCCCAGTCTTTCGTACGAGGAAGCTGTTCCACCATGTGACCACATCCACTTCGGGTGAAATATCGAAGCTTCATCCTGCCGCAGTCAACTCCAGACATAAACCCAACAGGTGATGTTGAGTGAACCCTTGTGCCTGTCAAATCATCCAAGCTCTTGATTTGTATGACTTGGTATGGGTCCAGAAAGATGTTAATGGTTTCTCCGGGTTGGTACGTGATGTTTTCATATGTCACGGTTGCAACGACATCAATGGTGACCCAAGACCGTTCAAATCCAACAACAGCAAATGTTGAATGTCTGCGTGTGTTGCCTTTCTTCTGCTCCGTGGACACAACCTTGTATACACTCGGAGACGGTTCGGGTACCGGTAGGGCAAGGAAACCCTCAGTCTTGGCATGACGATCCTCCTCTGCTATCCCGTAGACGAACACATCATCGCTAGCATCGACTCCCACACCATTCTCATGCAAACCTAACCCATGAGCAATGGCTGATGGAGGTAGCTGAACATTTACCTGAGACCCTGCGGCAACGGACACGGACTCAAAGAATCCCAGAAGGGGCATGGAAACATTGATCTGTACGCTGGGTGCGCCATCTGGACGGGCAGTAATGGTCAGCTTTGGCCCTTTTTCCACATCGGTATGTTCATGGAGACAGTTGTCCATGAAAGCAAACACAAATTTACGACCCTTTGTTGTTAGCGGATGCTGGGAACGAAAATCATCTGCAACACAATCACACAGAGAAATTGGCTTTGAGAAACAAAAGCAAAGGATATAAACGAATTGGATTTATTGCAACTGCATTAAAACCCTCCATTCTACAATTATGATTTCCTCCGAAAGAAACGTCTACACGAAAGGTCCACCCTAACATTAAGATGACTTTGATAAAAGCAGACCAGAATACAGGAGAAACCGGTTAGTGCAAGTTATTGCTGTTGATGTGTAGGGATGCATACAACTAATATTCAGTTATTCAAACATCTAGATATGTTTCATAGATTTTTAAATGCTTTTTGAAATATTTTTTTCCAACCTCCTAAGCTCCACCCTAAAAAAAGCTCCAGATCTCATTCCTGCAATGACATCATTTGTCAATCATCAGTCAGCTACACTAACATTCTACAATAGACAGTGGAATGTAACTTCCCCTAGCTCAGCACATGCTCACAACAGAACTGCATGCTTTCAAACAATACCTCATCATTACCTTTCTTTTCCTGGTGACGCTACAGCATGTCTGACATAGCAACTCCTATGTAGGCATTGTATGGTCTATTAGAACACATGGTCATCTCTGGCAAAGCTACATGCCACTGTCTCTCCATGGCTCACTAATGATTGACAGGTGATGTCACTGTAGGAATGACATCTGGGGCATTTTTTTAGGGTCGAGCTTAGCATGTTTGAGAAAATGATTTTAAAAATATTTCAAAAATTTATGAAACATATTTAGATCTTTGAATAACAAAATATAAGTTGTATGCATCCCTGCATATCAATAGGAATCAACTTGCATTTGGGTTGCAGGGGACCTTTAGGGATAAGAAAATTATTAAGATAAAAAGTTGTATCGACCAAACACAAGTTTGAAATATTTCATCATACCTCCGATAATACCTAGATACATTTGTAGTGGTCCAAACTCTTTTTGACTTTACAATACTGAAATTTTTCCTTTTTTATCATTTCTTTACAGACCACCCTACAGCATTTCGGGTGTGGTCGATGTATGTTTTAGGCCCCGAAACCTAATCACTGTAGAGGTCACGTGGTCTTGTGTATACTTACTCCGAGGTCAAAGTAGTCCCTCCATTTATTTTTCCTAAATTGTTTATGAGATGATATTAAATGTATATATGAAGTTAATATGTTATATTCTCGTGCAGATTATACATATGTTTTTATATAATATGAATAATTCTAAGGAGGAAAGATAATTAAACATGCTTAAAAGTAGTTCTTATAGATGTGGCTACATGTCAGGCAAGGCCCTGCTGGGTAGATACATGCACATCTGACGTTCGTGTACTCTACACAAAAGAAAGTTTAATGAAGCTGTCACCAGTAACCGGTATTATTTGCAGTTATAAAAGGTATGTAGAGATAATTGAACATGATATAAATATCAGCTTATTATAACCAGTGAAATAATGAGAAAAATAATTTTATATTGAAAATTATCTTAGTGTGAGAGTTTGTTTTATAGCTTGACTTGATTTGTGTAGTGTCTATACAGACAACTTTACATGTGTGTGTGTGTGTGTGTGTTCAATACAAAGTCATTGCTCATAAATTGTATTAGCAACTTTCGAAGAAGGAATAGAGATTTAGATTGGATGACTGTTATATAATGAAATTGTATAACTGTTCAATGTTTTATTCAATAAGTTAACGATATTTTATCACCTTGATTAAGATGTATTTTACTGTCAGAACATAGAAGAGTTCAATAGTTCGTTGTTTTGTATCATGCTAATGAGATGCACTACCACTGCACAGTAGAAAGTAGGCGTGCATATTCTTTTGTTCACATCTTTTGGATTGATGACTAGTCGTAAGCATCAGACTCAGTTAAATTATATATTTTACAGAAATAGTGTTATAAATGATAAATCCATACTGATACTTATTATATTCATTTTTATGTACCAGTAGCCACTGACATGACTGATGTGGAGTTTTTATCATGTAGTTGCGGCCTAGTTTTGGTGATGGGCACAGCTGAGATGATGTAGCTTTCTCTATCCTTACTTGTATGACATATTCTTACTAGGGTAAGTTTGGTCAAGTTATTACATTGTATAACCAGTAATGTATCGAAGTCGGAATATTTGATATTGATACATGTATTTCTTATTTCCGGAAATTCACAGATAATGTTTTAAAATCTATGTAATTGTAGTCTATGAACTGTATGTCAATCGAACTTATGAAAACTGCATTTTTGTTTACAGAATTCTAAGCAATCGTTTTAAGATGATCACTTGCATGATTTCACGTTAATATGATCATGTACTTATGATGCTTTTTTTAAAAATCTTCTGTACAATGCAGGGGTTTCTGTTTTCCATTATATTTCATCTTTGTGAAATAATAAACAACGAGCATCCAACTAATGGTGTCTGCAGTATTTTTCTGTTGTCGGCCAAGTACTTTAAAAGGTGTTGTTCAGCCCCATACATTATTGAACAAAAATTTTACACACTCTCTCCATTCTCCGGACTCTCCATGAAATAGTTCTATTCATTCATCAACAACTGAACGACATGTTTTTATAATCAGCAGTAAATAAAAGGATACCTACCTTTCGTCGTACAGTCATACAGTTGCTAATTTGTGTTTGATCATGAGCGATTAAAACTTAGAAAACTTACCAAGAAACAAACAAACAACAACAACAACAAACATAAATGTTTTATCCCATTTGAATTTTCCCAAACGTAAATTGATCTGCTTCTTCCCCTTTAACCCTTTCAGGAGAGAAATTAATCAACAGCAAAATTGATCACATTTTGTTCTTCAAATTGGCAACAATAATATTTTTCTTTCAGTCCTACATGCATGGTTATAAGTCTAATGTCTTTGAAAACAATATACATGGTTATGGATTTTATCTGAAAGTTGAAAAATTGACCATTTCGATTTAAAAAAAAAGAAGATTTTTAACCTCTCAATGCATTGCCAATATAAGAATTTTAAAGCTTAAGTTCTCGTTTTTGAAATTCCTGGCATATTGTCATTCAACAAAAATGGACACAGTTTGCGCAGAAAGTTTTGCTCTTTCTACTCACGTATCTGGGCCCCGTTTCATGAAACTTGTTAATCAATAACAAGTTACAATAATTGTTATAAGCTACTGAAATCCTAGCCTTTTGACAAGGCCTCGTGACTTGGCTATTTTCCTCGTCATGCTGTGCCTGAGATGAGACTAGCCGGCGACGAAAAGAATCAACACGGCCCGGGTGAACGCGCGATCGAGCGACTTTAGTCGCGAGGCCTTTTGGAACCTGGGTTTCCATCGTCCGATATGAATTATTCACGAGTTGACATTCGTATGCTAACACGCCTACCGAGGATTATCGACCAATCACAACGGTATCTGCGGGGCTTGCTTTCCATGATTGATGTAGCTTGCACGGGGTGCCGAGATGAAGGCGAATTTGCATACCAAATTTATGCTGACGTCATGCAAAGATACGTTCGCTGATTGGCTCCTACCTATAAGGTAGCAGATCCTCGCTAGGAACAAGGGATATCATAAGAAATACAGGCCAGGTTCCAAAAGGCCCTCGCGACTCACGTCGCTCGATCGCGCATTCACCGGGCTGGGCGGCTAGTCTTGTTATGCAGCCACTACTAGCTTACTTGCCGAGAAAAATAGCCAAGTCACGAGGGCCTTGTCAAAAGGCTACTGAAATCCTTGAATCTGGTTGGATGAGAGTGAATTTGTCATAGAATTGAGGTAATTGTTATTGATAACAAGTTTTATGAAACGGGGCTCCAGGTGTATTTTTAGGGCTCTGAATCAAATGTTATTGAGCCAAACCCACAAAATCCAACCCATTTGGATTCAATAAAGGCAAATTCGGCCGCTCAATTCCATCACAAATTCAAAATTGTAAAACCTAAAAATAGACAGGGGATAGTGTAAATTGACTAAAGGAATCACAGTTCGTTAATCCATGCATGTACTATTCCTTTCTTTTCGCAGACGGATAAGAGCAATATATTAGTGTACAGTGACGTAAAGTTGGTCCAGCCCTGCATGGTCCAGTAAATGAGGGGCGGTTGCACCAGTTTTACTATAGGTAGATGAAATGCAAAAGAAAAAGAACTGGCAATCCAACTTTTGTAAAATAAAAAACTGAATTGTGTGAAGGGAGGAAAATAAGAGAAACATGATGGTGAAAGTTTGAAAGAAATGGGAAATAGAATAAGAAATTTACGAATGTTTGAAAAATGTGATCACTACACCTACTATGAGAATCTCAAATTGGTAATTTGGTGGATCGATTGTGACGTATTCACGGTCAAATCTCCCATTGTCGTACACTAAAGTATTATTAACTTCCGGTTTTATCCTGAGCGCCTTTACCTTCGGCAGTACTCCACATATACTGTAGATAGCATATTATTAAAGGTCCTCCAAAAAGAAAAAAATATTACTGAGTTATGCATTTGGAAAAGATGACATTTCAGTCATTTTGTGTGTTGGAGCTAGCGAATGGGCCAGTTGACTACCGCTACATCACAGTGATCGTACCTATTCGGCCAATTTGAAATTAGCATATATAGTGATTACAACTTTTGAAAAATTATAACTTTCTTATTGCTTGTCAGATTTTGTTCAAACTTTCACCAATCTGCTTCTCTGATTTTTCTGCTTTCACACAAATCAAATTATTACAAAGGCAGGATTGCCCATTAAGAAGAGGGTGTATTACCCAAATAGGAGGGGTTTTGTGTTGTCTCCCTTCCCACATTCTTTCTTTTTCTCCACTGTCTTTGTATTGCTTTCCCATCCTTTTTTGCTATTCGATGGGGGTGGGGTGGATGTGATTCCGTGTCCTAACGAAGCAACGCCACTGGTGGTGTACTTTGCCCTATCTGGTGAACAACATAATGCTCCTACCGTCGGTTTCAAACACTCAAAACGCATACAGAAAATGTTTAACTTATAGGCCTGTAAGCTGTTATGGGCAGAGTCCAAGGTATTTTGTCCCATACGTTCAATTCAATTCAATTCAATTTATTCAAACCAATCAAACATACAAAAAAATAACATAGTACAGTGGAATAGTAATAAAATAGTTAGAATGAGAGGTTTGGGACCCCTAGGAAGCAGAGCTTGTGGATGGAGCCTCTTTTAAGTAATATGAGTAAATAACGTTACGTATCATATTATATTCGATGGCAAGATAAAATATATGTACAACTGAGAGTTTAACTTATGAAGTATGAATATACACACATAAACACACACAACACCATCAAAGTTTTTAGCATATCTGATGGTTTTGTAAGGCTAACATCCCTATTAGAACTTGGATGGTAGTATAATAAGGAAAATAACAATTGCAATGTTGTTTTTTATATAATTTTTTTTCTTGGTTACATATTGGACAACAGATGACCATAAGCCTATACCTTGGACGTGCCCAATGCTAAACAGAACCCTTTTTAAGATTAACTTGATATAAATCTCCGTTATCAATCACAACTCTTACTTTACAAATAATAGATTATAATTATAAACCTGTGACTGTCTAGAAGACTTGCGATCCATTACGATATACTTACAAAAGTATGATCAGTCAGAGTCTATATCCCTACAATTTGCCAGTGAGCCTTTAGATGTAGGCCTATGAGTCATTGCTCACCTTGTATACTCGGTTCGGACAGTGCGCACACTTTGGAGGCTACGATGACCAGCAAACATTCGCCGATGAAGACACACCATCGTGTCATTGACGCCATCATCATCCTCATCATCGGTCAAAGCATGGACTATGGTTCAGAAGGCAAGCACTACAGCTCTCTTGAATCCCAACTTGTCCAAATCCACTACCAAATGAGGCGTTTTCATATAACATTTTTCCTTCTCAAAGTAACCATATTAAGCAAGTGTGACCTTTCTCTTCAAACTTTTACTCAAATTTAGGGTAGAATTGACACATAAAACTGGTCCCGGTGTAAGTTATCGAGTGTTACCAGCGCGGTGCCATACCGGTGATGTTTAGTCGAGTGTAATATTTCGTGTCACGGTCACTTAAGGGATATACCCGGAACTTCTGCCCATCGAAGTGAAAGTAAGCTTTTGTTTTTCATTGGAAAAATATGGAAATGACTTGTCATTAATTCCTTTACCGGCTCTTCCTTTGACCTTGAAATTCAGGAAAAGTGTTTGAACCGTTAATGTTACGTCAGAAAAGAAGAAAATCACTAAAGGATTACTTTGATTTTTTTAAACCGAAAAGGATGAAAATTGTAAGTCGCAGATTTGTTTAAATTTTAAGCAGACATGCAAGTGAGTTTCAAAGAAATATGAAATGAACATACTGAATGCACAGCGAATGAGTATTTATAATGACAGACCTTATTTTTCATCCTTTTAATCGAACTTCATAAGGTACAATAATCAAATTTATATCATCACTTTAAAATAAAATTGTAACTTTCTAACTCGTATTTTCTTTTAACATCATTCTTGGTATCAACTTACGTCTCTTTTTATCAGTTGGGTATCTTCGGTAAGTTCTGCAGTTGGTATTGTAACTTGTAAGGAGAGAAATCATGCGGAGGAAAGAATACTCAGTAAGAGAGAGAGGGAGAGAGAGAGAGAGAGAGAGGGGGGGGGGGAGATTTTGGAGGGGGCAAATATACAGAGAGAAAAAATTAGGCCTAGTAAGATATACATGTACTCAGAAAGGGTCTGAACATGCTGAAAGAGATGTAAGAGTGTGAGAGAAATAGAGTGGAGAGAAAAAAAAAAGAAATGAAAGAGAGAGAGAGATAGAGAGCGGAGGATGCAAAGATGCAGAAAGAAAATACAAAGGTAAACTAAACTAAAAAAAAAAAATAGTCACAGTGAGAAAGAAAAGAGAAAGAGAGGCAGGGACAGAGTGCAGGGGTGTCGGCGGCTCACGAGAAGGGTAAGGAGGAAGACCCTATTCAGAAGTGGGAAAGGAGGGATAGAGAGAGTGAACCTGAGAGGGAAATTAACAAAGTGGAAGAAAGAGAGAGAGAGAGAGAGAGAGAGAGAGAGAGAGATGGAAATAGATAGATAGAGAGAGAGAGGATGATGATAATAATAATAATAACAAAAACTAGAGGGGCCGTCAAAGGCGGCAGACCCACGCCTTGGCGGTGCTACAGAGTAGTTGCAATACTATACTATGGGGTCAAAACTGAAATCTACATTGGGTGATTTCACGCTCGGTGTTGGTGTTTGTGGTTAGTGTTTATTTTGCCGCGAAATCATGATCTAACACCGACTATGAAACGAGAAAAAAATCAGTCGGTGTTAGGTGTTGACCTCTGATTTTCTGACGTAGTTCCGGTTGCCGGTGTTTAATTTTTGTCAGATGTTGTCTGCTGAACCGAGCTCGGCAGCCGGTGTTTAATTTCATGTACAAAATTCCGTTCACTAACACTATACCTAGGGATTAAGAAATTTTCATTTCACGTTCGGTGTTGGTGCTGGTGTTGCTACTTGTATGCTAGATACGGGAAATTTGGGGGATTAGCCGTGAGAAATAAAGTCAGTAGGCATCATTCGAAGTGTAATTTTACAGGTGTTATGAGGTAGTATGTTCATATAGGTCTGAAATTAAATCTAGGCCAACATTTAGTCCAACGTTCGATCTAGAGCACACGGAAAGGAACTAGATCTACCTTTGCTTTTTAAAGGGGCGGAATGAGTGAATAAAAAATCCTACCTAGTTTTTTTTCCAGATAGATTTGATAAATATGATGCTCGATATTCCGTAGTAAAAGACCCAGAGAATCCACATTATTAACTAGGATGAGTTCTAAATCAACAATCACAATGCAAAAGTAATGAAACTTCGGGGCTAATCTGAGCCGATGCCCGAAATTTGGCCGTTTGCCATGTACGCGCTGGGCCGTCCGATCCGGCGTCTAGCTGCATTAGCTACCGCAGCATTTTCTGCTGCAAGTGAGAAACTCGAGAGAAATTAAATCCTAAAATTACTGTTCCTATCAATACTATCCATTTCTGTGAAGTTTCTTACCAGTCTCTTTCCAGATAGATTTGATAAATATGATGTTCGATATTTCGTAGTAAAAGACCCAGAGAATCCACATTATTAACTAGGATGAGTTCTAAATCAACAATCACAATGCAAAAGTAAGGCTTCACGGCTAATCTGAGCCGATGCCCGATATTTGGCCGTTAGCCATGTACGCGCTGGGCCGTCCGATCCGGCGTCTAGCTGCATATTGGCTACCGCAGCATTTTCTGCTGCAAGTGAGAAACTCGAGAGAAATTAAATCTAAACTTACTGTTCCTATCAATACTATCCATTTCTGTGAAGTTTCTTACCGGTCTCTAGATCAAATAAGGATTGCTTTTAGAATCACCGGACTACTTTTACGATATTCTAGACTAATAAATCAGTAGTTAAAAACATTTTTTTCTTCTTCGTTGAGAATGGTGCTGACGCCATTACCAGTGTTAAGCTATCGATGCGCTTTGTTGGGATATCGGTATCGGCTCCTTAACCCTTTCAGGACAGGAGTTATTTCAGGGCTAAATTGATCACATTTTGTTCTTCAAATTGGCAACAATAATATTTTTCTTTTAGTACTACAAGATTGTAATAAGGGGTAATGTCTTTGAAAACAATATACATGGTTAAAAGAATTGGCAAAAAGTTGAAAAAGTTGCCAATTTTGATAAAAAAAAGGATTTTGGACCTCTCAATGTGTTGCCAATTTAAGGATTTTAAATCTTATTCTCCTTTTTAAAATTCCTGGGATCAAACGCAATATTGTCATGTAACAAAAATGGACACAGTGTGTGCAGAAATTTTTGCTCTTTCTACTCATGTATCTAGTATATTTTTCAGGGCTCTGAATCAAAAGTTATTGAGCCCAACCACAAAATGTGGTCAATTGTCTCGAAAGGGTTAAATCTGATACGTGCGAAACGGTGATCTTTACATATACTATAATACTACAGAGTCAAAACTAGAAAGTCTCACAGAATTTGCAGGGATCAACCAATCATCACCAAAATTTAATCGATTCTTTCCTGTCACTATCCAAACAATCCCTGAAAATTTGGTGCAAATCCGTTTACCCGTTCTCTAGTTATCTTGTACACAAACAAACAAACAAACAAAACTAGAGGGGCCGTCAAAGGCGGCAGACCCACGCCTTGGCGGTGCTACAGAGTAGTTGCAATACTATAATATGGGGTCAAAAGTGAAATCTACATTGGGTGATTTCACGCTCGGTGTTGGTGTTTGTGGTTAGTGTTTATTTTGCCGCGAAATCATGATCTAACACCGACTATGAAACGAGAAAAAAATCAGTCGGTGTTAGGTGTTGACCTCTGATTTTCTGACGTAGTTCCAGTTGCCGGTGTTTAATTTTTGTCAGATGTTGTCTGCTGAACCGAGCTCGGCAGCCGGTGTTTAATTTCATGTACAAAATTCCGTTCACTAACACTATACCCTAGGGATTAAGAAATTTTCATTTCACGTTCGGTGTTGGTGCTCAGTGGCGGATCCAGGGGGGGGGGGGGCAATCCCGGCCCGTGCCCCCCCCTTTTGAGGGAAAACAATACAATGTGCCCCCCCCCCTATTTGCGATTGTGCCCCCCCTTTTCGAGCAGAAAATCTTTTTTTTTTTTTTTTTTTTTTGCTTGTCACAGAATTATGGAGGGGAACTGGACCCCATAACCCCCCCCCCCCCCCCCCACTGCGCAACTTTTGGAGGGCTGGCGAGAGACAAAAAAAATATGGGTCTCCCTCCAAGCAGTTTCCCAAAGTTGACAATCCTGCATATGTGTGCCCCCCCCTTATACGAAATCCTGGATCCGCCCCTGTTGGTGCTGGTGATGCTACTTGTATGCTAGATACGGGAAATTTGGGGGATTAGCCGTGAGAAATAAAGTCAGTAGGCATCATTCGAAGTGTAATTTTACAGGTGTTATGAGGTAGTATGTTCATATAGGTCTGAAATTAAATCTAGGCAAACATTTAGTCCAACGTTCGATCTAGAGCACACGGAAAGGAACTAGATCTACCTTTGCTTTTTAAATGGGCGGAATGAGTGAATAAAAAATCCTACCTAGTTTTTTTTCCAGATAGATTTGATAAATATGATGTTCGATATTCCGTAGTAAAAGACCCAGAGAATCCACATTATTAACTAGGATGAGTTCTAAATCAACAATCACAATGCAAAAGTAATGAAACTTCGGGGCTAATCTGAGCCGATGCCCGAAATTTGGCCGTTTGCCATGTACGCGCTGGGCCGTCCGATCCGGCGTCTAGCAGCATTAGCTACCGCAGCATTTTCTGCTGCAAGTGAGAAACTCGAGAGAAATTAAATCTAAACTGTTCCTATCAATAGACAATACTATCCATTTCTGTGAAGTTTCTTACCGGTCTCTTTCCAGATAGATTTGATAAATATGATGTTCGATATTCCGTAGTAAAAGACCAGAGAATCCACATTATTAACTAGGATGAGTTCTAAATCAACAATCACAATGCAAAAGTAAGGCTTCACGGCTAATCTGAGCCGATGCCCGATATTTGGCCGTTAGCCATGTACGCGCTGGGCCGTCCGATCCGGCGTCTAGCTGCATATTGGCTACCGCAGCATTTTCTGCTGCAAGTGAGAAACTCGAGAGAAATTAAATCTAAACTTACCGTTCCTATCAATACTATCCATTTCTGTGAAGTTTCTTACCGGTCTCTAGATCAAATAAGGATTGCTTTTAGAATCACCGGACTACTTTTACGATATTCTAGACTAATAAATCAGTAGTTAAAAACATTTTTTTCTTCTTCGTTGAGAATGGTGCTGACGCCATTACCAGTGTTAAGCTATCGATGCGCTTTGTTGGGATATCGGTATCGGCTCCTTAAATCTGATACGTGCGAAACGGTGATCTTTACATATACTATACTACAGAGTCAAAACTAGAAAGTCTCACAAAATTTGCTGGGATCAACCAATCATCACCAAAATTTAATGGATTCTTTCCTGTCACTATCCAAACAATCCCTGAAAATTTGGTGCAAATCCGTTCACCCGTTCTCTAGTTATCTTGTACACAAACAAACAAACAAACAAACAAACATACAAACATACGGAACCCTTTACATAACCCTGCCGATTTCATCGGCGTGGGTAAAAACATACAAACATACGTTTGTATGTTACAACATACAAACATACAAACCCTTTACATAACCCTGCCGATTTCATCGGCGTGGGTAATAACATTCCGTTTTTATATAGCGATGTCTCTAAGCGCTTTGCAGATATATTATTACCGCGGTCATCGGACTCTCTGGCTTGCCCGGACACAATGTATGCACTCCCTGGGGAGTATTCCAGCAATGGGCCGTGGCGCTCACATTGCTAAACAAACGACATTAACTTTCGCATCCTACCGGGTCCCATTTAACACCTGGGTGGAGAGTGGCAAATGTAGATTAACGTCTTGCCAAAGGACGCTAGTGCTGCGTTGGGATTCGAACCCCGGACCTCGTGGTTCACAGTCCGGGGACTGATCCACTGATCCACAACACCTCTGTTGATGTGATGGAGATAGTGATGTGATGAAGATAGTGATAATGAGGATACAATGTTAACGTCCTCACTGACCGACATTTCGTGAGGAGAGATCCGAAAGATAACGAGAAGCACCAAGTAACACCATCTTTATCTGACAGCATGTTCGCATTGCTTTGGTGATTTTGTCGTCAGAATGGCATGGCTATCCAGGCTTCAACTCTGATTCAAGAGATGCTTTCCATATTTTTTTCTTCTCAATCATACATATTCTTTTATGACATTTTTAATTTAAATTATGAATATGCAAAAAACGTGACACGATTACCTCTAGAACAGTATCTGTTCATTTGTCATATCAATTAAATTAGCTATAGTCTAGTTAGTAGTATGTTGTGATGAAGGTAGTGATAATGAGGACATTTCCTGAGGAAAGAAATAATCATTCATGCGGATTTCGTATACTCGAATATTGGTTAAAGCACTGGGCACACTAAAGTTAGGCATTAAACAGTGACGTAGCATGGGTCCAGCAATTATAGGCCACTGGTATATTGATGAAGGGGGAGGGGGGGGGGGGCGGGGTGGAGACACCGGTCCTACACGGTGAATAAAATACAAATTTATCAGGCCACCGATTGGAGTGGGTGGGCGGGGGAGGGGATCTAATCATCTTCTTTCTCTGTCCTCTCCCCTCTCCCTTTCCCTTTCTCTCTTTCCCCTTTTTATTCACCATTCATGGGGGAGAGGGCATATGTCCCCTTTGGTAAGCCACTGACTCTTCAAGATAATGTACATGCAATAGTAAAATTAAGACGTCAATTATTGAGAGACATTATCAATAGGAGTATGCACATATTAAAGTTCGGGTATAATTATGGCAAACCATTTGAACAGAGTCATAAAAAAAGGTATTTTGGAAGTAGAACAAATGGCATGTTTATATAAAAGTAACGGTACCGTAGCAGTCTTCCAGATGCAATGAATCAACACACTTCAAATTCAATTAAAACAATAATATTTCGATCAGGAGGCAGTTTTCCTTCATTTATTGCGATACAGATTCCTAAAAACCTTTATACATATCGTCGTCATAAAAACTGTCATAATAACTTTTACAAATTATATTTCCCTCTCTTTATCTCCCTCGTTCTTTTTCGCTCTCTCATACATACTACTCTCTCTCTATCTCTCTCTCTCTCCCTCTCTCTCTGGAAGAGATGTCTTACCACTCAATCCAAAGATCAAGGGTATAACGGATTTCTGAGAAATAATCAAGGCATAATCAATAAGCATGATCATAGATGTCATCATAGAGGAGTATTATCTTCAAAGGAATTCCATACCATTGTCGCTAGCCATAAACTTGCTTCTGGCTCCTTTTGGAGTGATTTTTAAACATACATTTGTAAATGTTCAATAGTGTTTTTAACACTGTTAATGGTCGAATGAATTATAAGACATTGCACAAAAAAAAACAACAACAACAACAACAACAAAACAACAAACAAACAAACGCACACAAAAACCGTAGAATCAATGATAAAATACAACAATGTAATTATACACCTTTTGTAATATAAAGACGAATATGATAACAATATATCAATATATGGATAAACAATAAAGGTTAGCAGCATCATAAAAATGCCCTCGCTGTAATTGTTATCCTTTGTAATGTACATTGTACTCACTTTCCGTATAAGTAATGTATTCTAATCATGTATCTTTTGATAAAAAATGGCAACGGCGATAAAGATATAACGATGAAGGTAGGACAATAACGCAAACGATGATTATAAACAAGATAACGATACAAATCAGATAACAATAATGACATGGACTATAATGATAAAGATTCAGAAAAATTCGAACTGGGGGGGGGGGGGGGGGGGGGGCGTCCCCCCGGAATCCGAAATTTTTAAACTTTTGTTCAGTAACCAATGGTAGAGGCTGTCTCTCCCCGGCCGTTACAAGAAATCGCCAAACATGCCTATATGGATAAAAAGAAAGTTTGAGGAAAATTGGACAACTAGTAAGAAAGTTATGATTTTTTTAGTGGTTTGAAACTTGGGAAAACAATGAAAATCACGAGAAAATTGGCAGCTCACTCATGAGTTTGAGACGTCATTGGGTCACTACTCACGTAAGTTTGCTTAAAACTCAATATACTTGATTCGAGAAGTTATCACAGCCATTACATAAATGTTCGCTCACATATTGTACCAGGGCAGGCACAGCTCAGTTCCGTTATCATAATAATGTGACCAGTCAATTCGCTGACATTGTACAGGGCAAAGTATACATGGATAGCCCAATGAGTTCTGTGATAACTCCTTGCATAACCCTATGCCTTTATCACAGTAGTATTCGTTCATACAGTACCAGGGCATGTATAGGATGATGCAGGGGAGAAACCGTAGAGAACCGCTGATACCTTGGCGCCACCCGTGTCCAGATGATTGCTGCGAATGTTTTGGAGCTGCTTCCGCATGACGCACAAATCCGAGTTTGCAATAGGTCCAGACCATTCAGACTGTTCCAAGGCGTCTCCATTCAGAGTAATGTTCGAGGTGGCTAAACAGGGAGCAACGACGTTGGCAAAACTGGTCGTGGTGTTCATATGACGAAGGTTGAAAGTAGCCAATGGAATAGGCCAGTGCGACGATTGGACGTCTTCAATCGGCTCATCTACGCTCGGTACAAGCGTCAAGCTGGGTAGTGAGAAGCCAGAGCTTTGTGTGAGATTGCGGGAGTTTGGAACTTGGAACACCAGAACTGGTAAAATTCTTGAAGTAATGAGAGTGTGAAGGCCTCCTGTGTCACCTTGATACACCCTGTATACTTGACCTGGTGGAATGTGAACCGTATTGTCATCATCATTGATTCTGACGTGTGTGTGCATATGGGAGGCCATGACGTACGTTGATACATCCCCGCCGTTGTAGCCACGCATCGCAGAGGCAACGAACCGGTGCCCCCATCGCTCAACTGGAGGAATGTGCTCAAGCTTATGTCCGCATCGATCATCATTCCCTTCATCCTGGTCCGGATAGTAAGAGTGGCCGCACAAGGCACCTGAAAGTACAGAAATTGGCTTACTAGCGACAATGTGGGTTCCTGTTTGGTGTTCTACGGACATAAAGAAAAACGCCTGGTGACGGTTGATCTTGAAGCCAACGCGTGTCCCACCGTAATGGATATGGTTCCTGAACCCGAGGCTACCTCGCAGTCTCATGTCTACAAATGTGTCATCGTAGAGACCGATGATGACGAACATTGTTCTTTCGTATGAGGTCACCAAGCGATATTCTTGACCCATCATCGGAGTAGGTAGAGCAAGATAGGCATCAGACCTTTCGTCGCTGAACGCATCGTTAAGTCCATACAACAACACCTGACCCTGTGTCCTTACTTCCACAGGGTTCGCACTCTCATCACGAGTGTTATAGAGTACGACTTGGGTCGGAAGCTCGATCTCGATGCTTGGTGTTCCGACAGGGATGAAGAATCTGCGTGTGTACGCACCCGCGTCGATTTGACCATGGATTGGCCTGCCATCCTCGGCAGGGGAAGCCCGATGGATGAGAAGCTTTGGGCCTCTTCGGTTCCCTCGGAAATAAGCAGCAAACGCGATGAAAAACTCACTACCAATGGCAGAAGTAGGCATAGGTCTCTGGGCTGGTTGGGCTGTGGAAGGTATACATCAGACAATGAATTTATCAACTATTCCCCCAAATAATTAGGCTCACAATTTTTCTTCATCTAAGAATAAGCTTTATACTCAAACCAAAGATCATGGATTCGTTGCTTCAGTATATTTGCAGTGTCTATTCAAATTCTGTTGAAGGTTTAAGAGTTTCTTTTAGTCATTTTTGCCACTTTTATTATTGTTTTTGCTATTGAATTTTTTATACGATTTCATATCAACCACATACCTCTCTCACTAATACATTATGAGGATCGACATGATTAAGTATTCAAAGGTAGCTATCACTGAGAGGATCAAATCAAACTCTTACCACTTGCTCTGTCAAGCCCAAGAGGAAAAGCATAGCCTCCGTTCGTTCCGTGCCCAAAAAGGAACGCAGATAAGATGCAAGGAGATGACGTCTCATCTGGAGTCACCGTCAGATGATAGCGACCTGGTGTCAGCCGAAACTGATTCCAACAAATCTGATTATTGATGGTAGCAAAACCTTCCGAGATGACCTCCGTCTGGCCGGGATTTTCCCAGGTGAGACGACGAAAACACGCACAGTCATACATGACGCTCATAAGGTGAGACATTTCGGCATCTTCACTTCTGTCTGTTGCGTTGACGGTGCTGAAGATGACATCGTTGGTAGGGGGCGCCAGCGGTGGGATAGTTACCATTGTAGGAGACCGTTTCTTGCAGCCTCTGTCACATGCACCGTGATACAGAATAAATGCAACCACGAGCACAGGTTTTAAAGCTGTGATGTGAACAGTTTCGCCACCGCTGATCACAAAGTCCAGATCGTTTCCGACACGTTCATTGTCCGTTCCATACACGACATGGGTATCTTCTTCCGCTGGTATGATCCTGATCCTGGTAACGACGTCTTCCACCGGCTCAGTCTGGGACCTACTTCGACGTGTGTTGGGTCCGCCATTGAGGGTTCGATAGATGAAATGTTTCCCCCAGTCTTTCGTACGAGGAATCTGTTCAACCATATGACCACATCCACTTCGGGTGGAATGTCGAAGCTTCATCGTGCCGCAGTCAACTCCAGACATAAACCCAACAGGTGATGTTGAGTGAACCCATGTGCCTGTCAGGTCATCCAAGCTCTTGATTTGTATGACTTGGTATGGGTCCAGAAAGATGTTAATGGTTTCTCCAGGTTGGTACGTGATGTTTTCATATGTTACGGTTACAACGGCATCAATGGAGACCCAAGACCGTTCAAATCCAACTACAGCAAATGTTGAATGTCTGCGTGTGTTGCCCTTCTTCTGCTCCATGGACACAACCTTGTATTCACTCGGAGACGGTTCGGGTACCGGTAGGGCAAGGAAACCCTCAGTCTTGGCATGACGATCCTCCTCTGCTATCCCGTAGACGAACACATCATCGCTAGCATCGACTCCCACACCATTCTCATGCAAACCTAATCCATAAGCAATGGCTGATGGAGGTAGCTGAACATTTACCTGAGACCCTGCGGCAACGGACATGGACTCAAAGAATCCCAGAAGGGGCATGGAAACATTGACCTGTACGCTGGGTGCGCCATCTGGACGGGCAGTAATGGTCAGCTTTGGTCCTTTTTCCACATCGGTATGTTCATGGAGACAGTTGTCCATGAAAGCAAACACAAATTTACGGCCCTTTGTTGTTAGAGGATGCTGAAAACGAACATCATCTGCAACACAATCACACAGAGAAAATTGGCGAGAAGCAAAAAAAAAATAAAGGATATAAACGAATTGGATTTATTGGAACTGCATTAAAACCCTCCATTCTGCAATCATGATTTCCTCCACAAATAAACGTATATACAATATAATCACTTAAAATGAAAGGTCAACCTTGGCATTCAAATGAATTTGATAAAAGCAGACCAGAATATAGGAGAAACCGGTAAGTGAAAGTTTTTGTTAAAGAAAATCTCTTTAAGATTTCATCATACCTCCAATCATACCTAGATACATTATTGAACAAAAATTTTACACACCCTCTCCAGCCTCCGGGCTCTCCATGAAATAATTCTATTCATTCATCAACAACTGAACGAAATATTTTTATAATCATCAGTAAACATCATAGAGTTGCCAATTTGTGTTTAATCATGAGCGATTAAAACTTAGAAAACATACCAACCCACAACAACAACAACAAACAAACATAATGTCTTATCCTTTATCAGAATTTTCTCAAACGTCCATTGATCCCCTTCTTCCCCTTTAATGCGGACATTCATTAATGCTAACTGCAACTGCGATGCGTCTTTAGATCAAAGTGCTGGTATCACAGTCCATTTACGTATATACCAAAACTTTTCATGCTTGAAATTTTAAACATTGCATGCATAATCTAAAAACCTATTCCGAGTGCTCCCAATAGACTTCTTCCCATTGGATTCAATGAAGGCAAATTTGGCCGCTCATTTCCACCACAATTCAAAATTGTAAAGCTAAAATAGACAGGGGATAGTGTAAAGTGACTAAAGGAATCACAGTACGTTATTATTCCTTTCTCTTCACAGGATCACTGTCACGTATGACTATCATTTGTTTTTTGGAAATAATGCAGACGGATAAGAGCAATATTTTAGTGTAGAGTGACGTAAAGTGGGTCCAGCCCTGCATGGTCCAGCCAATGAGGGGCGGGTGCACCGGTCTTACTATATGTAGATGAAATGCAAGAGAAAAAAAAAACGGGCAATCCAACTTTTGTAAAATAAAAAGCTGAATTGTGTGAAGGGAGGAAAATAAGAGAAACATGATGGTGAAAGTTTGAAAGAAATGGGAAATAGAATAAGAAATGTATGAATGCTTTTAAAATGTGATCACTACATCTACCATGTCTACCATGAGAATCTCAAATTGGCAATTTGGTGGATCGACTGTGACGTATTCACGGTCCCATTGTCGTACACCAAAATATTAAATTCCGGTTTTCTCCTGAGCGCCTTTACCCTCGGCAGTACTCCAAATATATTGTAGATAGTATATTATTAAAGGTCCTCCAAAAAAAAAAATATCCTACTGAGTTATGCATTTGGAAAAAAATGACATTTCAGTCATTCTGTGTGTTGGAGCGAATGGGCCAGTTGACCGCCGCTACATCACAGTGATCATAGCGATTCGGCCAATTTGAAATTCCCATATGCATAGTGATTACAGCTTTTAAAAATATAACTTTCTTATTGCTTGTCAGATTTCGTTCAAACTTTCACCAGTCTGCTTTTCTGATTTTTCTGCATGCTTTCACACAAATCAAATTATTTCAAAGATAGGATTGTCCATTAAGGGGAGGGTGTACCCAAGTAGGATGGGTTTCTTGTTGTCTCCCCTCCCCCTGTCTTTCTTTTTCTCCACTGTCTTTATTATTCCATTACTTTTTGCTTTGCGATGGGGAGGGGGGGGGGGGTATTCCGTGTCCGAACGAAGCTACGCCACTGTTAGTGTACTTTGCCCCATCTGGGGAACGAAATAATGCTGTCGGTTTCAACCACTCAAAACGCTTGAGATAATATTACATGCATACTTACAGAAAATGCATGAATTATATAGGTATGTAAGCTGTAAGTTTTTAGTAGGATAATGGTTTTATAAGATTACCAGCCCTATTAGAGCTTGGATGCCAAATAACAAGAAAAATGACAACTGTAATGTTGATTTTGTGTATTTTTTCTTTATTCTTGGTTACCTATAGCTGGCTATGGGACAGCATAATGATATGACCATAAATTATGACCCAATGCTAAACAGAACCCCTTTGTATAAGATTAACTTGATATAAATCTCCGTTATCAAGCGCAACTCTTACGTAACAAATAATAGATTACAATTATAACCCTGTGACTGTCTAGAAGACTTGCGATTCATTACGATATACTTAAAAAAGTATGATCAGTCAGAGTCTATATCCCTACAATTTGCCAGTGGGCCTTTAGATGTAGGCCTACGAGTCATTGCTCACCTTGTATACTCGGTTCGGACAGTGCACACACTTTGGAGGCTACGATGACCAGCAAACACCCGCCGATGAAGACACACCATCGTGCCATTGACGCCATCATCATCCTCCTCATCGATCAAAGCGTGGACTATGGTTCATCAGAAGGCACTGCAGCTCTCTTGAAGCCTAACTTGTCCAAATCCACTATACCAAATGAGGCTTTTTATAACATTTTTCCTTCTTAAAGTAACCATATTAAGCAAGTGTGACCTTTCTCTTCAAACTTTTACTCAAATTTAGGGTAGAACTGACATATAAAACTGGCCCCGGTGTAAGGTATCGAGAGTTACCAGCGGGGTGCAATGCCGGTGATGTTTAGTCGAGTGTAATATTTCGTGTCACGGTCACTTAAGGGATACATCCGGACTTTTTGCCCTTTGAAGTGAAAGTAAGCTTTTGTTTTTTGTTGAAAAATATGGAAATGACTTGTCATTAATTCCTTTACCGGCTCTTCCTTTGACCTTGAAATTCAGGAAAAGAATTTGAACCGTTAGTGTTACGTCAGAAAAGACGAAAATCACTAAAGGATTACTTTGATTTTTTTTAAACCGATAAAGATGAATATTGTAAGTAGCAGATTTGTTTAACTTAAGCAGACATGCAAGTGAGTTTCAGAGAAATATGAAATGAAAATATACCGAATGCATAGTGAATGAGTATTTCTAATGAATTTTTTTCCCCATCCTTTTAAGCGAACTTCATAAGCTACAATAATCAAATTTATATTATCACTTTAAAATAAATTTGTAACAATCTAATTAGTATTTTCTTTTAAAATCATTCCTGGTATCAACTTACGTCTCTTTCTAAAAGTTGGGTATGTTCGGTAAGTTCTGCAGTTGGTACTGTAACTTGTCAGGAGAGAAATCAAGCGGAGAAAAGAATGCTCAGTGAGAGAGAGAGAAATTTTTTTTGGAGGGGGCAAATATACAGAGAGAAACATTCAAGGCCTACAAAGAAAAAGGATCTTAAAGAGATGGAGTGTAAGAGAAAGATAGTGGAGTAAAAGAGAGAGATAGAGAGAGAGAGAGAGAGAGAGAGCGGGAGATGCAAAGATGCAGAAAGGACATACAAAGAGAAACTAAAAAAAAAGAGTCACAGTGAGAAAGAAAAGAGAAAGAGAGGCCGAGAAAAGGGGCAGGGGTGTCGGCGGCTCACGAGAAGGGGGAGGGGGGAAGACCCTATATTAAAGTGACAATAAACTGAAGCTCCTAAAGAGCGCCATCTTTTAACTTAACAGGATTTGAAAAGTGTTTGTGCCTCTCATTTTCCCATCATGCCCCATTCTAGTTTGTATAAAGCACTGAATGTACCTGCAGGCAATTTTCCACATTTGCCAAGTCAAAATAATAGTTTGAATTATAAAATTACCGATTAACCAAACAAAATCTTTGTGAAATTAAAATAAAATGCAATTAATTTTTAAATCATAATCTTAACTGAGCAATCCCTGTAAGATGGCATTGTCCAAAGTTCTACCAGTTTAATGCCACTTTAAGAAGTGGTAAAGGAGGGATAGAGAAAGTGAGAGAAGGATTAAGAAAGTGGAAGAGAGAGAGAGAGAGAGAAATAGATAGATAGAGAGAGGGAGAGAGATAGAGCGAGAGACAATGAGAGAGGATGTAACGTTTTCCACCACGAACATCCGAAAGATAACGAGAAACACCCAGTAACACCATCTCTATCTGACAGCATGTTCGCATTGCTTTGGTGATTTTGTCGTCAGAATGGCATGGTTATCCAGGCTTCAACTCTGATTCAAGAGATGCTTTTCAATTTTTTTTTCTTCAATCATACATATTGTTTTATGACATTTTTAAAAAATACGAAAAAGCAAAAACGTGACACGATTACCTCTAGAACAGTATCTGTTGATTTGTCATATCAATTAAATATGAGGTAATAGCTAGAGTCTAGATAGTAGTATGTTGTGGTAAAGAAGGTGATAATGAGGATGCAATGTTAACTTTCTCACTGGCTAACATTTCCTTTGGAAAATAAATGGATCATTAATATGTATGCACTTTCATCTCCTTGCAGGGTAATTCAAACCCACACTTTTTGTAAGCATGTAAATACATGTACATCCGATCAGAAGCGGATCTAGAGGGGGGGTTGGGGGGGGGGGGGTTGCAACCCCCCCCAAAAAAAATCCGGGGACCATTTTTTTTTTTTATCTTATCTTTTTTTTTAAACTTGTAATTTTATTTTATTCTATTTATGTATTTATTTTATTTTTTATTATTATTCTGCCAGTCCATCATATTCGACTGAGATTTGCCAGTGAGTATCAGTGACAAGCTGTTCATAATAAAAGTATTAGGCTGACAGTGCTTATTCCAAGGTCCCCAATTCTTTGTATCTGTGTTGTCAACTGGCCTTACATTGCAGGAAAATGCAACTAAATTTTACAAATTTTCATGGGGGGGTTAATTTGGCAATGACCTCTATACCAAAAATAGTGGTGTTTTAGATGCAAGAAAACGCCATTTTCACACACAGATTTTCAAAAATTCTCCCTACTGTGGGAGGGGGGACACCCCCCTCCCACACCCTCCCCCCCTCGCTCGCTCCGCTCGCTCGGGCTCGGTCGCTACGCTCCCTCGCATACCGCCCCCAACCCCCCCTTTATAAAAAGCTAGATCCGCCCCTGCCGATGGGGTGGAAGTAGAACTGCAATTTCGATGTTGTTTTTTTAGTGACCGACATTTCCTGAGGAAAGAAATCATCATTCACCCGGATTTCGTATACTCGAAGATTGGTTAAAGCATTGGGCACACAGGCATTAAACAGCACACAGGCATTAAAGAGTGACGTAGCATGGGTCCAGCAATTGTAAGCCTTTGGTATATTGGGGAAGGGGGAGGGGGGGGGGGGGGGGTTGGGGGAAGCGGAGACACCGGTCCTAGACGGTGAATAAAATACGAATTTATCAGGCCACCGATTGGAGTGGGTGGGGCGGGGGAGGGGATCCAATCACCTTCTTTCCCTCTCCCCTCTCCCTTTCCTTTTCTCTCTTTTCCCCTTTTTATTCACCATTCATGGGGGGGGGGGGGGAGGGGCATGTAGGTAAGCCACTGACTATTCAAGATTATGTACATGCAATAGTAAAATTAAGACGTCAATTGAGAGACATTGTCTACCGGAGTATGCACATATCAAAGTTCGGGTATATGGCAAGCCGTTTGAACATTTAGTCCTATTTTGTGATATCAAGAAACGAATTCTTGATATCAAAAAATGATTTCCTGTTTTTAACAAATGGGAAATCCTGATACCACGAATTCTAATTTTTGATATCACTAAGTGGGAATAAATGTTCAAACGTCTTGCCATATGGGCACATTGGTACCAGGCAATATTTTGTGTTGAGAAGAAGGGGTGCAGGCTTTGTATAAAAGAAACTCAAAATGGACTTTTAATACATGGACATGTACTTATAATGGAATAGACTTCAAGTAATTGGTGCACATCTAATGGATAAACACCATCAATAGCGTATTCATGGGAAAGGGGCTGGGGCACGGGGGCGTCATATCCTTTTTTATTATCATCTATCCGATTTATCTAAAACATTCAAAATTTGCTACTTCCATGCAGGCCATCTTTGTATTCTTATGAGGGTTTGATTACTCTTGGAACATACACATCGTACGCAAAATCTTTACAAACACTTTTTCCCCACACGAAACAATTTGAATGATAAAACTTAATTTGCATAGATGATGTTCCTCTTACAATCTCTCTTCCCGGGTGAAAGCTCTGGACCTGTTAACACCAACTGCCTTGGCTTTAATTTTAGATCCTGGTTTCATTATTTCATTTCAAAGGCATACGGGGCAAGGGCCAAGGGGTTATAGTGCCCCCCCCCCCCCTCCCGAGAATTTTGAAATTACAAATATCTGGGCAACCTTCATCTCATATTTGGACAGAGAGGTAGTCTATTTCCAATCATTTCATCCTATCTCTCTAGTTGATCTTTATAGTCGGGCAAGAGACGTTCAGTCTCTCTTGCGAAATCAGCAATGAATAATGGTCTAAGAATACTGATGACACCTTTATTGTCCGGTAAACAGAATAGAGCTACAGAGCAGAATGTTTCAATAAATTTACATACATGTATTTCCTTGCAGAGTCAAGTTCATTTACAAGAAATATAAAGACAATGGTAACAGAGTTATACCCATGATAGTCAGAAAGAGGGAGGTAAAATGTAAAAAACAACAAACAAAAAACAAACAAGAAAACAACATATTTCATTTTAAAGGAGGGGGTGGCAGGTCGATTTCTTCCTTCCTGAATCCGCTTCTGGGTAGTGAATAGAAAGACTGCTAGAATAATTAAAGCAGAAACAAAATAGAAGAGAGAGAGAGGGGGGGGGGGGGGGAGAAGATAGATTGAAAGAGGGAGAGAGAGTGTGTGTGTGTGCGTGAGAGAGAGAGAGAGAGAGAGAGAGAGAGAGAGAGAGGCAAGGACAAGACGAGAGCAAAATAATGGAAAATACAAAGGGGAAATACATTTGATGAAAACAGAAAACGGATAGAAAACAATGAAGAGAAACTGCAAAGCATCAAATTCTACTGAAGAATAATTCGCCCCCAAAGGGATATTCTCCTAATCTGATTGTCACCTTCCTCAATTACTTCATTCATTCAGGACGACGCTTGAGTGTCTATCCTACTCATTATGGGCAACAGAAATGTCGCAACTAATTTTTCAGATACATCCTAAAGCAATTTCCTTGAACACGTGAAAGAGAAATCATCCGGGAAAAGGACTATTATGATATTGTTTCGCTACATCCTGCGATTTAAAAGATATAATTAATCTAATTGGACTCGGAATAAAACGATTCTAACAGAAAAACAGGTCAAAATAGAGAAAAGGACCCGACAGCCCTGCACCTGGCCGACTAGTTAATTTAAAACTGTCACCTAGCTATCAAATATGTATGCATTTTTTTCAAATTCAAATCTTAAAATCGCACTGCCGTGACAGGGATGAATTAAAGTAGATTTCGTTCTCAAAAAAAGTAATTATCTAAATAATTGCAGTCTCCTGCTTATAATTAATTACCATGGCTTTATTGTCTAGACCTTTCTCGGATCAGGGACATGGCGAAAGTCAGGGGAGGGGGAGGGGGAGGGGGAGGGTGGTGAATTTCAAATTTCTGTCGACTGCAGACGGCAAATTTGCAAAAAAAACCCCGGAATATTTAAAAACCTCTAAAGAAAAAATATGTTAAAAAATTGAGGAACCATTTTCATTTTGCTTGTTAGAGACTTTCACTCTCCTGTCGGCAGATTTTGACTGACATACCTTCAAGATGTTCTAGCTAGCATATGTCTTTACCCGAAAAGGGCCGGGCCCGGAATCCATCCCAACCATCCTGGACGCGCGCCGCGATATGTTCAAGGATAATTTTTATTGCGGCGAGAGCTTTCATGAATTTTTCGCCTGGAGTCTTTTCACGCATCTTTTTAAAAACAAATTTTTACAATTTGTGACCATCGGGCAAGGTTGCCAGAGTTGGCAGAATTCTGCTTTCTGGCAGAATTTTGACCGCTTTAGCATCTAGCATTATGCTAGGCATAATTTGACAAAATCTAGCAGAATTTTAGCATAATTCTGGTGTTTTGTTTTTGCTTGTCAGAGAATTTTTGAGTAAAAATACACCCCCAAGATGCTGATAACCTTTTTTTTTTTTTTGCTTGTCAGAGAATTTTGGAGTAAAAAGTCCCCCTAAAAATGCTGATAACCTTTTCTTTTTTTTTTTTTTTTGCTTGTCAGAGATTTTTTGAGTAAAAAGACCCCCCCCAAAAAAATGCTGATAACGTTATGTATTGCAGTTTGCACACAATGCAGAATTGTCAATATGCGAATATGTGAATAATTAATTAGCAATAATTCAAAATTTGTTTGAGATATAGATTTAAACTTTACAGGATTGATCTTTATAAGATAATCTGTGTGCCAAGTTGCAGAATTTTTCATCACTCTACGGCCAAGATCCGGGGGGGGGGGGGGGGGGTGGGGAGACAGCAGCAAAATAACCCGGTCTTTTTAGGGTTAAGGCTACTAATGATTACTCAAACATTACACAACCATAATTATATATATGCTAAATTTATGATTTCTGCAAACTATTACAATCACACAAAGACACATCCAACATTTAAACACACAAACTGTATACGATAGAGGTGCCTCTTTTCTCAATTTGATTTGCAATAGTAGATAAAGTCATCATGCAAGATCGCACAAACTCCTTTTAGTAGAAAATCAGAAAGCAGACGTGAATTCCATTTTAAATAAATGCAAAAATGCGTTTTATTATACAGGTACATAGTTAATTCCATCTTACATCACATAAGAAAAACTCACTATAATAAGGACCTTGGGACCATGAAAATTACCTTGTTATATCTGGAATCTCCTTATATCAGGGTAAAAAAACCAAAAGAACATAAAGGTCTGGGACCAGCAAAACTATCTTGTTATTCCAAGAATCTTGTAACATGTATATCAGAGCCTTTCATTATGAGTTTCCACTGTACATGATATTGCTTTATATATATAAAACACGATCACAATCACTTCGAAAAATCAACTCAAGGGCAATTTCAATACCCTATTGTATATCTCTTAGAAATCACGTTCGTATTACGTAATACATGTAATTCATTGTAATGTTCGCACATTTCAATAGGTGATGGACAAGGCTACTGAAATTGCCTTAACTCAATTTTTCGAAAGTCTTTGCGATCGTGTTATATGGTCAAACTGAACAAATCAAAAGCTGAAAGGAAAGGGAAAAGTAGAGTTAAAAAAACGAACATACAAAATACAGCTGAAGATAATGCAGTGTTGGAAAACTTTAAAGTCAGGCTTCCGTAATATTTTATCCCCATGCACTAGTAAGAGTGAAAAGAATCTTGTGTAGATTCACTCTGAAAGCTATCATTAGAGATATCATGTGTTTAACCATTCAGTACCACCCATATATTTCATGGCTAATTTTCTTACAAATGAAGACAGTATCCAATTAATTTTTTTTTCTAAGCTTAGAATTCATTCCAAGATATAGTTCTATTCAACATCTAATAGAAAAATGAAAACAATAATCAGCATTTTCTAATGAAAATACTTTGGCAAAATGGAAATAGATTTGTCTAGTTGGAACAATTACATTTCTTTCCCCTCCTACAGTTTTCAAAGCTACATGGAGACTTTTTGGCTCTCATCATACATGTCTTTATGGTCTTTAACATTTCAATGTAACTTGTTTAAGGACAGGAAATTTTAAAGAATATCCCTGAATACACAATCATTTAGAAAATTTGAAATCAAACATGATTGTTTGTGCACCAGTGACATCATTGTATGAACTCAAAGACAGATCATACAGCCTGATCTCTCCTGGAGGGTGCAGTCTAAAGTGACAGATCATACAGTCTGATCTCTCCTGGAGTGTGCAGCCTACACAGACAGATCATGCTGACTGATCTCTCCCGGAGGGTGCATTCTAAAGAGACAGATCATACAGTCTGATCTCTCCTGGAGGGTGCAGTCTAAAAAGACAGATCATACAGCCTGATCTCTCCTGGAGTGTGCAGCCTACACAGACAGATCATGTAGACTGATCTCTCCTGGAGTGGGCATCCTACAGAGACAGCTCATATACCCTGATCTCTCCTGAAGTGTGCATCCTACAGAGACAGATCATGCAGCCTGATCTCTCCTGGAGTGTGCAGCCTACACAGACAGATCATGTAGACTGATCTCTCCTGGAGTGGGCATCCTACAGAGACAGCTCATATACCCTGATCTCTCCTGAAGTGTGCATCCTTTAGAGACAGATCATGCAGTCTGATCTCTCCTGGAGTGTGCATCCTTTAGAGACAGATCATACAGTCTGATCTCTCCTGAAGTGTGCATCCTTTAGAGACAGATCATACAGTCTGATCTCTCCTGGAGTGTGCATCCTTTAGAAACAGATCATACACCCTGATCTCTCCTGAAGTGTGCATCCTTTAGAGACAGATCATACAGTCTGATCTCTCCTGGAGTGTGCATCCTTTAGAAACAGATCATACACCCTGATCTCTCCTGAAGTGTGCATCCTTTAGAGACAGATCATACAGTCTGATCTCTCCTGAAGTGTGCATCCTACAGAGACAGATCATACAGTCTGATCTCTCCTGGAGTGTGCATCCTTTAGAGACAGATCATACAGTCTGATCTCTCCTGAAGTGTGCATCCTACAGAGACAGATCATACAGTCTGATCTCTCCTGGAGTGTGCATCCTACAGAGACAGATCATACAGTCTGATCTCTCCTGGAGGGTGCAGTCTAAAGAGGCAGATCATACAGCCTGATCTCTCCTGGAGTGTGCAGCCTACACAGGCAGATCATATACCCTAATCTCTCCTGAAGTGTGCATCCTTTAGAGACAGATTATACACCCTGATCTCTCCTGAAGTGTGCATCCTACAGAGACAGATCATACAGTCTGATCTCTCCTAGAGGGTGCAGCCTACAGAGACAGATCATACAGTCTGATCTCTCCTGGAGTGTGCAGCCTACACAGACAGATCATGTAGACTGATATCTCCTGGAGTGTGCATCCTACAGAGACAGATCATACAACATACAACATGATCTCTCCTGGAGTGTGCATCTTACAGAGACGGATCATACTGCCTGATCTCTCCTGGAGTGTGCATCCCACAGGGACAGATCATACAGCCTCATCTCTACTGGATTGTGCATCTTACAGACACAAATGATACACCCTGAACTCTCCTGGAGAGTGGATCTTACAGACACAGATCATAGAGCCTGGTCTCACCCTGAGCGTATATCTTTCGGGGACAGGTCACACTGCCTGATCATCACTAAAGTGTGTATGCTATGGAGACAAATCATACTGCCAGACGTCCTCCTGGAATGTGCATCCTCCAGAGAAAGCTTATTCAGTTCTATCTCTCCTGGAGTGAGTGTATCACACAGACAGGACTCTCTTGGAATATGCATTCCACAGAGATGATGGTTAAAAGTCTTTTTATAAGCCAGTGAAATCCGGGCACTTTCCTGAAGCTTGTCTTGATTTTTATGATGTCTTGGGTTCAGGCATGTCATGCTGGCGGGAAGATCTCAGTGCCATATCACCATGGAAACTGATCAGATCTCCATCATCATATCACCTTCACCAATGACTTCTCCATTATACGATGCTGTAAAAAGAGACAAAATAAAAATGATGTCACAAGCAGATAGATTTTATTTAGTTATAGCATTTTTAAAAATAGAACTATTAACATTGTTTTTTTGTTAATATCATTGTTTATATTTCATAATATACTTCCCAATAAATGCTGAGCCTGAGGTAAATCACAATAAAACTCACTGAAAATGCAGGTTAAAACTGCCACCTAGGCAAACATATTCGAGAATTCCGAGCATTGTGTAGACTTAGAAAATGAGCATAAATTCATCCTTCATTCTTTAAAATTTCACTTTTACAAAAGTAGCATGCAAAATAATAAGAACATTAGAAAATACATGTATAATATCATCAGTCTCACAGAACTTGTGAGATGCTTGATGATATTGTACATTAACATTAAAGCTTCGCAAAATCTATGCGAATCAGTACAAAGAGTATTTAACATTAAAACCATACATACCACCTTCCACAACATTCTGTGATGTTCCTACAATGCAGTCCTTTAAGTCAACGTTCTTGTTAATGTGAGCATTGGGGCACAATATGGTTCCTTGAATAACACATCTGAAAAATAAAGCATGAAGCATGTTCACTTATCTCCAAACAATAAAATATACAGAACTGATAAAACAACAAAAACAAATTTAAAAATCAGGGGTATTTAGGGAGTACAGAAAAAGAGGAGGGGAGATGGGAGAGAAAGCAGGAAGGGAACGAAAAGGAAGGAAGTGGAGAAAGAAAAAAAGACAGACAGGAAAAGAGTGGGAGGGATATAATAAATAAGAGAGATAATAATTAGAGAAGTACGTACATGTGAAGAAGTAAAACAAAAGAGAAGGATAAGGTGGGTGAGGTAGTTGGGTTGAGGAGAAGAATAACGAGAGAAAGAGGGAGAGAGAGAAAAAAGAGAAAGAGGGAGAGAGAGTAAAAAGAGAAAGAGGGAGAGAGAGAAAAAAGGACAGAGACAGGAAGAGAGGAATGTAACTAATATGTATTTGGGAAACAGAAAAGTAATGTGAATGACAGAAGAGAGAAGAGGAGATATGTGAGAGAGAGAGAGAGAAAAGAGAGAGAGAGAGAAAGAGAGAGAGAGAGAGAGAGAGAGAGAGGTATATTGGTGAAGCAGCAGTACTGTGAATGACAGAAAAGCAAAGGGGGGAAATAACATAAAATAAGAGAGAGAGATAATGTGGTAAAGAATGAAAAAGGACAGGAAGAAGCTAGAGAAAGGAATAGGAAAAAGTGGAGGGGAAGCGTTGAAACAAAAAAAAAAAGAAAACCGAAAGAAAGTTCAGGAGGGAAGAAGTGGGAGAGGAAGGAAAGACAGAACGAGCTTGCCATTGCATGATAAACATCTATATTACGTTCCGTTTTTAAATTTTGGATATAAACAAGTAAAGCAACAGATACAGGAAAGGAATTCCATGAACATCCTGATATACTTTTATGACACCCACTCATCGTCATCTGGTTACAGCAGTAAAGCCATAATCAATCTTAGCATACACCCCTCTTACTCTGAAACATGCTACGTGAAAGTCAGAAGCATGTCAACTATCTGTCAGGGAAACCATTCGACATTTTAACAGAACTCTGCAAAATCATTCAGTATCTTTCATGATAGTACTGGGGTGATATTACTTAAGCAGAAGATGTTCTGTAAAATCGATTGTCCACATGAACTGTAACATTCTGATTTCCTCAACTATCAATAATTAATTGACAGTTACGGCCCTCTAAATCTGAAATACCAGAGTACAACGATACCTTTACCAATGAAATCTGAAAATACTTGTACAGGTGGTTTCACAATTAACTTTGAAAATGAAGTCTGAAGATACTTCTTCAGGTTGATTTACCATTTCACCGAGCATTATGACATTTAGCTAGTTCTTGAAATGACCGTGAGTGCTAAAATCTATATTTCTAGGAAACTGCCAAGTTTGATTGATGTTGAGTGAAGGACTTGCTGAAGTTCAAGGAATCTGATCTATTTACAGCCCTGGCTTTTATTCCTAGGAATGTTCATTTTTGTGAATGATTACTTGGGAACAGAAAGCAAAGAAGACAGTGCTGTTCACATTCCCATCATTCCCATGGAACCGTTAGTTCTCTATAGGGTCATTCCCTTGGAACCGTTAGTTCTCTATAGGGTTATTCTTTGAAAAGTGGGGAAAAAATTATGGTTCTTCATTGGCTTGCATATCCAATCAACAAACTTTTTTTCAAATTAATGCTATACTATAAACTGCTGTAATTTTTTTAATTAGAAAAAAAAAAAAATCTGTTGGTTATTTTTTTATATCCCAAACACTTTGGATAGCCCCTCAAAAGTTAAAACATTAGCTTTAACATGGGGATGAAATATCGGGGGGGGGGGGGGGGGGGGTGAATCTTTTTTCTGAGGGTTCATGTTTCCGAAGCTTCATAATTCTGAGAACACACATTTCCCATAGTAGGGGGTTCATAATTCCGAAAATGAAATAGAGCTCATAATTCTAAACATTTGATGCATTACTCCAAATGTTCATTATAGCGAATGTCCATAATTCAAAAAAAGAAATAGGGTTCATAATTCCGAAAATGAAAAAGGTTTTGTAATTCCAAAAATGAAATAGAGTTCCTAATTCCCAAAATGAAATACGGTTCATAACTCTGAAAATGAAAAAGATTTCGTAATTCCGAAAATGAATAGGGTTTATAATTCTGAAAATCAAAAAGGGTTGATACATCGTGTATTTCTGAAGGTTCGTAAAATTTTCCGAAAAATGCAATAGAGCCCTACATTACTTTTCAGAATTATGAACCTTTGGAATTATGAATCTTTTTTCATTTTCGATATGTACATGTAACTGAAATACATGTATCATGAATATGTGATTTACCCTTCATTGATAGTAACATGGTCCATGATGACAGAGTTGTTAATCTTGACCTTGTCACCAATGGTGCAGTGTCGTCCGATGATGGACCTCTTGACCGAGACCTGGTCTCCGATGTTTGACCGCTCCCCTACCATGCAGTCTTTACCAATCTGAGAAATGAAAAGGGGAATGAAAAAAAAAGTCTAGCATTTCATGATACCCTAGTCTGCAGGTGATCTGACGCATGCTACGGTGATAACTGCTCTGGGCTTATTTCGTCAAAGACATAGGGTTAGGGATAGGTAAAGTGTTTGGTCCAGGGTTGAAGTGAAGACTTTGTTCAGTGTAGGTTACTGACTGCACAGCAATTGTTGCCGGAGCATGCGTCTGCATGCTCATTCTGAATATATTGTCTTGGCCACAAGTTTCAGAGTGGAACAATGACTGAAGTCTACAAGTTTCCATCTAAAATCTTTACCATGAAAAGTCAAAGCATTGTACATTCTAAAACAAGGATCCATTAAAATCTGAGCCCATTACTAATTGGGATTAAGATAACTGGATATAGAATGATTATCTTTTAATAAAGGGATAATGACAAATGGCCAAGGGCCAGATAAACATTGTGTATGATGCTCTAATATGATGATCAAGAAATGCAATAGTGTGAAGAAAATAGCAAGCATTCATACAAAAATGTATATAAAATAGAAAAACTGAACCCATAAAGATTTTTATTAACATGAAGGGACTCTATGAATTATTGCATAAAGAACTAATTTTGACAAGTCTTAATGAAACAAGTGGAAATTTATATTTTGAGAAGAAATACTTTCTCCATCCACTACATCAGTATGACTAGACACATGGACATATTTTAATGATTGAAAAAAAAATCAAGCAAGAAAGTTTCTTTTTATACTATGAAAACATACACAGGGACGATACAAAACATGTATTTGATACAATACTGATGAACTGCAAAAACACAAATTTCCAAAGGATGACAATCAATCAAACTATAATGTACACATACATGTAAATCAATTTCAAAATTATTTGAAAAATGCACAAAGTACTTTTTATGACTCTCAACTGATTAGTCAAGTTCAACATCCACTCAATCTATTAAAATCATCATTCATCATTTTCTTTCATTCAGGTACATCTACAAGTTAAAAATAAAACTGAATTTACAAGGACTAATTTTACATGTCCGTCAAACTAAACTGTTCAGAGATTTATGCATCACAAACATTGACATAGTTTTCTTGTAATGGGGGCATTTTTTTTCCTTTACAGTTGCCTCTTTAAGAGTTTTGGGGGTAAAGTGCCCTCTGCCCCAATTTTTTTTTTTTTTTGGCAGCTCAGCAACCAATGAGCAGAACCTTCTTGTTTACATTCTTTCTGACAGTGCATCTGTCCATTTGTGAATTACAAGAGCAACATTCTGCCAACTAATCATAGGTCCATGCTAGGGTGATTTATAATACCCACTGGACTTGCTTTGCATTGCTATGAAAGTACAGGGATGTGTTCTTACTCACCCCCTGTACTCGATTCAAATCGTAATTAGTTACAACACATGAAGTAATTGTATCTTGTAAATAAGGGAAGTTGTTACATGATATACATGTAAACCTGAAGGCCAGTATTCATAAGTTTTAATACTTTGGAAATTTTTAAAGAAATATTACTGTATCAAAAAATAAATTTCAATTTCATGACTTAATTGGAATCATCAAAATGAAAGGAATTGACCCAATCTTGCTGACAAGCAGATGCACTGGACACAGTAATGGGTATATGAACACTTCAGCTATTTCTCGTCATATCTGGAATATGAGGGCAGTTGAAGAGCAATCCTTTTCAGGGGACATTTCTACTATGGTGTTCTTTCAAACTGACATAAAAAGAATGAGAAATCTCACAAATTATTTGTCACCTTTCCTAGAACTCATCCTTCTCTTTAACCCATTATAGGATTAGATATACAATTTTAAAATGTGAAATTATCCTGATGGATATTCTGAAGAGGGATATGGTACCGTACCCAACTGGTTAAACCAATAAAACATGCAATTAGTTCAACATTTAATATGAACATGCTTATAAACAAACTGAAGAAAAAAAATGACTTCAGAATTCTGAATGTCTTAAAAGTACATCGAGTTATTTTGGTTCAAGGTTGAGTGAAAAACAACTAACCAATAACTTAGCATGTAATCAGTTAAAATTTATGACATGCCTCTTGTGTGAAATTCCATTTTTAAAGCTCAATGATGCCGAAAATACTGATTTCTACTTTTAAAAGTTTCATGGAATGCCAGATAGGCAGACAAACACTAAATATGCAATTTTATTCAAGGCAACTTTCCGCTTGCTACCAATAAATCATATTTATAAAAATCAGTGGTATCATAAAATGGATAGGTGTAATTCATTTGCGATTACTTATGAAATGCATATAAGATTTATCTACTAAAGGCCCGTGGGGGCCTCTTGCGATAAAGAGGTGCTTTTAAACACAAGTAGAAAATCAAATGCAACTTGACTTTCAACCAATCAGGATTATATTTCAAGACTTGTGTTAGATTGTACTTTCAAACATACTGTAACTTTCCATGCAGGAGGCCCTAGCTAAAAAAGCCAGTTATAGTTTTATTCTCGGGAGGGGGGGGGGGGGGGGGGTCTGGGTGTTACAGAAAATGTAAGTTCCCAACACTAAACACTGCACTATCAAGTAAACCAAACCCTCATTATTAGCACAATACTCATCATGCTTTAATATCATTTCTATTGTCATCTAACAGGGAAATATAGACTTGATAGTGAGATTTGCATAGTCCAATAAAAGGAATATTACATAGCGGCAAGCTATTTCAAGGTGCAGAAGTGCTCTACTTAGACTTGCCTAAATTGTTTTATACTGTGACTAAATATTAAATCAGTTCTGAAGTGCCTTAACTTAACAAGCCTACCTGTACATGTACATGTGTGTCAGTCTTTTTATACTGCCCTTCAACCACCCAAAGTACACTGTACTTGTACATGCGAGACCGATTCAGACACTTGATCATGCGTTGAGCAATACAGTATTGCTACACACACAGGTAACCCGGAAGCTGTATATTTCTGGTTGAAAGGTCACTAAAATGACTGAATCTAGAGCGGCCTAAAAGCTTGGTGACATTTCAGGGCGCCTCTGATCTAGACCTGAAATATCTCCGCCCTAACTTAAGGGAACCTTAAAAATTAAAAAATTTACTTGAAGTTACGGCTCTTGTGAGGTGCCTAACACAGTCTTGGGTCCACTAAAGGCTATTATCACATCTGTGGTCTCTCAAGGAGCTTGCCTAAACTATATTTGGTCTTGGTCACAACCGTCACATCCTCATATGGGTAAACCGAGAATATAGGGCTGTCTGGAGTTGTACATACATGTATCTATTTACATGCTTCATGAAGTTCATATCTCATGACTAATCCTCCATCATGTCCAGCAACATGGACATTGCACATACAAAATAAAGATCTAGTCATTCCAGGCGGGGGTAGGGGTTGTCGCATCTGCCTATTCAAACATCTTTTACACTTTTACACTTTTACAGCCTTGTCGACAAATCACAAAAGTTGATGACCCTTTTTTTTCACAAAATCAGTTCAACAACCCTCTCTGGTGATGCCCTTTTTTACATGTTGCCTCTTTGTAGCAGAATTGTGATGAACAAAATGGATCATAAGATGTTTTTCATTGCAGAGAAGATAAATTTTAAATACAAATTGCATGAGGATGACATACTACAAGCAAGTATAGGACTGAACCAAATGACACCAAACATCGGTATGGGCAATGGAAATAAATATAATGAGCACAATATCTGCATTTCTTATAATATACATGTACATTTAGATAAATACATATATTTCTTTAAATACCCTATACATGTGTAGAAACTCATCAATACAATTATGATCAGCAAACTTTAATAATCCCTTTCTTGTTCTTTACTCTACGCCGCACAGAGGCAGTGGCAATATTCGCGTCATAAACAGAGTTATTGCTATCATCGATATGTCACTAACTGATATGTCACTGACGACTAATAATCAAACTGAAAAGTTAAAGCTCAAAAAATTGCTATAGGAATATAACAGATTGATGTAATGCATCATGACTATTACCACTTTCAAACCAAGCACTTACCTGGGTAACTCTGCACTTACGCGGGGAACTTCCCTGGGTAATGCATCATGACTATTACCCCTTTCAAACCAAGCACTTACCCGGGGGAGTTCCCCGCGTAAGTTCAGAGTTACGCGGGGAAAGGTCCGGTCTGAAAGGAACAAGGGAAAAGTTACCCGCGTAAAGCCAAAGAATTTCCCCGTGTAACTTCTCCACCTACCGAGGTGGAGAACTTACGCGGGGAAAGAGAGTTTCAGCGGGTAAGTGGTTGGTTTGAAAGGTCGGTGGAGAACTTCCCCGGTGAAATACGTCAGCGATCAACTATCACTTCCGACCGGTCACACTATGATCCCATTTTGTTGCATCGACTTTCATTAACCCCGCGCGAAAACACAAACACACACGGCCTGAATCTGACCTGATTTCCGGCCGATTGAACGTGGAATTCGTAACCAATGGCAACTTTCCCGGGGAAGTGAGGTCGATCTGAAAGGTGCTCATGTACTTCCCTGGGTAACCTATTCGTGCTCGTAAAATTTGGAGGTTTTCACCGGGAAAGTTAAGCGGGGAAACTGGTTTGAAAGGGGTATATGATCGAAGATTATGCAAAATGCAAAAGTGCAGTCACGTGGCCATGAAATCAAGATGCAAAATCAGGAAGCAAAATGCTCAGAGATTAATACTGCAACAAAAAAAAAAATAATAATAACAAAGACTCACAGAAGAATGGGATTTCAGATCCTGTTTGAATAATTGAAATAAAATTAATTTAGAGAGTAAAAGTAAGCCTTATAAGAAATTTAAATATAAAATAAGAGAAAGATGAGGTAGGGTTATACTGAAATGGAGCAGCACGCAAAGATGCACCGGAAAATAATTTAATCTCTGTAACTTCTAAACTTCTAAAAGTGTAATCTGACTGACATGTATCTTAATGACATTTTTTTTATCATTCAACCCTATTGAGGCAGCAGGATATACAGTAGTACCACTAGACCTTAGCATTTTAACTCTGCCTATGAGCCTGATCAGTTAAGAGTAAGTATTTAGGTCGTCCGTGACATTGAATATTTTATGGATTATAATCTTAGTAGGCGACCATGGCAACCCAAATTTTATCAAATTTTAAGTTTTTCAGTTATGCCCTTCACAATGAAACATAAAATAGCTTGCTTCAACTAAATGCTTATTTTCTACAGGCCTTCAAACTTTCAAAAATTTGTCAAATGTCCGTCTGTGACTAACCGATCAGGGTCCTCTATGGAATTATAAAAAAGGATTTTCAGCATTTATGGCTTTTGTATTCTGGGCATGTCTTTACATTTCATGTGCCACTACATTTGCTACAGTGTAAGCTACCATAAAATGGATGAATAGGAACAACAGGGGTGAATAGGAACAGAACTTGGAAGGTGTTTTGAAATATGATTTTATATCTCCAGAGGTGATGCCAACCCTTTCTTTTTCTTTTATGGATTATAAATAAAAGTCTGCATCGATACAAGGAACAACAATTTTGTCAGGAAGCTTTTCAGAGTTTTTGTTTCTATTTACCCTGTTTTATGGTATGTTAAAAGAGCTAGAAATGGTAAAATTCAGAATGAGATTGCTTAGAGCTGCACGAGCAGCAGTAGATTTTGTACCCTTCTTCAATTTAATAATTCACATTTCATTTATCGCTATCTATTCTAATAAAAATTTGTGTATCTGAAAAGGATAGAGGCCTACATGGACAAAAAACTTTTTAAAAGCATATTTGTATAGAAAAACACGGCTCTGGTACTTGTTGCCAATTTCAGGGTAATACGCTGATTTCCCTTTAAAGATTGCTGCCATCAAACAATGTACAAAACATGACCAGGGCTGACACAGGGCGTGTAGAATTTTTGACACTCAAGCATCTGGTATCTTTTATAGGGCTATCAATCAAAAGTTAATAAGCAAACCCACAAAATGTGGAGTTATGCCTAACATCTTTTGTCCAATGTTCATGGTGGAATATTATTAATAACATGAAAAAAACAATGAAGCTAAAAAAATGAGCCAAACCACAAAATGTGGAGTTATGCCCCGACTTTTTTGTCTTACGTTCACAGTGGCAATATCATTAATAACATGAGAAAACAATGAATTTATGATTAAAAAGTTATAAATAAAAATAACTTACCCCTGATGATTTGCTTTTATTGACTGAAGGATGAATAAGAGGTTCTTCACCTAACAGGTGCTTCTGTGCTGTCACCTGTTAGCAGTGAAAGAAAAGAAAAGAAAAGAAAGGAGAGAATAAAATATGAATGTACTGTAAATAACATGAAGGATAAGTTAAAAATGAAAACATACAGTGCTGAAATCAGCCCCCCCCCCTGCAAAAATGAAAAAAAATAAAGAAATCTTAGTGATTATTCAACTGTCAAAAGTTTCATTTGTTACTTTATTACTCTGTAACTCGAAAGGACTATCGATAAAAAAGATGTCTGATTTATTCAAATTACTCATTCTTGCTTTAGTATTTGATCTTTTTCATCAATTGATAGGTAGTAGAATTGGCATTTCCATTTTACTTTCTCAATTATCACAAAATTTGAAAAGCATTTGTACATTTGCTCTGCAAAAAGGGAAGAACCTAATTTTTATGTCACTTTGAAAGCAATTATAAGTATCCCTTGTATCAAGTTATCAATTATACATGATCATTTTTTTTTAACTGATTACATGCTGAACAGTTTTTCATTAGTTTTAAATGCTCAGTCTACGTGGACATCCTTGCAAATTCCATTACATTTTGTCTTTAAAATATTGTAGAATCTCTACGAGAATGAAATGCTTCATATCAACAACATATTAATAGCCCCTTAGAGGTTACAAAACATTTATTCAGTATGAACATACTACAAGAACGTGCTGAAAGACTCAGTGAGGTACTCAAATTTCAATAATATCCCATATTAACATGATCTATTGCCAACATATTCCCATACTCAAGAAGTGGGACACTGGGGAAAACAAATGCTGGATTTTTGGCATTCTGTTTTTACAAGCATCATAGAAATACAGGCCCCAAGATATCATTTTCATATAAATTAGCATATATATATGTTTGTTGGAGTCTTGGAGAGAGCTGAATGGTATTGGTATGTATCATCTATTTGATGAAATGTGTGTATAAAGGGTAAATAATTCAATAACATAAAATCAAATTCAAACTCTCTGACATTCCTAGATGAAATCTTCATGTTTTTGTACTATGAATAAAGTAACCAGTTAAGACCTTGAAGAAATAATTTAGGATGTGCCCTAGAATTCTGGGAGGCAATTTTTTTCTTCAGTATTGGTCCTTAAAGTGGGTTACACTGGTGATGATAATAAAATTTAGAAATACAGGACCAGCCCCCTTATTTTGAAAAAAAAAAGAGACATGGGTTCCTTTTTCATTTATTCCTGTTTTGTTGAAATATTTTGATTTTGCCAGAGAACTACAAATCAACAATCATTTATTTTCCCCCATTCCCCTTGTAGAGAGGGGATTTATCAATGCAAAAAACAATAATTTTAACAAAACAAGAACTTTGTAGGCTGTCATTAAAGTGTACCAATCACCTAAAAAAAATAATGTGTGTACAGGTATAAAGTATAAAATCATCCCAAAAGAACTTTACCTGGCACTCTATAGGTCAACAGTTAAGGAGTTTGAAGGAGTTTGAAGGATAATGTGAAAATGCGGGTGCTGAACAAAACTCAAACTTGGGTTCCGCATGGGCCCCATTCTTTGCGAGCGTGTACTGGTCCATTGACTATTCTACTCACAAGTTGCTTTTACATTTATTGAGAGTGTACTGAAATTTGAAATATCTCCTTATAGAAGTGATAATTGAATTTTAAAATATTCTACAGCAACATGAAACCTATAACATACAGAACAAATATAGAGTTTGTTGATTGGTGCCTTTTAAAGCTTATCTTGAGCTCTGGTAATAAAATTGCATTTTTTGCAGAGAAACTGGCTCAAAGTACATCTTAACTATTCATCATGCACTAGATAATGTACGTGTGGGTTATTTTGAACAACATGTAAAAACTACCAAATGAAAATCTACAATAGGCCCAAATCACTTTTGCACGTACGTGTTAAGCCCCCGCCTCACACGAGGCGTCATTTTGATTGTGTCAGTACCTGCGCTAATCAAGCCTGTGATGGCAGTTAACCCTTTCGAGACAATTGACCACATTTTGTGGTTTGGCTCAATAACTTTTGATCCAGAGCTCTAAAAAATATACCAGATGCATGAGCAGAAAGAGCAAAAAATTCTGCACATACTGTGTCCATTTTTGTTGCATGATCATATTGCGTTTGATGCCAGGAATTTTAAAAAGGAGAATAAGATTGAACATCCTTAAATTGGCAACACATTGAGAGATTCAAAATCATTGTTTTTTGTCCAAATTGGCAACTTTTTCAACTTTTCGACAAAGTTCCTAACCATGTATATTATTTTCAAGACATTACATCTTATTAGAACCATGTAGCACTAAAAGAAAAATATTATTGTTGCCAATTTGCAGAACAAAATGTGATCAATTTAGCCCTTAACTAATTCCTGTCCTGAAAGGGTTAACCCTTATGTCAGTTATCAAAGGTATTGTTCGCACTTTTCATTTTGCAATCACTTTTTAAATGATATCACTCTTTCATGATGCGCAAGAGACCTGATAAGTCACTGACGGGGTCCTAACATCAACAAAATGACACCTGGTGTGGGCCGGGCTTTAGGCAGATTGCTCTGGAATATTGGCTCAATTGTTTTTTCATTCTATGTCATTACTCAACTCAATTTATACTTGGCAGATACCATTTATTTGTAGTCTGGAAAATTCAGTGTAAGTTGCGTGTGACCTTGTGAGAATTTGTTGTCAATACTAGATCCAGTAATTATCTTTAAAACATCACGATAAACTATAGTCAGGTTCACACGAAGGGAGCTAAACTTTTAAGTTTAGCTTGTAGTTTCAAAACTTTCAGTTATCTTGTAGTTATCTTGTAGTTTCAGACCGTATGAACAGACTTGTAGTTTCAAAACTTTTTTACTTGTAGTTCCAGAACCACAAGCGAGCTTGTGGTTAACGCCGAAACCACGAGCAGCAGTGTGGACAGAATAACATTTAAGTTTAGCAATCTTGTTAACGATGACTTCTCTGCCCATGTTAAAAACTAACGTTGGACTTGTAGTCTCAGAACAACAAGCATCGTTGTTTCGGGCGGGTCCCCTCGCTATTCATAGAAAACTGCTATTCATTTAACACGCGTTATGAATAGCGGTCCTTATAAATAGTTATGAATAGTGGTCCTTATGAATGGGAGTCCTTATGAATAGCGAGGTAATTTGTGTATGGTTTGCTCGCTATTTAGAAGGACCGCTATTCATACAAAACCACTATTCATTTAGTCATGTGTTATGGATAGTGGTCCTTATGAATAAGTGGTCCTTATGAATAGCGAGGTTACCCCGTTTCGGGCCCGTGTGAACCCTCATCTTTGTTAGTGAGCCGTTGTTTCGTTAACTTAAAATTTCAAAACAACAAGTGCCGTATGAACGTAGCTTTAGTGAATGGACTTTTACAGATAAGTAAAGGATTTTAAATACACCATGTTCCTCTCATCTGAAGAGGCCCCCCAGAGGAGATGAGAAATAGTTATGTTGACAAGACATGGTATCCTGCTCAGGGAGGGGTTGACCCCCACTGCAGGAAGATTTTCATTTCAAACAAACCCAGTGACCCTGAACAAGAGCTTAGCAGGTGTCTATGTCATCACTCACATACATCATCTATGGAATGTGCTCACCTGAGACTGAGAGAGAGAGAGAGAGAGAGAGAGAGAGAGAGAGAGAGAGAGAGATGGAGACATATCGAGAGAGATAGAGAGAGAGAGAGATGGGGAGAGACAGACACACACACACAGAAAGAAAGAGAGGAGGACATGGGTTGCGTTCACCCCAGAAACATGATTTTGAAAGATGTTTAGTTAAACACGTTTGCGTTCATGAAATTTTTCGTCGGTCGTAAAAATAAATATGTTTGAGATCGCCAAACTGAAACGCAAAAAAAGGTGCATTTTGTCACACGTTTCTGTCAGAAACACATTCGCAGAAATTGCCTGAACACAATGGAGATCTCAATCATGATTCTATGACGTCATTGGGTGGAAGAAAAGATGAGAGAAGGAGAACAATAAAGGAAAACATAACAAACAAGGAGAGAGGATGACGATAGAAACAATAACATAACAAAAGACAAAAGGAGAAGATAAAAGGAAGATCAAAACAATGAATAACATAAAGAAATATATAAAGAACAAATGAATGATAGAAAAATAAAAACAAAGAATAACAAAGGAAAAGCTAGAGAGAGAAGAGAAGAGAAGATCCAAACAATGAACAACTTCAAAAATTATATAACAGTAGGAAAAGAATGATAGAAAAATAAAAACAAAGAATACTATAGGAAAAATATATAGGGAAGAGAAGATCAAAACAATGAATAACATTAGGAAATAATTATATGAAGAAGGAAGAAGGAAGAAGGAAAAATGATAGAAAAATAAAAACAAAGAATAACATAGGTATAGACAGAAAGTGGAGAGAGAGGAAGATCAAAACAAAGAACAAAATAAGGAAATATACAGAGGAGGAAAAATTATAAAAACATTAAAAAAAAGAATAACATAGGGAAAAACAGAAAGCGAAGAGAAAGGAAGATCAAAACAAAGAATAACAAGGAAATATACAATATACATAGAATGGATAGATGAAAAGATGAAAGAAGGAAAGAATAGAGAAAAATATATTGGAAAAAAGAAAGAGAAGGTAAAAGAAGGATAAATACATAGAATAGCATAAGGAAAGAGAGCAACGTAAGAAGATAGAGAGATTTAAAAAAAAATATAAGGAATGACAGAAAAGAGAAGGTGAAAGAAAGATCAAAACAAAGAAAAACATGAGAAAGGATAGAAAGAAAAAAACGATAGAAGAATAAAGACATATGATAACATAAGAAAAGACAGAAAGAGAAGATGGAAGAGCTATCAATACAAAGTATAGCATAAGGAAAGATAGAAAAGGAAGATAAAGAAGAAAATAAAGATATACATTGGGAACGATAGACATGACAGAAGAAAAGATGAAGGAAGGAAAGAATGAAAAGAAAAATAAGGAAAGGAAGAGAAACTGATGATAGAAAGAAGAAGCAAAGAATAACATTAGGAAAGATAGAAAGAGAAGATGAAAGAAAACAAAAATGCATTAGAATGATAGAAAAAGAATATGATAGAAGACTAAAAACAAAGAATAACATAAAGAAATATTTTAGATAGATGAAAGAAAAAAAATGAAAGGAATGTATAACAAAGAAGGAAAGGCGCGTATAGCAATTGACCTTTACTTCTTTGGTCAAAATGGGCACTACACTGCGCAATGGCAGAGCGTGAATTGAGCTAGAATCAGCGTTGATAAAAAATTGCATAAACGCTGTCCCACTGAAATCGTGTTTTAAAACGTCATTTTGATTTGTGATTCATGTTTGTGATTCTAGCTCCAAAGTTTGCATGAATGCATGAATGCACCCATGGAGAGGGATGACAAGGGAAGGTGGGAGATGGAGACACATATGGAGAAAAAGACAGGAGAGAGAGAGAGCAAGAGAAAGAGAGAGAGATAGAAAGAGAAAGAAAGAGAGGTGAGAGACACAAGGAAAAGGAAGAGAGAGAATTGGAAACATTACTCAAATGCAAAGCAAGCTAGAGAGAAAATGTAGTGCCAAATCATCAAATAAGTAGAAAACGACCAAAAATACAAGCTCATCAGGTGTTACGTAATCACTCACATACATGTAGGCCTACATCAAGAAATGGAATGTGCTCACCGGAGGCTAAGAGAGGAGCCATATAACGCTGAAAATTGCCAGCACGAAAATGACCACATGGGACAACATTGTAGGTACACAACATGTACATGGCTCGAACATGGTCAAGATATTTCATGAAATGCCTTATCATTTGCTCATTACTCGGCAATAAGACCTACACATTCTCTTTTCAGCATTATTTAGCAGATGCCATTTATCTGCACAATATCTGGTGACAAATTTGTTGCATTCTGTTAGAATTTATTTTTGATCGTTACCAGAACTCACGTTAATCTTTAATTCTGTGAGAACTGATTTCCCATCTTTGCCAGAGCCTTTAAAACATGTTATTTCTACATGTCATTCCATCACTTCTCTCTGGATCAGCTGGGGAGCATAGCATTCCACAGAGGCCAATGACCTTGTTTATATCATAGACAGACATGATGTGATTTATGTTATCCAGCTGAGATAGAGAGGAGGAGAAGGAGGACTGGAAGAACTCACATTCATCTCTCCTCAATGATCTACTTTACATTTTACCATTCCATCAAATATCAATCATTTTCATATTTCATAGTGTTTGTACTTTGTAGCTGATAAGAGGAGAAGGTAGTGGAAGAGGATGGAGGGGAAGGAGAAGGAGGAATGGGAAGGAGGAATGGGGAGGAGGAATGGGGAGGAGGAGGGGAGGAAGGCGAGGAGGAGGAGGGGGGGGGGGGGAGGAGGAGGAGGAGGAGGAGGAGGACTGGAAGAAATAGATCATTTTCTCTCACTTGTCTCTTGTTGATCCACTTTACATTTAGACATTCCATAAAAACTACATCACATTCATATTTCTAGAGTTTTGGTACCATTTTCACATTAAAAAAGAGAAAAATCAGTTTCCAATATTCCTATATACACACATGTATTAAAGTAGATATTGTACCCTCAGAAAGGCATCATTTGATACATATTTTGAAAAATCATGTCTAATTCAAAGCCACATTTTGTTAAAAATAGTCAATTTAATTAAAAAAAATAAAGACATTACTCAAAAGTTATATTGGGGTTAACTCTGAGACAATTTGCTTATCACTCACAGCTGTTGTTTTTACATAAATGTAGGCCTAGAGCCTAGAAGTATGTAGCAGTAAGTTATACATACATGTTTGCCATGAATTGGCCGGACCTTGACAGTTATGAAGGTCTACACTTTATATACAGTATGTCCGTGATTCATACAGGCCTAAGTGTCGACTAAGCAATAGGGAAGCAGTGCTGAAATGCAATGTCAGAGTAAAATAAGACGAGGGAGAAGGGAAGAACAGATAGAAAGAGGGCAAGAAAGAAGGAGGAGATGTATGAAGAAAGAGATATAGATGAGATACTGAGATAGAAAAGGGCTGAGAATATCAAGGTGACATTGTAGAGAGAACAATAAAGAGAATGTATGACAGGAGAATGGTGGAGGGGTGACATGAAGAGAGACTTGGACCCCGTTCTCATTACGAGATTGGAAAGTGGATCGCTCCATCGTGGATCGCGCCAGGGCGGTCCACTGGCACGCTGCTGGCACGCCGCGGATTCACACCTGCAGAGGGTAGCGCGATCTATCGTCGCACTTCTCTTTTTCAGGGTTCTTGTTGCCATGACATCTGACGTAATGGGGTCAACGTTTTCGCGTGTAATTCGATTCGGCTTAACGCTAGCGATCTATACCGACTGTATACTGTGCGCTATATGCGAGCTGTATCCTTACATTGTAAACACTTCCTGGGTCACGGCATACTTCCAACGTACTTCGCATCTTCCTGTTCTCACTACAAAAGAGAGAGAGATCTAGCGCACGCTGGTTCGCGCTATCTCTCGTAGACCACCCCCCAGAGGTGGTCCGGTTTGGGATCGCTGTGGATCGCCCTGGATCGCGCCGGAACGACGTCGCCGCGTTCTCACCATAGAGGTGGCGGGATCTAGCGCGCGCTAGATCGCTCTATCCCTTGTAATGAGAATGGGGTCAAAGAAACTCTCGAGCAAGAGAGGGGAAAAGGGAGAGCAAGAGAGAGAAAAGAGAAAGAGAGAGAGAGAGAGAGAGAAGGGAGAGACATGAGTGAAACATTACCATTAAAACATGCGGTCCTCAAATGTTCAAAACATCTGCAATCAATTTTCTGCTTAGAGAAACATCAAGGTGATCGATAATGGGCATCAATTATCACCCAAATCTCTGAGTGAATGTTACCTGACCAAATGTACTTCATCGCATCAAAATGATATCCCTTGTGTCAACTTCTACTGTAAATGAAATATCCTTGAACCAAACTATGGCCATTACATTAATTTAGTTGAAAAGGGTGATCAATTATCACCTCAATATCTGCATAAATGCTACCAAACCAAACATACATCTACTTCATTGCATCAAGTGATATTCCTTGTTACCTTCTGGCAAATGCAAAAAGCAATATCCTTGAACTCAGGTACAGCTATTACATTAATGCAGTTTAAAAAAGGGGCAATCATCAGTGTGAATGTGATGAGTGTTAAATGTAATCTGATAACATTGCTCATGCAGGATATCGGCGAACAAAAAATGTGTTAATGAAATAGCACAGGAAGGAACAATTAAGAACATGAGCAAGATCATTTGATTTCCAATTTGTAAAACGATTTATCAATGCCATTTTAGGTTTGCAGTATGTATTTACCACATGGACACAACAAAGAAACTTGTGCAAAAATAGCATGTTGAACTCTCTTCAAAAGGATGCTGAAAACTTGAAATTGAATTTGTGGTGATGGGCATTATTTATAATGTTGGTTTCATAGGAAAGAACCTGCCACTTGAAACGTGCTTTGTTGGCTTAAAGGTAATCTGGGTTTCGCATAATTAGTGGATGAAATCTTAACCCGAATTTTCACTCTCATCTTTCAAGCAGGGAGGTGGAAGAGTTCCACCTCCCTGTTTCAAGTTAAAGGGAAATCCAACCTTAATAGCAAGTTGCTTTGAAAGAAAGAGGAAAAATCAGAGAAGCAGATTGGTGAAAGTTTGAATGAAATCGAACAAGCAATAAGAAAGTTATGAATTTTTGAAAGTTGTAATCACTATACATATGGGAATTTCAAATTGGCCGAATAGGTAATGTCACTGTAATGTAGCTGTGGAAACTCCCCCATTCACTCCAACACACAAAATGACTAAAATGTCACTTTTTTCAAAATGTATTACTTAGTAGGATCTTTTTCTTTCATGAGGACCTATAACATTATGCTATCTCCAATATATTTTGATTACTGCCCCGAAGGTAAAAGCGCCTCGAAGAAAACCACAAATTAATGATATTTTTGTGTACGACAAATGGGAGAGTTGTCCACATAAATGTCACAATCGACTCACCAAATTGCCAATTTGAGATTCGCATAGATGTAGTGATCTCATCTTTCAAACATCCATAACTTTCTTAGTCCTTGTCCGATTTCTTTCAAACTTTCACCATCCCGTTTTTCTTATTTTTCTGCTTTCGCACAAATCATCTTATTACCAAGGTTGGATTGCCCTTTAACGTGTGCTTGCAAACATGTAGGAGAACGTGTGGCGTGGCATACTGTAATCAGAGCAATAACTGGCGATGTGATTTGTGGTTTGGTTAGGCTAACCTTTCGAAAGAAAACAGCAGATTTACCAGGGTTGGGCGGTAAATACCGGTGGTAAATACCGGTAAATACCGTCCGGTAAATGTGATGGGCGTCCGGTAAATATGCAAAAAACGGGAAATATGATTTTTATTCTTTATTTATTAATAATTTTACTTGTTTTTAGCCTCAACAACTGAAAATATTGTTCTGAAATAATTAGCAGCACAACACTCATAGCAGAAACACACAAACAAATTTATTAAATCCACACCGCATACATGTCCACACCCACACACACATACATGTACAACACACATACACAAACTCAAATTCATTTCTCCAGGGGTTAAACTTTTTACATGTATCTCATTACAATATGATTTTTGTTTTCAATTGTGAATAAAGCTCAGAATATGAATTATATTATACATACAATGCATGCTCTTGAGTTGAATATACCGTAATATGTGAATCAATAGCTTTAGAATTTCTCAAGTGCATTATATGTCACGGAGGCCGTAGGCCGAGGTGAACATGTATATATAGTGCACAAGAGAAATTCTTTATCTATGGATGCACATTTTTTAATAATTTTGACGAAAATGATCATGTACTATGCATTATAGAAAATGGGAAACTGCATGTGGGATCGGAACTCACGAAACTCTACATTGCAACATTCACTGATAAAGTGCAACGAACTCTGTATTATCAATTAATTTGTATCGTTATTGATCTCTGTCTATGGGAGTTTGTACACAAAATATACACACACACCCACACGCACAAATAGAACACACCAGAGCGGGAAATATAACACGTTATATTGCACGGTCGTGACATATAACGAATTACGCACTGGCAAGACCCACATCTTACCAATCAGAAACCTTGTTTCATACAACCCATCTTATATTCTACTGTATGTAATTGGTTTTTGTAACAATAGTGTATCAATGATTTTGTATACATGTGTACTAGTGATTGCTGGTTTTGAACTTTTGATAAAATGTTTACAGAAAAAAAAAAAAATCTTTTTATAGCCAAAATAACAGACATAGACAAACACACGAACAAACACCCACACATTCACACACATACACCCACACACACAAATAGTACACACCAGAGCAACCATACTCACCACCATTGTTATTATGTTCAAAATTGGACAATCCCTATGAACAAGTGAGTGGAAAAATATATTTCCCGGTATTTCCCGGTAAAAAGCGGTAAATACCAGTAAAAAGCGGTAAATACCGGTAAATACCGCTTATTTCCCGGCGTCCGGGAAATAAGCCTCCGAAGCGGGAAATATGCCAACCCTGAGATTTACACAGGCATTTATCCTCTAAAAACCAAACAAAATTGGGACATAATGTGAAACTATTTTTTACATTGCTGTTTTCATTGCTATGAAACAAACAATAAGAGTGAATTCACCAAGTTTCATTCCAATTTAATATTTCATAACAAGAATTCATCTTTGACATTTTAACAAACTAAACAAGAATCTCTTTGCTTGAAACTTAAAGGAAAAAAAAAAGTACAGAGATTCAACTACATTTTATGATTTATGGCACCATTAGCTCTAACGGGGGGCACTCGTTTTTCCGAAGGTTCATTTTTCCGAAGGTTCGTATTTCCGAAGGTTCATAATCCCGAAACACAAATATCCCATGCCTGGGGACAGTGGGGGTTCTTAATTCCGAAAATGAAAAAGGGTTCATAATTCCGAACATTTGTTGCATTATTCCAAAGATTCGTTATTCCGAAGGTTCATAATTCCTAAAATGAAAAAGGGTTCATAATTCCGAAAATGAAATAGGGTTCATAATTCCGAAAATGAAATACTTTAGGGTTCGTAATTCCGAAAATGAAATAGAGTTCATAATTCCGAAAATGAAAAAAGGTACCTAAAAAGGAGGGAGTGGGTCCAAAACGACTGGGCAGCCCCCCCCCCCCCCCATATCAGGGGTCCAAAAAAGGAGAGAGATAAAAGAGGGGAGAAACTATTACAGAATAAGAAAAAGTGAATTATCTGGTGCCTGCCAAATAATTCACTGGTTCTTATTCTTTCTACCTTCCTTATGATATTCTTTGTTTATAGATAATTCTCTCTTTCCTTATATTTTGTTATTTTCCTATTTTCTTCACTTTCCATCTTTCCTTAAGCTATTCTTTGTTTTTATCCTTCTATCATTTCCTGTTTCTATCTTCAGTATGTTATTCTTTAAGTTTCTTCTGTCTTCTTCTCTATCTTTCCTTATGTTATTCTTTGTTTTTATTCTATCATTTTCTCTGTCTATATTCATTATGTTAAAATTTGGAAACAGTATAGGATAAAAACAAACAATAACATAAGGAAAGTTAGTAAGAGCAAAGTGAGTAAGAGCAATCAGGAAAGGGTGATCATGTCTACCTAAGAATGGGCGTATACTGTGAGGTTTTGGAATCATCAAAATGATAAGAAATTGACCTTATCTCGCTGAAAAGCACATGCACCGCACACAGGAATGGGTATATGGGACTGCACACACATGTGGCATGACTGTTCACCCCAAACATTTCAGCTATTTCTCGTCATATTTCGAATATGAAGGCATTTGAAGCACAATCCTTTTCAGGGGACATTTCTACTATGATGTTCTTCCAAATTGACATACATGTAAAAGGAATGAGAAAGACCACAAACTATTTTTCACCTTTCCTATAACTTCACCTTCTATTTACAGAATTTTCTAAAACCAGAAAGTCACTTCCTAAAAAACCTAATTGTTAATTGAGTGCCTTCTACAGAAGCAATTCTAAATGTCCTAGCCCACTGGATTGAAATGATTCATGATTGCCTTTATTATTAGTCTATAAACACTTAATACACTTGCTCATTTATTTTATCCTCAGTGAACACGAGTCAGCTTTCCAATCTGTAATACAATAGTTCATTTGGTGAATCGTCATATACACTATTTTCTTGTCACTTTCTCTCATCAATTGCACGAAACCTCTACAAGGAGACAGAACATGGAAGCAATATGTCACGATGTGATCTGCTTAACTTACCAAGTGTCAACTCATTCTCTAATTCAATTACGAACATCGTGGGAAAGTTATTTTTCACCATAACAACACATTTCCTTCAACCACCCTGTTATTGACACGTTCACTCTTTAAAGAGAAGGTTGAGTTCTGGGAAAGGTGAAAAATAATTTGTGAGCTTTCTCATTCCTTTTATTTCAGTTTGGAAGAATATCACAGGAGAAATGTCCCCTGGAAAGGATTGCTCCTCAAATGCCCTCATATTCGAAATATGACGCTAAATAGTTGAAGTGTTTTCAGGCCGAACATTCATGCCACGTGTGTGCAGTCCCATACCCATTTCTGTGTGAAGTGCATGTGCTTTTTAGCGAGATTGTAGTTGTAGTAGTAGTAGTAGTAGTAGTAGTAGCAGCAGCAGCAGCAGCAGCAGCAGCAGCAGTAGTAGTAGTAGCAGACTTTATTGGATACCTTGTTTAGCACAAGGCTACTCTGAGTCAATTTCTTATCATTTTGATGACTCCAAAACCTCACACTATACATCAATACGTATGTAGACATGATTAGCCTTTCCCATTTGCTCTGAGACAATTTCTTTCACAATGTTACTGCATGACCAGAACTCAACTTTATCTTTAATGGTACGTAATAATCTCTCTCATTTGTTTTTGCAGAAGACGTGTCAAATGAAATTAACTGGGGAACCATGCTGTGCCCTTGAGGAATGCGGGATGACGCTGAGACACAGCAGACGTGTTTTTGATTTTCTTCATATTTCCTTATTGCTTTGAAAAGGTTTTGTCATTGCTTTGAGACAAGGTGATAAATAAGTATCCATCTTTTTCTTCAGAAACATATTATCTCTTACCTATTATCTGAAATATTTTCTTATACAATGTAGGTGCTCCTCTATGAAATAATTATATCTAGACATGAAAAACAAATAGATGAATATTTCTGACAAAATTCAGTACAATACAAATATAGGGTAGCTTATAAAGAAAATCATAGATTTGTAAACTTGTGTTGGATCAATTACTTTTAAAAAATTATTTCTTTCTTATTTATATCAGGACTCTCTCCAAGACTTCCAATGATCCGTTTTTCTCATTTTTCTGCTCTCATTAAAACCAACTTAAAATCAGGTTGGACTTCTCTTTAAATTAATTTCTAAAGGTTGGCAGCTTATGATAAAAGAATCTCAATATATAGACCCATTCTCCTGTATTCATATGATCAAGAAATCAAAAGGCTAACAAAACGAAGAAAAGAGAAGAAAGGGGGGAAGCCCCAACAGCTATCAAAGTTAATAGAGAAAGAGGTTCTATTTTGGACACAAGATGGCAGTGTTTTACAAATGAAATCCACGGTATTGATCTCAGATAAACAAGTACATTTATTTATTTATTTATTTATTTATTTAATTATGTATTTATTCATTTATTTTAATGTACTTGCCTTTAGATGCAACCATTTATTCAAGAGGCCCATGGGTAACAAAATAGTTTAGGTGGTGCTTGGGAAGGAAAATATTATAGCTGGAAATAACCATCTGCCAGGTACCCTAGATGTTACCACATCATGGCTACATACATTTAGGTTACTCCTAGCCAGAGTATATTGGCAGATGGTTGTTTTACAGCTTACATAAGATTTTCCTTCCAAGGCACCACCTGAACTACATGTACTTTGTTACTCATGGGGCCAATTGAATAAAGATTTACACTTAAAGGCAAGGGGATTTTTCAAGAAAATGAATGAATGAATGAATGAATGCATAAAAAAATCAAAATACAAACAAATAAATAAATAAATGTTTTAATACACAAATTAATAAATAAATAAAGAAAAAAAAATATATACATAAATGAATAAGTAACTAATTAACTAATTACCTTAATGATAAAGAAATAAAGAAATAAATAAATATATTAAAAAAATAATAAATAAATAAAAAAAAAAAAAAAAAATTAACAGCAATTTTATTTTCAACCGATCTGAATTGTTCATTTAGGACATGATCTTTATTATGGAGTTGCATTCAAACACATCTTTTATGCAGCCTATAGAGTGCATCCCTCAAAACAATTAACAGTTAGAAAAAGTCTCCCCAACTAAACAGTTCAAAATATTTTCTGGATGTTTCTACATGTATCTCATGCTTAGCCTAGAGTCTCTTCTTTCAAATGACATTTGAAATTCTGAAAAATTTGTAAACTTAAAGCATAAGTTATTTATGTGAAAGGGTGCAAAATCCAGGCTTGACAAGAATTGGTATTTGTTGCTACATGCATCAGCAAAGTTGAGAGCGGTGTTAACTGTAAAGGCTTAGAATGTTTCACATTCTGATGGCTTCATGACAATTTATGAAATAGTATCATTTGTTGTATGTATATTCTAACATATCCCATCAACTTATCATGCTTGAGTGAGCACATTAAATAATTTATTGATTGTTTTGAAATATTACTCTTTTGGTCAGTTTTAGCATTTAAGCTGGCATACTTTGGATGTCAGAAAAGGAATATCACCAAGCACGATGTCAGAAAAGGAATATCACCAAGCACGATGTCAGAAAAGGAATATCACCAAGCACGATGTCAGAAAAGGAATATCACCAAGCACGATCCAATACAGAAAGATCAAAATCAATCAATCAGTCGATCAATCAGTCAATCAATCAATCAATTTTTTAGTCAAGCAATCACTCAATTAAGCATTCAATAAATGAATCAATCAAGCAATCATGAAATTAAGTATTACCAATCATTCCCTCATTTAATCCAAAGGACATGTGAGTAGACATCATTGGATGCAAATCATCAATGGATGCCAATGAGGGTTATATGTAGTTGTTTAGGGGTCCACTCGCTATTCACAAGGACCGCTATTCATAGAAAACCGCTATTCATTTAACACACGTTATAAATAACCTTATGAAAAGTTATGAATAGTGGTCCTTATGAACGAAAGTCCTTATGAATAGCGAGATAATTTGTCTATGGTTTGCTCGTTATGTAGAAGGACCGCTATTCATACAAAACCGCTATTCATTAAGTCACGCCTTGTTGTTGTTGTTTTTGGTTTTTACGGCGCTGTCATTCAAAATATGAATATTTACGCCATCTCAGTTGCGTTGTTTAAAAAAATAAGCCTTTTTATGACTTAATCATGTATTACATGTACTTTGTTTTTCTGTAGCAGACAAAGCCTTATATATATTATATAAGGAGAGAGAAAAAAAAAGGGGGGATCCTTACAATATACAAGGTCTAAATTGACAGGAAAATTTGCGTAATGGATAGCGGTCCTTATAAATAAGTGGTCCTTGTGAATAGCGGTCCTTATAACTAGTGAGGTTACCCTGTTGTTTACTGGGAAGGGGGGGGGGGGAGACAAGAATGATTTGGGTGAGATTCAGGAATACTTGGGGGTGGGAGTAATGGTGGAGTGGGTAGAATAGGATGCATAGTCATGTATGCGTTTGTGTGAGATTCTGTGTAAGTTCTGTGCCAGTTCAGTAAAAATTGCCATGGTAATTATTGCTTGATTTCTCGATTATCTGCTTGATACCGCATGATTGACTGACAGTGATTAATCGCTGTAGTGATTAATTGATTTCCAGTTATTTACCTTTCTTTAATGATAATCTGTAGTCCTTTTCTAACAGCGAAAGTACGCTACCCAGTTCAAATGCCAAAACTCACAAAAAAGTAATATTTCAAATCAATCAATTGAAGTATTCAATTTGCTCACTCAAGCATGACATGGTGATGGGATATTATTTCATTACTTGTCATAAAGCCATGAGAATGGGAGGATCTCTAAGCATTTACAATTGCATGACTCTCAGCTTTGCTGATACTTGCTACAAAAAAAATACCCATTCTTGTCAAGTCTGGATTTTGCACCCTTTCACTGCTCACTTGTCTCAAGCGTAAAATATTTGAAGATTTTTTTGCTGTCATTTGACAGAAGAGACTCTGGGCTATCCATAGATATATAAATTTCCTGAAAATGTTTTGAAATGTTTAGCAGGGAAAACTTTTTCTTTGGGGGGAACACTGCATAACATGTACAAATATGATAAAATAAAATTGAACATTCATTCATTGGGATTACATACTGTACATGTAAGTGGGAATGCAATGTTACTGTAATGCCATGTGAAAAAGATAACCAAATTCATCTTTATCCCATATCCTGGGCATGTGCTCAAAATATATCATGGGGGACATGTTATTGTAATCTCTCCAATAAAAACAAATAATTATGTTTAATCACAAAAATTTGAAAGGGATATTGTAAATTAGTTTGGGTACAAAACAAATGAAGAGTAGTGAAACATTTTGTTTAGAATTAATTTGCCAATCTAAGATACCAATGGTGACTTGTAGGCAAAAATGATCTCAGTTTTACAATATAATACGATACATCCATTTTGTGTAATTGTATTTTATCATTTATCTTTTTGTACAATTGCATTGTCATGGGTCACTAATGCTGTAAGGGGCAGCCAACTGTCTATCAAGCACCAAGAAATACATGTAGATGTTTGCATCTTTTAGAAGCTAAAACAAAAGAACACCAATGTGTGGGAAATTTGTTGTTGAAAAAAGCAAGTTTTGTTGCAAGTTTATATCCCAAATCATTTGTGCAAAAGCAGATTAATCCATAGCAAAGTTCTGAAATGAACAACAATATGATTTCTGTTGACCTCTGATTAGTTTTAAGGATAGATTAGGTGGGCTACAGAGCAGAAATTAAAGCCATATTTCTATACCGCTCTCCTCAATATACATATTTGTGTCTCACAGCGTGTATTCATTGTTTTAGCTCCCTGCCAGTGTGTCTGCCCCAAGTGTGTCTGCCCCGTATATTTGTTATAGCATGTCATACCCATAAGAGGAAAAAAATTTATCATGTTTTGCAAAAATGAAGATCTTAGAGATTATAGAGATTGTAGAGACCGCACAAGACCCAGAGAGTTACACTGAAAATAGATGACACAGGAATGTACATGTACAGCGCCATCTGCAGGTCAAAACGCATCTAGAAAGCTAGCATGGTAAGATCATCAAGATGTTGTTTTTTTTCTCTCTCTCTCTCTCTCCATTCAAAGTTGGTCCATAAATTTGGAAATCATGCCAATTTTTTTTTTTCAGAGAATGTCTCACAATAGCCATAACAAAGGAAACACTGAATGCCAAGATATTAATTTTGTGATTGGTGAGTCAATTTAGACTTCATCGATTTTGATAGTTAATATTTATATAATATCTAATGTCTGATATGGAAAATAATTATATAATATTGACTGGCATTGAATGATATACCAACCTATATTGCCCGATCTGTCAATCCAATATTGCCCAAGCTGAAGGCGTGGGCAATATTGGATTCAGAGAGGCAATATAGGTTGTATCTCATTCAATACAGTCAGTATTTTATTATCTATACTCCACAGGAAAGTGATGTAAAACTTAATAAAAATCATCTCACCAACCACATTCAGCTCACATGTATACATTAATTTTGATCACCCAATATTTTTTACTTACCGTTTTATGACGTCATCTAAGTATTCACGCTTTGCATGTATTGCGTTGTATTGCGTATCCGTGCATTGTATGTATTGCATGTATTGCGTTGCATTATAATGCCCATTCGCGCATTGCTGTGTATTACCTTGCTACTCAAAGCAGTTCAAACCGGATAAGCGAATATTGCCCGCAGCTTAATTTACACACAAAGTTAATGGGAAAACCCAGAGAGAAAAAAATATGGTATAATACTGACTGCTGCGAAATCAGAGAACACAAAATATGGAAAATCACCTCGTAGAGATAATAATATATTTTATACCATGATAATGATATTGGTACTTAAAAATTTAAAGTAAGATACTCCACATTGCGTATAAAAGATATAATGCCCTTTTACATGCAGTTGTTTTGCCTATGCATACCACAATCAAATCATTCATTTAGCAATTGTTACCTGTCTATTAGCTTCGCAGTAAGCAGCCACATTGTTGGCCCTTAGACACATGCCACTGGAAGCAATGTACGTGTAGCAGCGAAGACTGTCTCCCTTCTGATAGACCTTGGACATTTCACCCTTGTGTGCATTCCAAGGAGACATCTCTAGTACCTTCTTACTCATCTCATCGTATGGAAGATACTTGGATAAATCTGTAAAGAGAAAGAAAGAGAGAGAGATATAGTACAGGGTAATATGAGGAATATGAGGAAGAGGATGGGACAGAAAGGTAGAAGAGGGAGAGAGAGAGAAAAAAAACAGAGAGAGAGAGGGTATGATGCCTTTGTACAGCGTATCATCATTCATTACCATCAACATCATCATCTGTCTCATTATCATCATAATAACATTATCATCACAAACATCTTAATCATCACCACCATCATCATCACCATCACTATCATCCCCATCATTATAATCATCATTATCATCATCATCATCATCATCATCATTATCATCACCATCATCACCATCATCATCACCATCAACTTCATCATCATCATCATCACCATCAACTTCATCATTATTATCACCATCAATATAATCATCATCAACACTATCATTATTATCATCATTATCATCATAATCATCACCTCATCATCATCATAATCATTATCATCTCACCTAATTGTCCATCTTGTTTGACATTGATGATTGCACTTTCTTTGTCATCGGCCTTACTCAGATGCGATATTCGTGAGAACTGTTTCTTGACAAGATATGGCAATACCTCTCCTTTCAAGGTTGCTAGGTTCCTGCAGATATTTCAATAAAACAATGATAATTACGATATTAATCACCAGCTTTTATGGTGCTATCACTTAAAATACTTGTGTCACATCCTTATTACAAATACAGCTTTCACTAAATACATGTAATTTCTACATTTCATTGAAACCCCTTCTGTGCCAGTGGCAGCAAAGTTCACCTAAAAAATTGAGTGTTAAAAGACATTTTCTTCCAGAAACTGAAAGAATTACCTATATTGTGTAGCTCACATCCATGAAATACATTTTATACCCAATTTATCAATGAAACACAGCATATTACCAGTAAGTCAAAATTTTACTTTACTTTACAACTGCTGCAGATCGATGAAAAATTTGTTCTTAGCCAATCAAATTCAATGATTTCAGTAGCTTATAACAACTATCATACTTACAACTTGTCATAGATAACAAGTCTTATTAAATGGGACCCTGAACTATGAAACTAGTTTTCATTACACTGTTCACAATGCAAATAATGGCTAAGGTCTTACCTCCCCTGTTTAGAATCAGCCAGGAAGTCAACCACCCACTTCTTAAGGAAATACATATGAGCATCTAGTAGTCTTGTCTCAAACTGTATGCATGGAAACCTACGTGAGAAGCAAAAAAATTGCACATAGAAAACAGAGATAAATAAATAGAGGCAGTGGTAATGTAAGCATTACAAGTAAATATTTATCATAATTAAGAGAAGAGTAGGGAGAGAGAGGGATACAAGCTTTTCCTACGACTCAACCTTCTCTTTAAATGTACTCAATACTAAATGTATAGTTCAAATTATACATTTCAACAAATGGAATTACTAAAACTATTCTCTCCTGATCCTGTCTTCAGCTTTTAATAGACAGTTCGATTCTAAATAGCAAAATCCAACAAGAAATAAGAAAGTTATGATTTTTTAAAGTTGTAATCAATCAAACACTCTGTGACCTATCTTGCGAGCTCCTCTCCCATTTGCTCCATACAGAAAATCTCATAGATCAGGCCTGTGAGTGGGGTGTCACAAAAAGAGCGGAAAAAACTGAAAGTTACCGCCGCCACGATTCTACCTGTTATTATACAATACTAGCGGCGCCCGTGGAAAATCCACGGGATTCGAGCGCAAAAAAAAATGTAGTGAAAAATTGCACTGTTTTAAATGTTGGTTTATTAAACTTATATCGAATTCAATAAATATATTACAATGTTTTTGTTACGAAATAATCATATGAAAACTATGTTTTAGCGCAACTTTATGGTTGTATATTGGTGAAATATTCAATCAAATGATAGATTAATATGTGTACATAAATACCATGTATTTTTTTTAATCAATAAGACAAATGTTTAGTAATTATGGTTCTATGGGTAAAGGTTTCTAAAAGAAAGATTTTGTAATTTTTTTTCATCTAAGTTAATTTTTAGTTCCTCTTGTATCTACATTAAATTATTTTAGTATTGTTTTATTATGTTATTCTTACTGTAGAATATGTCATATACTTTTTTGAAAGTTAAAAGTCAATTTTTTTTTAATTGTTCTTTGGGCTAAAATAATTTATTATTTTTATGTCTTATATAGAGGTGATTATGTATAATACACTTTTGCTAATGAGAGAGATTGCATATCTACTTTTTTATGTAAGAAATAACAATATATTTATTTCAAAACTTGTTTCCACGTGAAAATCACGGGCCCAATAATACTTTGAAATTAATTTTATGTTATATGAGCTAATGCCTTTTAGCTTCCATGAAGATTGTTTAATGTTTGTGTGTTTATTATTTGAAGCAATTTTTTTACCTGTCCTTTCCCCGTTCCCACAATATTACCCCAGGAGAAACGTGAGCGATGTTGCCTGATGCCTAAACATATGAAATTCTATCGTGCCATCCATTTTTTTTCTCCAGTGAAACATGATTTGCAAAATTCACATATCCCCCATCGACCACCCGCCCCCGCTATCTACGCCCATGCCTTCAGCATATTATGAATATACTCGATTAATTCTTCAACGGATATATGTAGAATCTTCTCATACGGTAAGATGAATTTATCATCAAATTTTAACTGCAGTAATAATAATTTTTTTATTGTGTACTTAGGGTATGCCGGTTTTGTTTCAAAAGGGGGGGGGGCGTGGCCGATTCGCCCCCCCCCTGGATCCGCCCCTGGTATGGATGGTGAGTGAAGGCCCTACCATGCCCCCTCCCCTCCCTCTACCCCAGCCAATGGCGTATAGAAAGCGGGTTCCAAATTCTTTGGGGGTGATTTCATTTGTTCTACAATGAAAAAATTAATCGATGCATTGACATATCCCCCAAACCCGAACTCCTACCCCATTCCCCCTCCTCTTCTAACGACCATAACTCAAGTGATTTCCTTTTTTTCTACAATTGAAATAAAATCATTTGATGCATTCACATATCCCTCCCCCCCCCCCCCCCCCCGCTATCTGTAAATATGACTCCAGTGATTTCATTTTTTTCTACAATAATAATGAAATTAATTCATGCATTCACATATCCCCCATCGACCACCCGCCCCCGCTATCTACGCCCATGCCTTCAGCATATTATGAATATACTCGATTAATTCTTCAACGGATATATGTAGAATCTTCTCATACGGTAAGATGAATTTATCATCAAATTTTAACTGCAGTAATAATAATTTTAAAAAAAGATGATAAGTAAACTGTTTCCAATCTTGAAATAAGCAGCTCTGTAAGGCATTTACTGCCGGACTCCTCCCCTGGAGTTCAGCCAGCCAACCCTTACAACAGCTCAGCCTCAGAGTGCTGGCGTTGCCGTGACAGAGTACCGGCTTTATATTGTAGAGAAGAATGCCATCAGTTTTTAACTAATTACGGAGAAAATAGGGACAAACAAAGTCCACAAATACTATACTGCAACTTTTTTGTTCTCAAGAATGTCACTCATGTCCAAAGTCAACCTTGGACATCTCCAAATAAGCAGCTCAGTTAGTCATTTACCCCTGGTCTCTCCGTGATCTCCTCCCCCGGAGTTCATATCACGCAGCCAAGGCTGCAGCGCTGATACTGCTCAGCTCACAGTGCAGCGCCGCCGTGATGGAGTCTAAAAAGAGAAGAATTCCATCAGTTGTTGACTATACAGAGAAAATAGGTCAAAGGATGTCCATAAATACAGTTTCTAACAGTTTTTTAGTTCTAAATAATATCACTCACGTCCAAAATCAACCTCAGAATGTACGCAGTATTTGTAAGCTCGATCGGGAAACCATAGTCAACTATGTGTGTACAGTACATACAAATTGCATGCATGCGATATGCATCGTCGATCGCGTCGCATTGCATCGCAGTACGTGGGTGCTGCTCCTATGGTGTACTGATCACAAAGTGTACGATCAAACAATTGAATACATACCTACACATACCACGGAGCTCTATGGAGCCTGTGACACTATGGGACATACCCATGCCATAATTATTTTCTTACGGGGGTTCCCCCGGTAAGAGTAAGATTAGCAAGATGGCTAACGCGAGTCATCTGACACGGGTCGCACAATGCAAGTTGATACTCATCGTGAACAACGTTGTTCGTCACCTGCCATGCCGTGCCTGTGATGGGCCATATGAGGGAGGGTGCACGACCGACGACACCGCCGTCGTGCAAGGGATCCACGCGGAAAGCAGCCGTTCCTTCGGCCTGCCCGTCCCCCCAATCTCCCCAAATCACGTTTAGGGACGTCGACGGCGACGACGGGGTCGGCGCGGCACGCGGAATACGGGAGACACGGCCCGTGGAATTATGCCACCGGACCTGCGCAACGGCGAGGGCGGACGCGGCGGGGGAAAAGAGTTTTTGCGACCACAAAAAACGGCCCCGGACGGATTTCGGTATTAAAAAGGAGATGACCACAAGCCAGCAAATTCTATTGCCACAACACACACAAATCACATCATTTTTTTTTTTTGCTTTTCGCATGCAAGCTCCGAGTGTGATGGTGTCGGCGAAAAAAACAAATGAAAATCCCAAACCCCCGTACCTGCCGATGCAGTGACTTCATGTACAAAGTTGAATGCAAGTCCCGACTTGCCTTCATTCGACCGAATGCGCCGCAACACCCGTGATGAACAACCGATAAAATAGCGGAAATAGCCCACATGAAAAAGGGGAAATTGAAATCGGGCAGAATAATAAAAAAAAAAGCAGAGATTTCACAGGCTTGATAGATGTTTATTTTCTAAGTTTTTGATGAAGGAATAGATTTGATTCATACATGTTTTGTGTAGAAACATATGAGCAATGATTATATCTAAGGTGCAAGTATGATTGAATATTTTCTTTAGAGAAAATTAATGGAAATTAAAGATTTTTTGGGGTACAGGGCAAATGGGAGGGGAGCTCGCAAGATACGTCAAGGAGTTGCCAATTTGTGTTTGATTGATTACAACTTCAAATATTCATAATTTCTTATTTCTTATCATATTTTGCTCAAACCTTCACTGATCTGTTTCTTTAATTTTTCTGCTTCTTTTAAAATCAACTTGTAATCAGGCTGGACTTTCCCTTTAAAGGGCTCTCTAAAACATTCCTACGATTCTGACTTTACAAAGTGACAAACTATACATACACACACTAATGGGTACCTAGTCTCTCTCCATGTACTCACTTTCTAAGTAATGACATTTTAAGTCCAAGAGAAACTTCTACATCAGCCTCCGCTGTCATCAGGAGCATTCTTTGACCTTTCTCATCCAACCCTATGATGTCTCTTTGATCTGAAAGAGGGCAAAAAAGATAAGAGAGGATTGAAAGAATTGTAGAGAAAGAGAGAGAGAGAGAGAAAAAGACAGAAAGAGAGTGTGCATGTGTACGAGAGACAGAGAGAAACGGACATAAACGGAGAGAGGTAAAGACAGAATTATACTTCTCTCAAACTTCTTTATTATTGTTAGATGAAGAATAGAGTATTTTCTTCTTCCATTTCTTTTTTTTTCTGTCTTTCTTTCTTTTTTTGGTAGTTGTTGTCATAGTTACATGTACTGGGGAAATATAAGAAAAGTTATGGAGGCAAGTTTAACATGCTTTCATCATGTTGACTTTTTGCAGTATTTCTATCCTTTACATCCTGGTTATTGTCTACTGTAGTACATTTCACCTCTCCCCTGTTTTATTGTTTGTTGCAGTAATCTTTCCATTCATTGGCTAGCAAAGCCAAAGACAATCTTTTGTTTACTAAGAACATGCATCGATTTTTGTCTTCATTTATTCACTGTTTTCGATATGATCTCCCTATAACAGCCCCTTCTCCTTTTCCCTTCCTTTACCTATACTTCTCTTTTACGATATCATAAAGGCCTACAGAAAATTCCAATGAGGTGACAAAAAATATCAATAGTTTTCCTTATTCCTACATAATCACCGAATCACATTTCAAGGTGAATTAACATACAGTGTACATTCCCTATTGGACTGTCTGGAAATCTCAGACTTTGAAGAAAATGCAGTAACATACTTATACCAAAAAAAAAATCAACAAAACATATTGAATTAATACCTTGGACATGCTCAGTTTCCCTTAAACTTCCTGATTTTAGTAGTAGCAAAACACCAACCTGATTTTTTCTTGGACCTGGTACCAGGTACTGTCATTCCTTCTAGACCTTGATCTGATTGTTGATAAAGCAGGGCTGTGATGGTAGAATCATACTTCCTGTGGATATCAGCAAGAAGGTGTAGTTCTATGTCTGTGATCAGGTCACTGCTTATAACCAGGACATCAGTCTGTCATAAAAGAATGTCAAAAAGCATCATGTTGGAATGAATAATCAGGGCTCCACACTATCCCTTTTTTTTCGCCGAGGGGACAGGATTTATATTTTGGGGTTCTGTGTTCTGGGGGCCCTTGTTTAAAGGTGAAGTCTATCCTGATAACAAGTTGGTTTTAAAAGAAGGAGAAAAATTAAAGAAACAGAACAAAATCCAATAGGAAATAAGAAAGTTATGAACTTTTGAAGTTGTGATTAATAAATTGGCAACTCAATAACATATCTTGCAAGCTCCTCTCCTATTTGCCCTGTACTAAAGAAATTATAAATTTCCACTTTTTCTTCAAAAAATATTTAATCATACATACAACCTATATATAATCATTGCACTATGTTTTTACACAAAACCTGTATAAAACAAATTTATTCCTTCATCAACACCTAAGAAATAAAAATGAATGAAACCTCCTTTATAGAGCAAATGGGAGAGGAGCTCGCCGGAGATACGTCACAGGGTTGCCAATTTGTTATTGATTGATTACAACTTCAAAAATTCATAACTTTCTAATTTCTTGTTGGAATTTGCTCAAAATTTCACTAATTTGTTTCTCTCAATTCTCTGCTTTTATGCAAATCAACTGAATACCAGGGAGGACTTCCCCTTTTAAAAGGTTGAAAATCTTTGGGTCCAGGGTTCAAATTTGGGGGGTCTATGTACATGGCCGCTGTTAGTGTCAAGCTCTGAATAAGTTTTTTATGAAAGCCATATCTTAAATAAGAATCTATTTGGGCAAATAAAACATTACACTGCTTGGAGCAATGAGCTTTTTAGTTTATATAAACCTTATATAAGAAGCCTAAGCATAGCAAATTTGGTTCAAATACCAAATGTGTAGCAAAAATACTATGGGCAAACCATACATGACAAAGGTATCAACAAGGGCAATAAATATGTCAATGTAATATTTTTAACATGCAAAATTGCTTTGATCCTCCAAAATCACATGCAGGAATGCTGCAACATATTTCATTCAATGTGGATCGAGATTGGTACACAATTTCCTGCCAAAAGCCAGTATACAACAAGCCTGCTATAAAGCTGACAAGATCTGATTAATAATTAGTCTTGTCTATTAAAAATAAAACAACCAGAATTTAATTCTGGGTTGCGAACGTATCTTTTGGAAAGTGACATAAAAGGAAAATCCCAGAAGTGAATTAAAAGTTATGGTTGAAAATTTCATGTTAAGATGTAACCAAAATCTGCACAATATTGAACCAGAAGAGCCACTTGGCATACATGTTTGTTTTTTTTGTTATCTGAGAAAGATATGTACATAAAGAAGATGTTCTGCATACCTTGATTTTATCTCTGATGTGCCTGAGAGATTCTGCTGTACCCCAGTCTTCATCATTAGGGATGGTCACAATGTCCAACTCTAGCTTGATCTCACCGCAAGATTTCAACTTTTGTCTCAAATCCTTTCCAACAGATTCCAAAGTGATGATGATCACTCCTGTAAATTAAGAATCATTAGGTTAAAAAAAATACTTAAAGGGGAAGTCCACCCCGGTATTTTGTTGATTTTAATAGAAGCAGAAAAATGAGAGAAACAGTTCAGTGAAAGCTAGAGCAAAATCCGATAAGAAATAAGAAAGTTATGAATTTTTGAAGTTGCAATCAATCAAACATGAATTGGCAGCTTGGTGACGTATCTTGCAAGCTCCTCTCCGATTTGCTCACTACAGAAAATTTCATGAATTTCAACTTTCTTACTTGTTGATGATTGAATAGATTTTTTTTCGCACAGATTTTTGTGTCAAATCGTATATATGTTCTGTGATCATATCTAGGGCACATGTATGATTAAATATTTCTTTCACAGAAAATGGAAATTTACCGTATGTATTTTTTTGGAATACAGGGAAAATGGGAGAGGAGCTCGCAAGATACGTCACAGAGTTGCCAATTTGTGTTCGATTGATTAAAACTTCAAAAATTCAAACTTTCTTATTGGATTTTCCTCAAACTGTCATTGATCAGTTTCTTTATTTAAAAAAAAAACAACTTGATACCAGGGTGGACTTCCCCTTTACCAATGCAAGTTATGAGCAAATACTTTCATGCTAAGCTGCTAGATACATAAGTGTTATCCAGGCTCCATACATGTACTTACTTCTTCGTAAAGTGGTCTCTACTGAAAGTTTTAGGGTCTGTATGCAGCCCTCTACTAAAAGTATTAAAGGGGGGGGGGGGGTGTCCAGAGTTAAAATTTGGGAGCCCATATGTCATGAGTGCCTTTTAGTATCTAGCCCTGGTGCTATCTAATAATAACCAATGTTGTATCTTTCCATGATTGCTTTTTCAAAAACACTCAAATGAAATTTGCTAGCTGTGCCTTTCTTGTTTCTAAATGATCTAGGTCAAAATATTTCTCCCCTTAACTTAAAGAACTATGTTGTCTCACATTTTGAATACAAAATGAAATAACAGTAAACACAGGCAATTGTTGTCTGATGAAATTTAGAAGAAGACCTTACAGTGATTATTTGTTAATAGTCGATTAAAGTTTAGATTTATATTGTCTTCAAATTTATCAGACATACTCTCAAAGCCAGCCTTTTCCAGCATATTGATGGGATACCATATCATGGGATGATTGCCAATTGGAAGAAGTGCTTTAGGGATGTTGTTTGACAAGTCTGTCATTCTTGACCCCCGACCAGCAGCCATAATCACAGCCTGGAACTCCATCTTGATCTAAAGAAACAGAGGGGAAAAAATTAATGCAGGAGTTGAAAAGAAAGAAAAGAAAGTTGAAACAAATAATTCCTACAGAGCAGCTACTATGCAAATACTCTACTGTGATTTAGCATTAGCCAAGCTTTCATGATCTCAAAGTCACCCTAACATTCAAGGAATTTATTGCTATATTACATACACTTGGGTAAAGAGTGGCAAATGCAGATGCCTTGCAGAGGATGTTGGTCAATTCTACAGTCATGAATCTTTTCATTGCATTAAATTTCCCCAAATTCCCTGTATGTTTATCTTTCTTTTGTTCATATTTGAAGTTTGATATTAGTAACTTAGCAACTCTGAACAGAGCTCACTTCTAATATAACTATTTTTTGCAAGTAAAAAAAAAAAGAAGCAGCATGGCAACTAATATGCCTCTGTACATACCCAAACTCTTGTCCAATAAATTTGATGATTTGGATTTTGGAACTCTGTTTCGATAATTTCTCAATTTGTATTGTCTCTCCACTTAAATATTAGGTTCCCCTTCATATAACACAGTCCAAACTGTTTCCAAATGGTGACAATCAATAACCATATTTCTGCACCCAAAACAGTATATAATATTGAGAATTTTTCCATTATTTTGAAGCAGACACTCTTCTGCTTCAAATTCTTGAACTCTTGAACTCTTACTATTTTACAAATTTGGGGTTTCTGAGTTGAAAGTGAAATTTCAGATAATTATTTTCCTCTCATGTAGACTCACTCACACTTATGCACTAGACTGGACCAATCCCCGCTAGTACACACAAAACCTATTGAAGCCTATTCACCCGTTAAAGCTATTGTGGAGTACAAGCTTATCTGAAGATAAGCTTGTACCACTTATCCAATGAACAAGGTACATGTATAAGTGGGTTTTTACTTTTGGAATGATCTTTTCCAACATTGGTGAGTTGAATTTTATTGTATTTCATGTTGATGTCGGTATTGTAAATCAAATGCAGATTTTGAGTGAATGTTGGTGACTTTTGTGCAGTGCCAGTGGTGTTTGAAAGTGTTGAGGTGTGTGACCGACCAAGTGTGTACACAAGAAGATTAGAAAATTCGCTATGTGTGGGCTGGAGTTGACATGCTATGGGGCGATACCGTTCACCACGAGTCGAGTCCTGATCGGGTGAGCGGATCCCACTCACACTTATGCGAGGTTATTGGAGATAACCTTGCACTCAGTACCTTCATACTGTGAGCAATTGCCTCCCATAGGCAAGTGTGTGATATTTTGCCCATATGTGTGCGGCAGAGGAGCAAGATCACTGACCAAAAACAGCCTGAAAATTTCACTTGATCAAGATGATAAAGATCCTATCGAAGGATCTGGCATGAAATTAGATATTCTATCATTCTAAAATGTAGAAGGAAGTATTTTCTCAAAATTTTGCCAATTATATTGGTGTTTTTACCTCTTCAACTTAGAGGTCGTGACAGGCCAAAATTGACAAAGCTCCATATAGTGATGGTCCCCACTCATGGGCCTTGCCTATGTGGGACAGTGTCCAACATTCACTGTTGCAGCAGTCAAAACAGGCAGCAAAATTGCTCTAAGCAAGATTTAATTTTCTTAAATTTGCTAGATTACCTGATTTAGGTACTCTTCAACTCTTACTGTGCCACAAATTTGGGGATTCAGAATTGAAAGTGAAATTTTAAATAATCATTTTCCTCTCATGTATGAATGATCTAGACTGGAAAAAGGCCTGCTGATACACACAAAAGCTATTGAAGCCTATTCACACGTAAAAGCTAGTCTGGAGTACAAGGTTATCTTGAGATAAGCTTGAACATGTACAAGTGGATGGTTCCGTGAGTGAGCCACTTATACATGTACAAGCTTATCTGAAGATAACCTTGTACTCAGACTAGCTCTTTTATGGGTGAATAGGCTTCAATAGCTATTGTGTGTATCAGCAGGCCCTAGATCATTCATACAGGAGAGGAAAATAATTATTTAAAATTTCACTTTCAATGCTGAATCCCTAATTTGTGGCACAGTAAGAGTGGAAGAGTCCATGAATCAGGTAATCTAGCAAATTTAAGAAAATTAAATCTTGCTTAGAGCAATTTTGTTGTCTGTTTTTGACTGCTGCAACAGTGAATGTTGGACACAGTCCCACATAGGCAGGGGCCCATGAGTCACTCATAGGCCCTTGCCTATGTGGGACTGTGTCCAACATTCACTGTGGTAGCAGTCAAAAACAGACAACAAAATTGCTCTAAGCAAGATTTAATTTTCTTAAATTTGCTAGAATACCTGATTCAGAGACTCTTCAACTCTTGTATGTTGACTTCTGATTCCAAAACTGGAAAGCAGTACTTTAAAGGGCTTTTTCTCACTCCTCGTGTATACAGCAGCGGGGACTGGGCCAAGCTAAAATCATCTACAGTACGCTTATATGCCTCGACCTGAAGCGAAGAGTATAAATGCGAAGAGTGCTCAACCCGCTACTAAGCACGTGTGCGTATTGTGGTGCACTCGTAAGGCGAGTCTCGTTTGAACACGGCAATATACACCTGCCGAATGTACTACGGAAATACGAGAGAGTAATTTGTCTTAACACTATTAAAGGTCTTTGCGAAGTTTGTCTGACCCCGGAAGCACCTGATCTCTAGGGAAAAGTGCCCCGGAAGCTTGATTCGGCATCTGGCTTTGTTCTCCAGACGTTTGGGGAAAAACATTTTTGCATTGCATAATTCTTCCACAGGATCGTATATTTCTATATAGCGCCATCAGCGTTAGTATATATCGAAACGACTGTAATTCTAGGCTAGCGCACCAAAACAACTACGACAACGCCGCCATAGCCAAGCATCTTCTACGAGAACTCCGCTGAATGGAAAGCAAACTGGTAAGTTTTTGTCTTTTTGTAGTTAAAATATTAGTTTAATAAAAGTTTAAAAATGAAATTCATTTACATACATAGACATCATACAACATAAATACAGCAAAAATAGGGAATAAACCCTTGGAATTGCAAGGGAGGTGATATTGTAAAGTATACATTCAAATCTGCCAGTAAAACAAGTATGGAGTACGAGGTTATCTTACGATAACCTCGTATGTGTATGAGTGCCCATGAGTGTGAGTGAGCGAATATCCTTGCATGCGCACTGCTATCGTACACTTACACCAAAATAAATATATGGGACAGCCACCAAATGATGCAACGCTTTGCAACCCACCATATTTACCTATATAATGACCGTTATGATTCCTAAAAATGTAACTATTTCGAATAAATCTTATTCTACAACATAATTCTCAATATCAAGCTACATCTTTACACAAAACGATATCTTATTCAAATAAAAATCCACAAATCAGAAAAATAAAATACCTTCGCCTTCGTCTGCGATCCCTGAAATGCTGAATCTTTCGACAACCACCAAAACTTCAGTGACGAATTATGCTGTCTTTGGAGAGGCAAACAACAGAATGAAAAATTGCTCCGTTTCCATCTCTTGGATGACGTTGATATACCGTCGTGGCCGGCCAGGGAGGTGGTGATTTTTTAAATTTGATTTAAAAAAAATAAAATACAAATCTTGTTCCTTCTCGAGGACATAATATGTTGATCTACAAGTATGGTTTTTGATTGTGCGCAAAAATAGGCAAGAGCAACAATCTTAGAACCGGCGGAAGATTTTACAGAGTAGGGTGGCACCTGATAAAAAACACCCAGCGGTAGAATTGATATGCCGTCAACAATCCCCTCCTTTTCATCACCTAGTAAGAATCAGCCTGTATACTTCACATAATCGTAGATATTATTATCATTTCCTTCTTGAACTCTATAGTTAGGTCTGTTTTGAAAGGCTATTTGTGCGCGAGCGAGGCGATTGAGCGGCAATGGTGCATTATGGAAGTGCTTTGATAGCTAAGTTTTCATCGTTGAATAAAGGTAAGATGCGGTATTCATTATGATTGGTAAGATGTAGGCTTGTTGCCTGGTATGCTCATGTAAAATGCCAGGCCACATTTCAGATCTCGCAGGTTATACATGTGGTTAAACTTCGAACACGAAGAGAAAGGGAAACAAGGTTCATGTACTTTTTGATAGATATGCCACAATATAGATATGCCGCAATAGACGTTCTCGTCTTTCAAATTGAATTAAATCTTAAGTAGGCTGAAACGCACAAATCAACAGATTATACGCGCATAATAATGTATCTGTCCAAAACCGGGGTCCAGAAATGTAATTCAAAAGAAAATGTGACCCTTAATTATTTTTTGCTCGCTTGCTCGCATATATCAATATGAATTCATTGAATACTGCTGTAATTAACCAATGACACTTATACAGTATTGATCAAATTCATATCAAAATCAAAATCATGAAATTTACAAATTAAGAAGAGATGGGAAAAAGGAACGTCCGCCCCTCACCCGCCCTAGATCGCTTTCGATCTTGCATGTCTTGAGGTCAGTTCAGAACTCTTTAACTGAGTTGTACATTTTCCTTTCAATGGGGCCCCCAACCTAAGAAATGAATCGACACCCTTTGCATGCATGATTTGTGAATTCAGTCATCGCCCTTCTGCCCGAGATATTACACTTTGCAGGACATTCACATTTCGACGGGGGTTTTCTGTGACTGTCGTGGCAGGTGCGCACCTCAGCCAATTACCGACAGTCCAATGATGGGGCAGTTCCCCGGCAACTCTACACCAGTTTTTGTACGAAGTCCTGCTGATTCAGAGCTATTTGTGCTATTCGAGATACATGGGAATGTAGGTTAGCAAGCAGCCAGGCAGTAAGTCGTGTCCATCTAAACTGATGATGCATAGAAGTTTTCCCCCATCTATCTCTCTCCCTCTCTCTCTCTATCCCTCTTTCTCTCTCTTTATAGACCTATCATCCTTGGAAGCCTCCGAAATATGAGGCCCTTACATCACTACGAACAGCAAACAGATAGCTAGGGACCGTCCTCTATGACGATGAACATTTTTTTTTTCACCTTGAGTCATTTCATGACGGTTAGAAGAAAAAAAATCCTATATCTATCACACCGCAATTATTATATCCATTTTAGGCATTGACGAATACTATTCAACAGCTTGTATTTAAAGTAACAAAATAGGAGTATCCGGCTCTTTCCATCTTCAATTACTGCTTCTCATTTTCTTTTGTTCAGAACCTCTCCTAAGTACCATCTTAGCACTCCATTCTCTTCCGAATAATTTGAGATGGGGATTTCCTGAATATGGATTAAAACAAACAGAATATTGTCATTGTAGACCACGTCTTATTGATGACCATAATAGTGATCTCAAATTAAATCACACACCGCACATTCTTTGACATTTAGCGAAATAGTTTGCTTGGATATTTAACTATCGCCTTCCATTTTGTGATTCGTGGACCCTCACCTAGATCGACATAGATGTTATTGACCTATTCAGCGTGGCCTATATATTAAGGAATCGTCTCTAATTCACTCAAATGATCCGTTTCGCGCGCTCTTTCGCTAAACGTCAGCTTCAATGGACGAGAGGTGGGAGATGAGAGGATTATGCATTGACTTAGGATGCGATACTTGAGACACTGCCCTCCCCGATACAGTGAAGAAAAAAAGCTCAATCAATTCATTATTTTTTTGAAATTCAAAACAACATTTATTTCCTTCTGATTTGTTACACGTACATGTGATACAAACAAAAGAAAAAAGTTCAAGTACAATAATTGAAGGAGGCATGGTCCCTGAAAAGCATAACAATGCTTGTGATTGGGGATGCCTGTTTATAAATATGACAAACATTAAAAAAGTCAAGTAGATATATTATACAACATATATAACGGGATAAAGGTTAGAGGGATAGGGATAGAAAGAGAGTAAAGATAGGATAGAGGATATAATACCATGAACAATGTGAAAGATAATTTGAAAATTCATAAACTGATCACTGTTAATACTTATATCAGGTGCAACATGAATACTGACAACGTATATTTTAGGATGAAGCATGGCTAATTTACATGTGAATTTCAATTAGAGAGGTCAAACTATGATTTACATCTTTAGAAAAAAAAAGAAAAAAAAAAGGAAAAAAAAAAGGAGTGCAATCGCTAAATCGCTAATGAATATACAACTTAATATACAGACCTTGCTTTCTAAGAGATTAAAAAGTATAAGTATAAGAGATTAAAAAGTATAAGTTGCGTATTTATTCGAGTGCACAGTTTGCAATGAAACTCTACTTAAGTTTAAGGGCAAAACTTTGTTCAGATAAGGAGCACACGTTTCTATCTGGTAACTCATTCCATAATTTTGGTCCTTTATAGCGTACATTATATTGAAATGAGAGTTTTCTATGCCTAGGTATGTGGATCTGCTTGGAAGTTCCTCAGAATCATCAGCCATTTGTCAGTTCTCTCAGGGGTGGATCCAGGATTTCTTTTTCAAAAATGGGAAGGGGTATTATTCTCAAACAAATTTCTGATAAGCAGAAGAAAAGAGTTTTCACATTTTTTTTTAGGTTTCGAAGCAATATACACGCATGGCTGCTCTTAGAGTATAAGTGTTTATGCCTGTCATATAAACATTATACAAATTTGAAATGGAAAATTAGATATAATATGTGTGACCGTGTGTTGTTATTCCAAAGAAAGAAAGATGAAAAAAAGTTTACATCTTTAATCCTGGACATATATAACATCCTCTCAGAGATGAACAGAGCCTGCAGCCACCCAGGCTGCCGAAGGCGTGCTCCATGAAAAAAAGAGTTGAAATATTTTTTTCCCCTGAAACTGGGGCATACTGAAGAATATTCCCTGCTACAGCCATTCAAAAGGGGTTCACTTTGGGGCTTAGCTTACGAAGATGGGAAGTATGCGGGTTCAGCCTATACTGGATAAGCCACCGCGGTGCCCTCTTACCATTTTACATTCCGATTTTATTTTCATTTGGTTAGACTTGTGAAAAAATCTTCTCCAAAGATTTTTTATATATTGTAAGTTATATCAGTGCATTGGGTTAAGTTTGGAATGAGTGTCACGAAGTGAATTTCGATTGTCCAATCTTCAGAACACGTACAATCTTTCGCTCTCTCGGAACAGCATGCTGGAGCCGCCCCACTGCGTCCCCATCTATTGCTTTTGGTGTACTGCCATGTCGCCCCCTTGGTCATTCACGACCGCGCTCAAACGGCGCATGGAGGCCTCCCAAAAATTTCATTGCATCCCCCGACTTCTCACTGTAATCCAATAAAGGGTGGTCTCACAAATTTCCCTTTCGAGGACAGTTACCTGGGGAACCTTTGGAAATCTAGAGCGGACAAGGTTCACGAGCGATCGGACATTGTCACTTTGAAATTCGGTTTCAACTTCCCATATCGCTTTTCGCAACTTTGCGCAATATTATTGTTCGGGATCATCTTTTATTGGCGTCTCATCCGCAAAGAAGGACTGATTCGGTTGACCGGTAAGTGAAGACTAGTGATGTGCTAATCTTTGTTTGAATGGATGTAAGCCTATTTTGAAATTTACATGGAAATGAAAATAAGGATTTAGCCAAAGCAAAAGAGATAGAAGAGGTATACGTACTCAACATTCAGATATCTTGGAGTATGTGAAATGAAATTATTTAATTTAATGTGCTGGCAAAAGATATTTTAGAGTTTATTGTCGATGCGGATAATGATTTTTAAATATATTTATCAATAAATGCCCTGTATAGTTGATGTAAAAAAGCTATTACTATTCAGGATTGGAAATCTGGGAAACGAAATTCTTATATTGAGAGATCGATGGTATAATTTGAATGAGTAAGCGATTAGTTGATGAGGTTGAAAATAAATTATCAGTGATTTTTATTTACAAGTGATTTTCGTGTATTTCCGACTTTTTCCTCTTTTAAAATCCGCAATGCTGTTTTCTCTTTACAAATAAATATATTAGCCTAAAGTTATTCCAATCTCCCCAATCACTTATTAAGTGATTAATTAGTTTAGGTAACCTTTTTATTTATCTTGTATAATTTCTTTTAATTTTTTTCTACTTAAGCGACATTTGGGAATACAATTATTACATGTATTATGTTTTCTCCTAAACCTTTGCAAAAATTTAATGGCGTCTTTCTCTGTAGCCCTCGAATTAATCAAAATATTGTTTATCATTTTTTTCATCGATAATCATTCAAATTATCCACCATTTGCATTTATGATAAAATTAAAAAATCTATCTAGCCTCAATGAAAGATCTTATTTTCACAAAAGAAAATTGTAGATTATAGGCGTAGAATAAGCACTAGATCAGTAGATGATAAGACACAAATATGATATTTGATTACTTTAGCTCAGTTTAGATCATGAATAATGAAAATACGTAAATTCAAATTAAATCCTTTTAAATGAATGTCCTACTCCTATAATCTGGTTTTTCATTATGCTATTAATTTGTTTATTCATAATGTTTATATTTCCATTACAGAATACAATGGCAGACAGTAGTGATGCAGCGAGCATTACATCCATAGAGACGAATGAAACAGAGTTAGAAATACATTTATCGCCCAAGAAAAACAGGATTTTTGATCTTACAACAGCACGAAATAAATCTCATACCATGCCCAGTCAGAAAGTGCCGCCCAAACACCAACCATCGGTACGCCGGGTTGTCAGGACGCCCAAGTGCGCCCGATGTCGAAACCACGGCGTCGTGTCGTGCCTAAAGGGTCACAAGCGGTTTTGCCGATGGAGGGATTGCCGCTGCACGAACTGTCTGTTGGTGGTGGAGCGACAACGGGTGATGGCTGCTCAGGTCGCGCTCAGGCGACAGCAATCCAGTGACCCCGGTAGCGGCAATGGAGCCGGGAAAACGACGGGGAATGATGCGGCATCGGGCGAAGGAGGTGGAGTCGATGAGAGGAAGAAGAGTGCGAAGGATGTTTCGGCTGAGGAATTGTCGAGCAGTAAACGGAAACTGGCAGAAATTGGTGCCGAGGCGAGCCGTTTGAAAGAGAGAGTGAAGAGATTGAGTTCGACTGCAGCAAGGGGACGGTTAAATGGATCTGTTGCAAGAGACATACTAGAAGGTTTGTTATTTGTTAATTTCATTCCATTTGATTTCCGGAATAAAATTGCATTATCTTTTAATGATTAATCTACATGCATTTTGAAAAAAAAAAACTTTTTTTTTTTCTATTTGCGAGACAAATATATAATTGCATTTAACAATAACATTATTTTACCCACTATTAACAATACAACAGCAATTACACTACTACTACTACTACTACTACTACTACTACTACTACTACTACTACTACTACTACTACTACTACTACTACTACTACTACTACTACTACTACTACTACTACTACTACTACTACTACTACTACTACTACTACTACTACTACTACTACTTCTACTACTACTATAAACTACTTATACTACCACATTAGAATGTAATCCTACTATACCATGTATACTATAGTACTATACTTCTACAACCACTACTGCTACTCTTATCAATTCTACTACTGCTAATTACAAATACTGCACATCTATATACTGCTAGTATACTGCATCCGTCAACTATAAGCTTATCTCTTTAAGCATTTAAAACTGTCATGTGACTTTGATGATACGTATAAGTGTATATAGTTCACATGAATTTAAAAAAAAGAAGAAAATACAGCATTCAATTTTATATTGGGAGATGAAAATAGCGGTTTCATTGCAATTTATATGCACACACTAAAAACTAAGGTGTTAAATCACCATTTAAAAGGGCTGAGGAGTGACCACTTTTTCCAAAATTGTAGATTAACATTTAACATGCTGAATTCAGCCTTTATAGCGTTGCATCCAGCATGTTAAGAGTTTCAATATGCCTTAGTGAATAAGTGGTCACCCCCGGCCATTTTAAATGGTGATTTAACATTTTAGTTTTTATAGTGCATAATACGGTTAAATAGTCTTGTCATTATGTTATAAGGAGTACTATCGATATTACAAATGTAGTATTTTGAGCATGTAGTAGAATTAGCAGTATAATCTCTTTTGAGGATCCCATTACTGTGAAAAGATATCTACAGTATATTCAGAGAAATTATGCCGAACTTCTTTTAATAGCTTTATAATTTCACATAATCATGTGAAATACGAACAAAAAGTGAATTCATAGTTACAGGTATATGAAACGTTTAAAACAAATTTTTTTTTCAGTCGCATCAGTCCTTAAACCAATGATTGCTCGGGTTTAACTCTAATAATTTTTTTCTTTTAACCCGTTTTCTAGCCAATCGAATTTAAAACAATATTTATTTTTATTATGATCACTTTATATACTTGGCCTACATAGTATTGTTCCCAAGAAGTAGTTGAAAATGCAATGTAATTAATTATTTTTCAGGTCAAACGAGTTACCACCTATTTCACTAAAGATTTCTCGTATGACGAAGAATGTAAACCACCTTTGTCCTGAACAATTGCTTTCACTTGAAATAAATTACTAGATTAAAAAAAAAAAAAAAAAAAAAACTAACTTGATGTTCTATATATAATAACTGGAAGTATAGCCTAGACAAATTTCATATTTAACCAATATCGGAGTCGTTTGGGGGCATATTCCTTTTTCATCATCTTCATTTATATTAGATTCAGATTCAGATTTATTCACCATTTTCGATCATATTAACATATACTGTAGTGATTAAAATGAAATCAATACAATGACAGTAATGATATCAATGTTTTTTCATAGATATGTGTGCACTGATGATTAAATATCAGTAAGTAAAGTATACGGTGCACAAACTAACATTTTTTTTTAAACAGTCGGACATGTTTAAAAGCAAAGTTTGCATAAATGTCCAGAAACTTAAATAACTTAATAAAGACCTATAACAAAGTACCCTAGATATGAAAAAGGTGTTCTTTTTGGCAATTCTAAAAATCACATAGAGCATCAACTTTACTTTTATTAGGCATTTGCAGGCATATCTCCTACCTTGGGTATGACTTTTGTCATATGAATGAATGAAGAAACAAGAAAGTTCTTATTGTTTTTGTAACATTATACATACGTGTATATTCAAAAGTGACATAGTATTCGGTGAATAACTTTTCACACAAGATTTATTATTCCACACGGTTTTGTTTAAATTATGTTTTTATGGCAATTACGTGAATAATGAATAAATAAATAAAAGTCAGATCTCGTAAGGGAAGCATTGCTAACTGATTATGAAAGTAAATTGATACAGACATTCCTATCTTAAATCAGAGACCCAGTGGATGAATCCAAGAACACTTTAACTTTACTTGTACAAAGGAATCATCGTTCATGTACAATTTCCTCTATAATTGAAATATCTAAAACAGTACTTAAAGGAGAATGAAACCCTGGGGAAATATCCATTTTAATGAAAAGAGAGGATGGAGAGAAGCAATTAAAAAAAAAGTTTCATCAAAATCGGTTACGAAATGAAAAAGTTATGAAAGTTTGAAAAGTCTCAATTCATTTTCTAAGGCGATCCTCAAATTGGCAATGTTGCTTCAACGTGACAGGTTTAGTAGTATAACTCTCCTTTTGTTTTGTACACAAAATTTCATATTTTCTCCATCATCTCTAGAGATGCTGCTTGTCTCTTTGTGAACTCAACATTTGTTGTGTCAAATATATTTTCCCATGATATATCTTGAGCTAAGAAGGAGACAAGCTGCACCTTGAGAGATAATGGGGAAAAGATGAAATTTTGTGTACAAAACATATGGGCCCTCTTGCATAAAAAGTTGCGATTAAACGCAACTCAAAAAGTTAAACGCAACTTGGTTTTCACCCAATCAGGATCACGTATTTGGGACTTGCGTTTAATTTTTTGAGTTGCGATTAAACGCAATTTTTTATGCAAGAGGGCCATGGAGAGTTGTAATACTAAACCTTCACTTTGAAGCAACATTGCCAATTTGTGGATCGCCACAGAAAGTAAATTGAGACTTTTCAAGCTTTCATAACTTTCTCATTTCGTAACCGATTTTGATGGAACTTTTTAAAAATTGCTTCTCTCTACCCTCTCTTTTCATTAAAATTGATTTTTTCCCAACGGTTTCATTCTCCTTAAATATAATGTAAATGTAAGGATACATTGCACTCATAACTACGTTTAGAGCAATTACCCTCTATTTCTTGAAAGTTTAATTTTGTACCTATTAATGAAAAAGTAGACATCTTGTGTATGTTAATCTGTTTTTCACAAATGAAACATGAAATGCATGGGTGCCAATTTAGTCAATTCTTAAAACTGTACCCTTATTAGATAAAATGAAATAGATTATAATGCCTAGGCTGTAGTTATAGGCACACTGTGGACAGATATTACTCCCCGTTGTTATATTCTGTAATAATTCGATGTCGTATTTACAGTTTTCAACTGAATACCTAATGTGAAAAATAGACAGAAAAACAAAATAACTGGTAAAATAAGCGCGAAAAGTAATAAGTATAATTCAAATTCTGTTTATTTCTTTAATGTTATTCCTTTATTCAAGTATGATACTGAAATAATTGTTTCCTTAAACTTAGATGGTTGTTTACTAATGAATAGCATTGCCTATATTACATGCCATGCAATGATGTTTTTCATCTTCATTTGCATTCATTTCCACAATAACAGCAAATAAATTTACAGAGAGTTTCACTTTATACAAAATCACCATGAGCATAGAATGATACAAAATGTGGCACATGAATTCAATTAAAAATAATAGTTACCGTATAGAGTGGTAAGTTAATAATTGCTAGCTGTATTGTGAATGACAGCCTGGAAAGCGAAGCTTGTACTTCAGGTTCCCTAACATAAATAACACAGTATCATCTAATAATAATAATAACAATAAGGCATAAAAGGAAATAAATCCGACAGATGATTTAAGACCACACAAGCACAAGGATGGAAGATCGAATGTTAGGTTCGAATTTACTCAATATTGGGCCTATTTTTACTTTGGATATTCCTAATTTCCTCCAGAACTTTAACTTCAAAACTATAAAAGATACATAACTAAAATAAAAAAGTTTCGTTCATAATGAAAAGAAAAAATGAACATAATGCTTCACATCAGATTTAACTTCGTGACTTGCTTTACTAAGGAAAAAAGTAGAAAGTGATTTGAGGGATATATTGATTTCTAGACGCCGATTTAATTTGCCTCAAAATATATCTCAATTCCTCGTTAGAAATTGTTTCCACTCAAACAAATCCATTTCGTAATGCTATGTGGCATTTTTGTATGTTTGGAAATGATGCTATTACTTGGAAACAAAGAAAATGAACACTACTATTCTTTGTTTGAAGAAAAGTAGGCCCCCACTACCGAAAAAAAAAAAGAGAGAGAGAAAAAAAAGAACAGAACAACTTAATATCAAACCCCTTCTCTTTTTGAAACATCATCTTTATTCAATCACCGCGCCATTTCTTGATGGTAGTAGACTTTCAGTTAATACGATTTCGGAATCGGGTTTCGCGCCCTCGGCAAGTTCGCTGGCGCAGCACTGCTTTCTCATTAAAAGCGAATCACGAGGTGGGTCCGATAATGTTATGCTTTTGTTGCAAGGGGATCCTATCTGTATTTTCACCATGAACCAAAACAGAGGTCACTTCGGAATTCGCCTGCCTGGTTCTTTGCAAACAGACAATTAATTACAATCCCCTGACATTCACGCCGATGAGGCTGTAATATCAACGGACACGTTTTGATTTCATAACGTTCCTGATATTTTTGTGCACTTTTTATGGTAATAGTAGACCTAAATATTTTGGTGTACGTGGAACTCGTATGCCCTAGAGCTCAATAATGCACAGTAGGCGAAATCCTTCTCGCCAAACCTTTATCAGTGATAAAATATTTCGCTTTGATATTTTCTTTTCAGATATTCAGTTGTTACACATATTCGCGTATAGCCTCAGCTTATACATCCGGAAGACTCTATTAATTACAGAAACATAAGACCCATGTATGGTTGAATTGTACACGTTTATCAGTGATAAAATATTTCGCTTTGATATTTTCTTTTCAGATATTCAGTTGTTACACATATTCGCGTATAGTTTGTAATATACATGTCTCCATTTCTTTTAATCGCACCTCAGCTTATACATCTGGAAGACTATATTAATTACAGAAACATAAGAGCCATGTATGGTTGATTTGTAATATTTATCAATAAATACGTGTACCTGTTTATCATATCAGCAATCGCTGCAAATCTTTGGCCTGAAGCACTGCAAAATCATTAATTTCCAACAAGACAGTAAAGCCCTTGTGTAGTTTTGACAATAATCAGATTTCTCTAACTTTGATATTAATAAGTATTGAGACAGAAAAAACTTCTATAAGCTCCTATAACATTATGATCCTTTTGGTTGCAGTATTTAACAAAATAATGAGAGGTGAAAATTGCTTGGTTGCTATCTAAATTATCAAACGTTTTCTTTTGTTTTATACATCCTTTCACATTGTTACATATGGCTCTCAAGTTAAAGGAGTTTTTTAATTGTCTCTATCCACAGGAAATACAGGATTGCACTCGATTTCCCTACTTTTGTGATCTTTGCCAATTCATTACATTGAATAAGATATATATCAAGAATACAGGCCTATTTAAATAACGTTTAATTGTATTTATCTCATCTTAACTATACACTAACACATGTTTCATATTATGATAAAATTCAAAAAGAAATGTTCACATGATCGTTAATAGGATTTCTTTGCCGTATGGATAGAAATACCTCTTAAAGTTTTTTTTTCATAAGTAATCGATGATATCGGATGCTGATGTAATACAATGTATAGGCAAATGCTATGTTTATTTAATCCAGCACGATTTAAGAAAGGCCCGCAGAAGAAAAATATATTAGTTTGTATATAAATCATAGCTTCTCTTAATTGATTATACAGGTATGGTTGTTGAGGGATTATTTTGTTTGTTGAGAGAAATGAATTGATGAACTTCAATAAAAGTAATAATTAGTCCGGTTCCTTCCTTTTGATTTCTTCTTTTTGATTTCTTCAGGACATCGTGGCAAGTCTGGTCGACTGTCATCCCGCGTTCCAAACCGCCCAGTCATCTTCTTGCCTCCACCAGTCAGCGAGAGGATGCGTAAACGACGCGCTTTCGCCGACAAAGAACTGGAGACGACCATGCTACAACGTGAATGCCAGTGGACGTTAATGCTAGCTTATGCAGCCGGCGACAAGACGCTAGCGCCTTTCGCGTCTAATCCCGTCTCGTACTTTGACGTGTGTCGTCGTGACAATCAAGAAACGCAGAAGGGGCAATTCGGAGCACTAGGTGTCAGGCTTGAAGATTCAAACCACCCGAGAGACCCTATGACAAATGGTTCGGAGGCATTGTGGAAAAGGCCATTGGGTGGGGACGAACGTCTGCGATGCGGAGTCGGCGAGGTGCCAACTTTGTCGCCGCGTCTCGCAGAAAGCGTCACTGCGTCTTACGTGAGAACGACGAATCCAATCATGCAATCAGGGATTCAATCGACACCCTTCAACCGTGATCATCGATTGGTTGGATTCCCAGGAAGTTTTTATTCTCAGTCTGCACAAGCGAAAGCATTAATGAACGATAAGCATGGTGACGAGATTACTTACCTGCATCCTAAGACAACGATGACGCTATCCAGAGACGAAGGACGAAGATTCCTCGGTGACGACATGTTGCGCAGGTCGCCTCAGGACAGCACGCAAGCTATGGAGGTGGACAACCCATCAGAGGACACTGACTGCATCGATCCGCGTTCAACGGACAGTGATGCCGACTTGGAATGTGTAAGTTCCGACACCCAGGGCAGCATACATGGACAAGAACTTGATCGGGATGGTGGAGCGGGTCCCAGTGGTGGGATTGGAGTGGTTACCCAAGATTCCTGTGAGATGACAAGACCAGTGTCGAAAAGTCACTTAGCTTTCTCTATAGAGAGTTTGTTGAGGAAATGACAATGGATCACACAGACCCGAAATGAAAAAAAAAAGTGTACCATCAAGAACCCTATAAAAATAAATGTAAACATATAATGATGTTATGACACTGACTGTAACCACAATAGTACACAATGATGTGGATTATAACACATTATCATTTTCTGTTCATGTAGTAATTAAAAACCTTATTATTCCCTGATGAAGATCCTTTTTTACGTGAATACCTATTCAGAATATCGGTTAGATAATTCCTATCGTTTCATTACCACAACTCACGAGTACCTTTAAAGGTACTATTCAACTTTAAAAAAAAAATAGATGTTGAAACCATTATCCTAAAGTTATGGGAAGCAGTGTTATATGGATGGTGATAACGGCATGAAATTCCAATGAATTTATTCTTCTTGGTATGATGATAAGTTTGATGTTAAGTTAATCGTAATGCATTACCAATAGAATTATCATTAAAAGTCAGTATTCTTTAATACCAATGGTTGATTATTTTGTTTCTAACTTTCAGGAAAGCTCTGTTGCTTTTTAAAACTACCATGGATATTTGTTTACAGATGATATTTATTTAGGAGTTTGAATCAGATATCACAACATATTTGTTTAATTATCTTGCCGAAAAGTCGTTGGTAAATGATTAAGATAATATAAATTTCAAAATGTCTTTATGAAAAAAAATTTCTGCGGGGAAGAAAGCGAGGAAGAGCAAGAGAGAGAGGGGGAGGGGAAGAGAAGGGGAGAGATGTAGTATGATAAGAAAATATTATTCATATGACACAATCTTTCTGGAATCTATTAACATGATTGCTGTAAAAGAAATATTAATAGAAAAAGGTAAAAATGGGTAGAACAGAAAGTTTAGTGTCAACCCTTTACAAATGTATATGTTCCCTTTCTCTGTCGGAAGAAATCAAGGGAGACAAACGAAAACAGAAGGACATGGGAAGAGATAACTGAAAGACAGGGAGAGAGAGAAAAAAAAAGAGAAAGAAACTGAGACACACAGAAAGGGAGATAGAAAGGGAGAGGGAGAGAAGGAAAGAGAGAGGATGAGAGTGAGAGAAAAACGATATATATATAGAGAGAGAGAGAGAGAGAGAAAGAGAGAGAGAGAGAGAGAGAGAGAGAGAGCAGGGGCGTCGCTAGAACATTTTCAAATTGCCGAATAAAATGCTGCACCCTACTCTCTCCCCCACAAAATAATAACAAAAGAAAATTGTAGATGCAGAGATCTTGATCATACGGGCCCATTTTCGCAAGAGAGGCTGACACATTTTGCCCTAATATCAACTATTCAATTTCTAAATTTTTGCGAGCGAGCCAAGCAAGCGAGCAAGTTTTAAACAACTCTTCATAGTGAAAATGTACAGAAGTTACATATAGAAGTATAATTATCCGGGAATCTCGCTGCCCGAATATGACGCGATGGTTGCCCGAATATCGGAACTTTGAAAATCCTCGGGGGGGGGGGGGGGGAGGGGCTGCAGCCCATTGCTGAAGGGGACGCCTTTTGCCCGAATATTCACTTTCTAGTGTTTTTGCGAGGGAGCGAAGAGATCTAGCAAAAAAAAAAAAAAATTGCCAGTTTTTCCTTCATTTTCTTTCCTTTTTTCTTTCTGTTTTTGTTTTCCTTTTCCTTTTCCTTTTCTTTTCTTTTTTCCCTTCTCCTTTCTCTTTTCTCCTTTTTCTTTTTCTCTTTCCTCCTCCCTCTCCCTTTCCCCATCCTTTTTTTGCCGACAGAGGTGGCGCATTTGCCGACAGCAATTTTGAGGGGGGTGTCGTGTCACACCCCACACCCCCTTTAGCGACGCCGCTGAGAGAGAGAGAGAGAGAGAGAGAGAGAGAGAGAGAGAGAGAGAGAAACTGAATGATAGAAAGAAGGAGAGTGATGACATCGCTCCCAGCAGGTCATCGCGCGTGTGGTATCGGGCTTGGCCCCTGTGGATAGCTCGGGGACGGACATCACCAATATTGTAAAGCCATGTTTATTGGACATGTAACACTTCTTACCACGACAACCAAATTGTTTTGACAACACTGGTAATATCAGGAGGGAGGAAAACCGCCATTGGCGAGTAGAGAGTAGGACTGACCTCTACGAGTGTTCATGGAAAGAAAGAATAGACAGAAGACAGGCATTACATATTCATTTTTTTTTATTCTTCTTGATTTTAGTTTTGGATGTTCTATTTTGATTGCGAGCTCATCCCGTATTGGGAATATCAGTCATGTTATCCGATATCACAATGGAACGTCATCGATTCGGTGAATATCATGAAAATCTCTTTCTATAATGTGTGTGTTTTTTCAAGCCTGAAGTAAGAAATTGGGAGAAGGTAAACTGTCAATGGTAAATATATAGTAAAAGTGATGATATATTTCTACGGGATCCAAAGAAGATAAGTAGGGGTATCGTACGGAGAGTCTGGAGAGAGCCAATTGAAAGAAACCGGCAACCTTCCTTCTCGCCCTGGATGTGCACGCATCACCATTCTGAAATCCACAGAAAATTGCGTTTATCTCATGGACTATAGTAACATAGAAGCAAGGAACGGGTTAAATATTTTAGATGTATATTTGTTTTTAAATGTCTTAATGATTTGTCTGCTGATGTTTACAAAGGTATTTTTAAAGAAGTCTCAACGAAACATAATATTAACACTCGGCAATGTGCTAATCATGACCTTATAATTGGTAAATGTCATACAGAATATTATAAGCATGCAATATGTAATGACGGTGCAACTCTATGGAATAATTTGCCTATAAATATCAAGCAAACAAGTAATTTAAACAATTTTAAATTTTCCTTGAAGAAGCATTTTCTAAATCTGAGTTAAGATATTGTCACTGTTTGGAATAAACATTTTTTTTTTTTTTTTTTTTTGCTCCCAAGGTTTCCCTTTCTCTATCTCTCATTCTTTATATTATCATTGTTTATCCTTACATCAGTAAGTTTAATAGTTATGATTACTGACACTGATTATTTATTGTGGTTTAGTTTTGGTACAGTTTTATTGAATTCGTTTATAATTATTTATGTTACTGCTTATTTGATATATGTATGCTCATCTGATTGTAATTCAAATCATTTTTAATTGTATATAGTTTTTTGTATTTTCAGGGCCCCATGGAAGATCAACTTTTGTTGAATGGGCTACCCTGATGAAATATCAATAAATAAATAAAAATAATAAATAAAATAAATGGATACTTTTGCGAGAGGATATGCGATATAGAAAAATAAATAAATGAATAAATAAACAAATACATAAATAAATGAATAGAAAAGATTAAATAAATAGATAACTACATGAATAAAAATATGAATAAATACATAGCTAACTAAATGAATAAAAATATGAATAAATAAATAAAAACAAAACACGATAAAAACTACTTTCGAAAAATAAACTCAAGGGCAATTTCAAAGGCCTATTGTACTGCCCATAGAAATCAGGTTCGGATTACGAAATATGCCATTGTAAATGTTCGCACATTTCTAAAGGTGATAGACAGGGCTATTGAAATTGCCTTCAGTTGATTTTTCGAGAATAGTTTTTATCGTGTTACAATAAAAATGAACTATAAAATAGGGGTAATTTCAATACAAGAAGTCCTCAATATAAAAGTGCATCTTAGCTGTTCATGCTAGAAAGAAGGCGAATGTTGGTTCTCGGAATGTTATACAATCTACATATTCCATGTTTTAGTGTCAAATAGAGGGTTGAGGTTAATGGTGCATCCTTGTTTACTGCAACATAGGGAGTCATTCTGAAATTTTGGTACAGTCATGGTCAATGTCCTACATTAATCGAATTCCGAAAACTCAAACCCAACATGACCCAAAATTACACCTAACCACATTCCTAACGTTAAACCTAACCTTAAACCCAAAGCAACCCTGACCGTGACCATATTATATTTGACGAAATAAAACCCGGAGCAATTTTCGCCGTAGCATGCGTGTCACCTTCTATCTAGAATAAGAGTCGGTGACTCTTTCTCGGTCACTGCCTTCTCTCGCCCTAATAATCTTTTCTCATGAACATGTAACAGTTAATTTTGTCACGCTCATGGCAGCTGGAACGCTAACATGAATTTCTTGATGAAACATTAAGATTAACTTAACTCGACTGAACAAACATTTGTCATGCATTAGAAAATAATTGGGAGTAATATTAAAGGTAGTGCCAATTTAAAACACCGTCCATGCTTCATTTTGTTCTTAAGACAGAAGCTTATAAAAGATAAAATGGGCTGCAATTTTTATATTTTAGATTCAAGTGTGGGTTTCGCTACACTGAATAGGGTGAGGGGTGTGAGACTCAACTTGCCGACATGTTTACCGAAGGAAAAGTACATTTTGTCTTTAAACCCCCCCCCCCCAAAAAAAAAAAACAAAAAAAAAAACAAAAACAAAAACAAAAACAAAACTATAAAAAAATTCTAGCATTTGTTATACACATCAAATATACAAAATTTACATTTCAATCTGGTTTAGTTTAAAAATAAATACTATCTAATCAAATTAAAAAAAAAATCATATTAGAAAGATTAACATTAAAAATAAAGGACAGAATTATCAAATTCTAATCTTATTGGAATAAAAATTGTTAATCTAAAATATTTTTATATCTAGTTCACTAGATTTGATATTTCTGGTCCAATTTAGAATTAGATTTTATTCAACTTTGGTTTGTCCCTAATCCTGGACATATTTGGTGTAAAAAATGGCACCTGAAATATTAAAGTTCTTATCTAAACAATTTAGCGTGTATCCGTAATAAACTATCCCTTGATCATTTTCACGAACACCTAACCTTAAGCAAGGGGTAATTGAGCATTATCTAAATGAGAAGCTGTCTGGGGATAACTTCCCTAGGGGCTAGTCTTCATAGAAGATAATGTCCTATGGGGTATATAGTATTTAAAAAAAATGTTAAAAATCTGTTTATGAAAACGAAAAACATCTTTACAACCTCACTATTTATCTTAAGGGTCCTCTAATCCACTGGCGGATTTAGGAGGGGGCACCGTGCCCCACTTTTAAAACCCAATTGGTATACCACGGGACACAAACCTGACAATAATATGCCCCTTTTTTTCAAATTTGCGACCTAAAAGGCTCATGAAAATGTGATAATTTATGTTGCTTGTCAAAGAATATTTCAAGAGTGTGCCCCCACCCCATTGCCAAATCCTGGATCCGCCCCTTGCTACACCCTCTACCTGAAATACAGTTTGGTTTATGTATGGACCGTGTCCCTTTTCCGCCCCGTGGTCTGGTCAGTAATGCAATTTTCGTTTCACCTCGCTGGCAAAGTTATTCTCGGTATCCCGGTGGCAGGGTGAGCGAAGCACCTGAGTTGTTACACATCTCAGCGGTTTTCTTCACACCCAATATCAAATTATTCTGTTTACAAATCCGCTTGTGACAGCAGAATTGAAGAACAAAATGCTTCATAAATGGCCTATACAGTATTATGAACCTCATAAAGAGGTTACCTGCCATTTGCTGAATATGGAAAGCTTGATGTCTTCTTTGAATTGAAAGTATTTCATATAATATGCCCTTAAATACTGTTTCTCTTGGTAGCAGCTTCCATAATATAGCCGTTTAAAAACTAAATTGCCGCTGACACTTAATCTGATCAGACAAGAAATATGTTTGTGACATGGTCATTTGTAACTTAAACAAACCACTCATGAAATGCATGTTCAAATATTTCAGACAATAAGGCTCTCATCCGTCTCTCGCAAATACTTTTAATGTTCGTATTTCGTTTGGAGGTCTACGATTACTGAAATTGAAACTAATATTTTACAAGCAGTCTGAAATTTTTCAAGAAGATAACTTTTTATATGTGGAGAGAGAGAGAGAGAGAGAGAGAGAGAGAGAGAGAGAGAGAGACAGGCAGTGTATTTTATTTTCAAGTTTTACAACAGAAGATTCCCAGTTCGAAATAGTTTTTCCACACAGCGTTTGCTTATTTCCTTTTAGAATAAAATCATAAATTATAGCAATAATCAAATATGAAAATAGGGGAAAAGGGGGGGGGGGGGGAAACATGAAAAGGGCTTAATGTTTATAACAACACAATTTTCTGTGTATTATGGTATATGAAATAAATGTTCTGGTGGAAATGTGGAAATGTTCTTTTCAAACATAAGTGATTATCATTATTATGAATTTTTTATCAATGTGAAAACTGAAACTAACACATTTTCAAAATTCTTTAATATTTTTTTATTCATGATGAAACTGAAGCAAGTGCTTTCTTAAAAACCTCGTATCCAGATAAGAACAGACCATAATTATGTGACAAGTGTAGCATATCTAACAAGTTTCATGCGTACCTTGCATATAATTTTTTCATACAAAATCGAAAAAAAGTGGAAAGCCACTCCAGTTTGCCGAGTAAAAAACTTATTTAGATTAATAAAGTTCATAAACTATAACTGTAAATATTGTGATTCACATGACTGTCTGTTGGAACTTCTTTAGTGAAAGAAGGGTTGGCGAAAGTAGAGGGCGTTACACAATCTATCGAAATTACCAAAATCCGGGTGGATGCACAAAGAGGCAGATCTCGTTTCTTGATAGAATAATGCCGTGACAAAAACATCTAATCCTCGTCTTTGCCCTCTATGTTATCTTGTGCCTGTATCCCTTCAAATTGTCTCACCATAATTGGTCGACTCGCAGTGCTTGTAATCCCACACCACTTCTCTTTAAGTCACCACCCATCTCTCTCCTCTCCAGTTCACTGCAATAGAACCTCATACGCCAGGTATCCCATTACAAAACGATATCAAAGCCAGAATATTAACACCTAAAATGGCTGATAAAACTGGTGGAAAATGAGATTTCGGATACCTCACAAGTTTTGTTTCAGGATCCGCAGTGCGTGGTAATAAACGATATTAGGTCATGAACTACCAAGTCGAACTTTGAGTGATTCACATTCAAAAAATCAGTGGAAGGCAAAACAGATACCTTTCTTAAAGTAGGTTTTGCCGGCAAATTCATCATAAACAGCAGCCAAATTGATACACAGTCGCTCGATTTCATTTGAATTTGAATGCTCATCGAGATCAATATTCAATTGCCTAAAATGAGCATTCAATTTGATTTTTAGGGCAAGTGATCGCATACATGTACTTTCATCATGCATTTTGATAGAATGAGCATTCAAATTAGAATTTTACCCATTGAGCATTCATATTCATATTCACGGGAGCTTCGGATCGCGAACATTTGGGAATTCGATTTCATCAACAGACCAGCATGTTCGCGATTTAAGCAAAGGATTTAACAATGCACTCCTTCCCTTCGAATTTTCACATAGTTTTTACAAGATAAGATTTAGAAACAATATGTAAACATGGTAAAGTCGTGTTCTTGCAGTAATACAGATTAGGAATAAATGATAATGAAAAATGATGTTACTCTACAAATATGTGAAATCATGGAACATAACAAAGTTGATAAACAAACGCAAGCGCCATGGAATAATTTCTGACTATGAAGTACAGTGCGGTTGCTCGGCCTCGCTAGCACCCCTCCTATTTTGGGAGCCCGTAATTATCAAAAACAAAAATTAAGAAATGACAAAGCGAATGGTTGAACCGAAAAAAATAGGATGAGAAAAAATAAAAAAGACAGACCACAATATGTGAAAGGCTACTTTGAATATGCTGTACACATTTGAAACGATGCAGTATATGAAAAATTAAGGTAGTCCAATAATTCGTTTTTTACACCATTAGGTGTATTCATGATTTTGCAACAAAAATCAATTTTGAAAACATTAGAATGCTTAAATGACGAAAAAATTGGGGAAGTAAGATTCATCATAAAGGCAAAGCCTGGCTATTTTCTGTACTTCTAGTATACCTGCTTGAAAGTGAATGAACATACTGCAAACTTGACCGCCTATTAATGAAAAGGTAAGTAAAACTCGAGCAAGATTCCGCACCCAAGTCGTCGTAAATGCATTTGAATGACGCTTTGGCCTCTTGAAATTAAACGACGATAAATTAATTTGGATGTTTGAAGCACATTTTTCGACGCTGGAAAATGAATTTGAAAAACTAATATGAACCAAAGGAGTAAAGGGGAAGAGCAAATCGCTTGAATACGAGCGTTTGAAAATGAATTTGAAAGCTAAATTTGCGAAACAGGGAAAACCTATATTTTTCTCGTATAATCCCCATTTTAGTTAGATAATGAATACATATCATCACGTTGATAATCTGTTAATTTGCAAGTATTATTTTGTTATTGCATCTTGTAAATTTTAGTTATGTATTGCATCTTGATTTGAGAGAAAGTATATGGATGCATTTTAGGGTACTTTATGGGCGTTTAGTAAGGTACGGATTCTCAGATTACGTCATAACATTCTGATGCCCTCGTCATTAACTCCCATTGCGATGATAAAGATATATGTTTTATATTTCCTTACTGATAATACTTCGAAGATTCACATTTTATTTCAAGTAGGCTTATACAACTAGGCCAATTTCTTCATCTTTTTCTTGACCGGGGGGAGGGGGGGGGGGGGAGGAGGGATGACGCACAGGAGCATTTTGCCTTTCTACATACCTTAATCTATTTTAGGGGTACTTAAAAAATATAAAGTGCTGACAGTGATAGATCATTTGATTTCATTCATTTCATTTATTTCCACAATAACAGCTAATAATTTACAAAGACTTTCAGTTTACAAAAATCATTATGAGCATAGATAAACCATTAAGAATGAAATCTGGCACATAAATTTAAAACAAAATGAAATTTACGTTGAAATTGGTATGTAAATAAAATGCTAGCTGTATTGTGGAGGAAACGTTGGAAAGCAAAGATTGTAATTCAGGTTCCCTATCATAAGTATCGGAGTATCATGTAAGAAAAATAGAAGCATAAAAGGATATAAAAAGACACACGATACAAGACTTTACAAGAACAGGACAATACATCAAGACAACACAAGGACAAGGATGGGACACTGAATAGCCTTCTGCAGATTACATACCATGTGCCTACTGCAACTGTTTATTTGCCTAAGCTTAAGATTATGCTTGAACGAAAATGAACTTGGTGACTTTTTGAATGACTCATCAAGAGAATTCTAGAAATCATACAGATCACACATCATATAGATCAATCATATAGATAAAACATTATTGTATCTCGATTGTTAAAAATGGCTAACTTTTCAGGTGTGAATGTTGATGAGTTTTCGACTGCATATTAGCGTGAATGAAAATTGACAGGAGATGGTTGTTTGTGCCTAGGTGCTGTCGGTGCATCACCTTTCAGCTTTGTCGATTCGATGGCAGCGGGAGACGAAGGCAATGCTCGCTCATTGAGCTCCAAGGTGCACCATTCTCACTCGATCTCCCCCTGCAGCACACCACCCGAGGCTGGTAGGAGTCACAACCGTATGCCATACACGGCAATGTCCAATAGGGGTTGGGCACCACATGCGATCTGAGAATGTTGCGCAGTGAGAACCGGGTGGAGAGATCGAGTAAGGTTAGTAACCCAGAAACCCACAAGTCGGTGATCTCTGAATAGGGAATCTGGTTATATATGTCACGCCATTCCTGCCATCACAAACTATTGTGAGCTCTCTATTTTAAAGTATTATTCTTATATATGCTCGACAAGAGCAAATACCTGGCTATATTGCACCAAGAAGTAGTCTAAATTAATGGTGTTGTAGTGAATGACATAAAATTCGTCGCATCAGTGTAAGAAGGAAATAGGAGCCATGTAGTGTCAGTGAGCTATATTTCCTTGTCACATTTTTTAGTCCCGCAAGAAGCAGTTCTTCCTCGGCTTCTTCACAACAGACGATAAAAGGTGTCTTACATGAAACAGGATTTTTTACATACCAAATCTACCAAGAAATGTCATTTTTCAAGAGAAATAAACCACTAGGTATTTGTTTAGGTTATCAGTATACCTTAAACACTTCAAAGTGACATTTAGTCATAGCCTAACAAATCGAATCAGGTACATTTGGTTTGGGATACTCCTACCTCACTTCGAACCCAGTGGTGGAAAACCTGTGTTCCACATCGAGCCGGGCTCCCTTTTGTGTAGGTATACACTCTTTGAATGTTGTGTAAATTAAGTTGGGAAAGATTTAGTTGGTTAAAATTTTACCAATTTCTAAGCTTTTTGGGTCAACTCAGCTTAAGGGAACTTTACCAATTTCTGGCAAATATCTTTACCCAGTAACTGAGCACATATTTACCAACATTACTTTATAAATTAGGGTTGGGAAATTTTTTCTGCAGTTTTATACGTCTTTTATCAAGTTGGGTAAAGTTTGTTGGGCAAGGAATGGTGGGTCTAAAAATTACCAGACGGTGGAGGGGAAATTTTACCCAATCTGATGCAAGTTAATAAAATACCCAAACATTGGATAACGATGATAATGTCGGTCGGTCGGACTTTGAATACCAATATCAATGGTAATTGTTTAGAAGGCCTAACAAAATATAGTACTGTGTTAACGGGATTTACTAAGTTGTTGTGAAAATTAATGTAACATAATTCACCCAATGCATGCTATCATTTTGTATCAAAGCAGGATTTTTATTCTTTTAGGTGATGTCCTGCACTCTTGAAATATTGGGTAAATTAAGTTGGGTAACTACTTCCTGGTTAAAAATTGTCCAATTCTATATTTCAGCTTCACAGGGTTTGACCATTTTGTGGCGATCAACTTTGCGCAACTGACAGGTAGGTATTTACCAACAATCCTTGTTATAACAGCGTTGGGTTTTTCTACCCACTAGCTGTGCAATTCCGATTCTTCTTTCTAATTGGGAAAAAATTAGTCGGGCAATCATCAATGGTTGGTAATATATTGGCAACAGTTTGGGAGAGGTTTACCCACCCTGCTACAGAGTTATAGACAAAAATACTTAAACGTTTAAAAAAAAATGGTTATTGGGAATGTGCGTGTGTGTGTGTGTGCGTGCGCGCGCGTGTGTGCGTGTGTGTATGTGTGTGCTCTTACATACATGCAGTTGTGGGGTACAGAGAACAAAAGAGTACAATGATGACCTTTATTTCGTCGTGCTTGTGGGGGTACATTGCTTGCGGGGTACAAAATACAATAGGAGAAAACAATACAGTACCCTAAAAATCAATGTGTGTGCAGATGAGTGTGGGTGTGTGTGTGTAATTGTAATTTATTTTTTGTTACAGACGTGTATCAATCAAATATGATTATTTACGTCTGGGACCGACCTTAAACGTCACCATCAGAAGACGTGACTGAGATTCGAACCTGGGTCCGATCAGAGTCAGTTTGTAGGCGAATACAGAGAGCTGCCCGCAGACGTTACCGCTAGACCAACAGAATGGTTTGTCATTATTACTGCATATTGCCCAATATTTGAGTTGGTTAATCAAAGTTGGGAAATTCGGTTAATTTCCAAAGCATGTAATTATGCCATTAAAAACATGGGCGAACTTAAGTTAGGCAATATTGGTCCAACGATTAGCGATTTTATTGTAGTACTGGCTGAAAACACTGGGCAAATGTATATCGGATGTACTAAACCAATAGTGGGGTGAAATTTACCATAGAGTTGATAAACAAAAATATGAATATTGATGTATTTTGAGATGCGTATGGTTTGAGTGGCTCGATTTACTAACTGTCACTAAACACAGCATAAATTCTAAAGGGTATATAAGAGCTTGCAGTTAATGTGAACAGACGGATAGGAGAGTAAATGATAGGATAGGTTATATTAGGATAAGCTATCATAGGATAGGTAAGAATAAGACTTACAAGGATAATGGGTAAATGAACTGGGCCCTCTTGCATAAAAAGTTGCGATTAAACGCAACTCAAAAAATTAAACGCAACTTGATTTTCAACCAATCAGGATCGACTATTTGGGACTTGCGTTTAATTTTTTGAGTTGCGATTAAAAGCAACTTTTTATGCAAGAGGGCCCAGATTAGATAGGATATACCAAAGACAACTGTGTCCTATATTTTTTTTTACCTAGGTTGGGGGAAAAGTGAAAAGAAGAAGAAGATATGACAAACCATATAGCTTTTATTATCCCATCAGTTGGGTAAATTTTGGGGCAATTGCAAGATCGGGTTGAAAAAAATATCAAAATTTAGTTGGTGAAATAAAAGATTAGGTAAGTATTGGCTGGGTTAATCAGAAGTTGGTTAATCAAATATTGGTTAATCAGAAGTGACACATATTGGGTTATGTTGGTTTGGTTTTTTTTTACTAACAATATGGTAATTGCATTAACCAACACAGTTTGGGCAATAAATACCTAGAAGTTTAAAGGACATCCTACGACCCATACTGATTAAGATTTGGTTAAAAATTTTGACCAAGTTAATATTTTAAGAGTGTACAAAAATTAATGGCGAAAATGGGAAAAAGAAGACGATTAAAAAAAAAAAAGAAAGGTAAAGTTTAAAAGTGAACGCAAAAAGAAGGCGACTCTAATAACCCCACACCCTACTTAATGAACTGTTTCTCTTGTATTATATCCACCTAGTAATACCATTGAGGCAGTGCTCCCCCCCCCCCCCCCTCCATGGCACCTGTGCACCATTAATGGCTGAATCCACGCCACGCCCCTTCAGGTACCTTCGATGTGGGATCAGGGGCGGACTGGAACTAAAATTCGAATGGGAGTTTCGGAGCAACCGGCCCTTTTTGTTGTAGACCGGCCTTTTTTTGTTGTTGTATAACTGGCCCTTTTTAATCAAAAAAATTAACCGGCCCGTGGGGAAAACTCAAACTCCTGTCTTGTCCGTCCTGTGTGGAATTCCTGTACCTCGCATTAAACCCGAAATGTTCGGTGTGGGATACCAGTAGGCTTTACTATCAATTATCTAGTCCGTTTGTTTTGAGATACCGTGCCTTACCATGAACCAGGACGACGGTAGCTACATCAATGATGTTAAATGATTTCAACCCAAGCATCTTTTCACATTTTTTTAAAGGTCAAACCAGTAAACCTTTGCAATAATCCTGGCATAATACGACATAATAATTATTAACAATACTTAGATCCAGATCAGTGGCGTATCTATAGGGTTGCGCCCCCCGCCCCCCCCCCCCCCCGAGTGCCCACACTTATCTACGTCATTGTACAAGCGAGGGAGCAAAGCGACAAAGTAGCAAATTTCCCCATTCCTAACCCTAAAAAACACAATTTCTTGTGCATTTTACCCAGGAAACTTTGCAATTGAGCGGTAGAGAAGTTCGAATTTTGTACATTGATAAACGGTTTTTTTTATTCATTCACTTCTAAAATTGCGAGCAAAGTTAATGAAAACCCTTGAGAAATAGTCGAGAAATTCAGCAAGGCGACCAAAAGTTGAGCTTTCTTTCAAATGTTGAACCTTTGCAAATGCTGTTTTATACAATTTATCCTATATGGGGGGGGGGGGCGGAATATTTAGCAAAAGTCATATGAAACTTACATGGTAGCGAGTAAAGCATGCAACGACAATTACATCTTTATTTTTCAAATTTTGAACCATTGAAAGCTATTTAAAAACTATATACTGGAGGCGAGGGAGCGAAGCGACCGAGCTTTAGAAATTTTCGCATTTCAAACACTCAAAAACTGTATTTCTAATGCTTTTACCCTGCGGATGCATGGTGGGGGGGGGGGGGGGGGGGAGGAGGGGCGCATAATCCGTAAGATTTATGATATTCTTCATTTCCCCCTTTTTTTCCTCCTCTCATTTACGCCCGGGGCACGTGCCCCCTGCCCCCTAGATATGCCACTGATCCTGATGATGATACTCTGAAAAGGTTAATGTAGAGATCAGTCGCCGATATTTGATATTTGCAGTATTGTCTTCAATGTTTCATTCTTGACAGAGATGGCAGCACACCTCAAAAAGGGAAGAGGTGTATTGGACTCGATCTCTATATCATGCATACATATTCTTTATTTTCATCAGTCTCCTGTGATTGTATGGATATCGACCATGTGATTAAAAAAAAATACAAAGAGGGAATTAGAGGGAATTATAATGCCGTTTGACTGACTTATGGTAAACAATTATTATCGTCACTGCGAAATCTCGATGTGAAAGTCAAAAATATTAGTTGAGCCAACGTGCTTTTTTGGGGGTAACCATTTTCCACTTGCACTGGTCCAGCAAGACGAGAAGGTATTGCGTTTGCCATGTTTATGTTATCTCTTCCGAGTGATTTAAAAAGATTCAGTCTTTTAATAAGAATTTCAAAATGCCCAGTTATAATGTCCTCAATTCAGTAGCTCAACTTAGAGGAAAATACAAATCATAATAGCGCCATCTCCCTTACCTATCGCTGGGACGAGTTGTTTGTCGAAGACACAATTTCCAAATTTAAACTCCATAGAAACCAAATTAAAGAAACTTAAGAATCTATAACTAATGCATAAAATCAATACGGAGACAACTTGCGATTACTGATATTTTGGAATAATGGATGATTGATATTTAAGGTTAGAAGTTACAAGGCAAAGTGGATATATTCCAATTAATATGTCTAGACTTAAACATGAATAACATGGACATAATTATAAAGATGTAAAAGTACTATCAAATCGGAGAACAGCTTTGAAAAGTGTGTCTTTGATAAACGACCCTTTTTTATAAGAGGGGAAAAGAAAAGGGCTAAATTGATGGTGTCATAAAAAAAGTCTGTATAGAAGCATATTGTGGAGGTTCCTGTCGTATTTTACCAGTCCCCAAAATCTTGATTGTAAATTTCTATATATTTCTATCTCACTATCTCTCTGTCTGTCTATCTGTCCATCTCTGTCGCCCTCTGTCTATCCACATTTCCACATCGCCCCTGTGGTCTATTAAGTCTAATAATATGTGGTGCTCGTGTGAGAATGCACAGGAGGATATCATTTACAAATTATACCAACATTGTGATTATTATAGAGGATTATGGGCTTGTATTCAATCACCGATGTTGAGTGATGAAGGCTTTACCGATTCTTTTTCTTCTTCAAATTGATCACATTCTGCAAAGGTAGACATCACCCTCTAGCAATACACGCAGGTAATGAGACAGAGAAAAATAGACTATGAAAGCGGTAACTGTCCTAATGTCACGCCACATCGATACACTATGTTCAACACCGACGTACTCTTGTACGGGGATGTGCCAACCAGGGGAATGTCATGCCAACTCTCAAATGGTGCTTGAAAACTTAAGAAAACCCAAAGCTCTGCCAGCAAAAGGGAAATTGGGAGGAAACTTGTTGAACAAGTTGTCATATTGTTCCATGTGCCTCAAAATAAGCATTTGCCAGATATTTTTAAAATTCCGTGCTTTCCGATTCATTTAGTGTGAATATTTAAAAAGAACTAGAACATGTAGAAACCGAGGCTATCGCTTTGCATGTCTGGGCCTATATAATTATATATGGCCCACCGCACTGAAAATCTTCAGAGATTTGTACTATAATTTTCGAGGGATCGACAATAGCTGTAAGACATTCGCCGATAGCGGTACTATATTACTTTTGTTGTGACGCCTACTTCCTTCCGGTACAGGCGTGCGTTATGAGTTTTCCTATTGATCAGCTAAGGTGTTTTAGTCAAGAAAGGGTCTACAACGATATTGAAAAGTGTCTTAAACAATGATTCAAATCGCTCAAAAGTAGTTTTGTGGGTATGGGGTTCCGCTGCGATGTGCTGGTTGGAGAAAAATGAGAGTGGGACTGTAGGAATGTACTCACCCAGCTTGGTGTTTCCAAGGAGGTAGTAGGCAAGCTTGCCTACTAGTACCTCCTTGATTTTTCACATACTAGCTGCCAGGAAACTTACAATCATAACGGAAATTTCATACGAGAAGATTTATACCGGAATTTATATCAGACACAGAATGTAATATATATCTTAAAATTCTTCCATTTTAATGTAATGCTGCACTGCTTGAATTATTCATGTTTAAAAAATAAGATATTTTGAATGGGTATCCTTTAAAAAAAAATCCAACAGTCTTTCCGGATATAGTCAAAACTTTTAATTAGCATAAAACAATTATATTACCTGTTTTAATCTTCTCCTAGTGCACAAATAAAATAAATTTACTCGATTTCCAGAACCACACTGCCTAAAAATAGTTTTCCAGTCCCGTACACAGATGTATCATATCTATGGTAGAGATAAATGCTCTCGCCGAGTAATGGAGCAAACAATTAGTAGTCTAAACCTGACGTAGGAGGCACTCGGTAAAAATAGAGCTACGGCTTCTGACGTTTTTCTTGTATTGCCAATAATTTATACTCATGCTCGTTCGATGCCCGTTACTGTTTATCAGTCCTTGTTGTTTTTCATAATAATTCAGTAAATTTATAAATGTATATAACTATGTCAAGTAAAAATAGATCGTCATTACATAGTAAATTTCAAGTAATAGATCTTTAAATACGAAGAATAGTTAACCTTACTTCGGTTACTGTATAGATCAAAATACCTGGTTGAAAACATAATTATCCTGACATGCTTCTAAGCATGGCTGAGAAGAAACCAAATCAAATTAAGTCATTTAATTTAGTGACTGCATAACTAATACAGAACGATGTGGACAACTCCTAAAAGAAAATGTAAACCTATACTTCAAAATATTTCCTAGTCACGGTTCTGATCGATTTCTGCTCTGAACATGTTAAATAACTATAGGTTTCAGTGTCTATGTACATTTATTATACATCATCTGCGCCAAATTTATGCCGAAAAGGCTGAAAATAGGTAAAGAATCATAAAATACAGACGAAATTTGGAAGGAGGGAAGAAAGAAAAAAAAATAGAAGTGTGGTCGTGATCAATTATTAAATTCAATTTGTTGCATCGCTGGCAGACGGTTTGGTGTTTGCCTGATCATGACATTGACATGACTTTGAAACATTGTTCTGCTTCGCGGGTCTCTTTTTCTTCGCTAATTTTCTCTCCGTATGATACGACACGCGTAAATGTTTAGCGACCTTGGCAACAAATTGCTAGTAAAAAAACTACTCCATTTCTCATTATATACAAATATAAAGTATCACATGATGGAATATGTTGATACCTTCGGGAAAAAACCTACATCAAATCAAATCCCTAATTTGATAGGTAGGGTATGACATTTCTAGGTTGAAGAGAGACGCTGTTTATATGTATTTCAGTCCAGGCTTGCTCGACGGACCTGAGAGCAGAATAATACTAAAATAATTTTTTAAAAATGATGGAATGACAGATGTATGTAAGCACTGGATAAATATTATGGCTTTGTTGGGTAAATATGATTTTGCGTAAAACCGTAAATGTAGAGAAATCTAAACATTATGTAAAGAATATGTAAAGTCAAAATTTAATAAAGATTAATATCGATCAAATCAAATATTTTTTATATTTTCATTCCATACATAAATGTGTGTTTGTTACCTGTTCTTATTACGGCAGTAGGTAACGAATGATATAATTCTGAAATCTGAAACAGTCATAGTTGCAACTTAAAAAGCGTCATCCCCTTTTTTTTCTGTCACTGTCACTTTAACTTCTTCCTACTGGTTTCTTTATTTCTTTCTTTTGTAAATAAAAATTGAAAAAAAAAAACAACCTTTTTTGAAATGGTTAATGAGAAGCGAGAAGATTAATCGAAATTAGAGAGTAAAAAGTTTGAAAAATTCCAACAAACAGCATTTTAAGTTCCTTCAATTTCAAGTTGAGTCTTTAAATACATGAAAGCACTGGCGATTGATGTCATATTTCATCAGGGCCAGGGACAGTGGGGGCAAGGAGAGAGTAATATTGCACTTCTTAATCGGTGGCGGATTTAGGTGGGGGGATACATCCGGCCAGCGCCCCCCCCCCCTCTTTTGAAACCCTAGTGGTATAGTTTAAATACACGCTCCAAGTTTATGCCCCCTTTTTGAGTTGATAACCTCTTTTTTTTTTTTTGACGTGAATTTTCCAATTACTGTGCCCCCTCTTTCACAAAATCAAACTTTCAAGAAATTAAATCTTTCTTACTGCTCGTCCCAGTGTTTCTCAAACTTAAAAAAAAACAAAAAAACAACTTGTTTCTCGGGTCTTTCTGCTTCTTCTCTGGCCTACCCTTCTTGAAAAGAGAAATTCCCTGATAAGCTGTATATAAAGATCAACATGGAATCTTATCATTACGTTATTTTCCATATCTTAAACTTTAAAAAAAAAATGAATCCGGTCGCCATGGTAACGTCGAATTGTATAAAGGTCCACGTATAAATACATAATAAAATATCTTCACTATAAAGCAAATTTTCTTTTTTGAAAAATGTAAAATTTCCCGTAAATCCTAAGTTATATGCTCCAGATTACAAAGGATTTCAAACATGCGGGAATAAATAAATGAATGAATACAGATTTCGCTTTTCATATTTCTGTTTTCTTGCGAAGGGATATGGTTTTGGAAACATTTAACTTTGTTCTCATGCTATCCATACCATGCTCTGTCTACTCGTCTCCCTAATGCTCGTCGCACACTTTGCGTCAGTACATTCGCGAATCGAGCTGGTATAGGCAATTGACACATACGTCAGCTATACTAAAAGTATTGTTTGCACTGTTCATTTTGCTATCACTTTTAACCCTTTCAGGACAGGAATTATCTAAGGGCTAAATTGATCACTTTTTTTTCTTCAAATTGGCAACAATAATATTTTTCTGTTAGTGCTACATGGTTCTAATAAAATGTAATGTCTTTGAAAACATTATACATGGTTAGAAACTTTGTCGAAAAGTTGGAAAAATGGCCAATTTCGATAAAAAACAATGATTTTGAATCTCTCAATGTGTTGCCAATTTAAGGATTTTAGACTTACTCTCATTTTTAAAATTCCTGGCATCAAACGCAATATGGTCATGTAACAAAAATGGACATGGTGTGTGCAGAAATTTTTGCTCTTTCTATTCATGCATCTGGTATATATTTTAGAGCTCTGAATCAAAAGTTATTGAGCCAAACCACAAAATGTGGTCAATTGTCTCGAAAGGGTTAACCGATACCACTCTTTCATGCCGGGCAAAAGACAGTACAAGTCACTGACGCAGTCCTAACGTCAGGAAAATGACGCCTTGTTTGAGCCTGGCTTCACGTCTGTTGCACACGATGCTTCCTTTCGATTGCGTTATTACATGCGCTAATCAATCCTTTAAAGGTAATTAGCCCATACGTCAGCACTTCAAATAATTTTTTTACATTCTTCATTGTACTTTCATTTTTTATACGATATCACTGACACATTGCTTATCAGAGACTGCGTCAGTCGTTGACGCAATCCTGCGTTAGCGACATGACTCCTTGTGTTCAACGGGCATTAAAGGGAAGGTTGAGTTCTGGGAAAGGTAAATTTAAATAATTTGTGAGCTTTCTCATTCCTTTTACTTCAGTTTGGACGAACATCAATGTAGAAATGTCCTCTGAAAAGGATTGCTCTTCAAATGCCCTCATATTCAAAACATGACAAGAAACAGCTGAAATGTTCGGGGTCAACATTTGTGTGCAGTCCCATATACACATTTCTGTGTACAGTGCATGTAACTCTCAGCAGGACTGAGTCAATTTCTTATCATTTTGGTGATTCCAAAACCTTAGAGCATACACCAATTCTTATGTGCTCTGTGATCAACCTTTCCCAATGGCTTTGAGACAATTTCTTTCATAATTCAATCTCATGACCAGAACTCAACTTTAAATTTAAACATGCATAGGACCAGGGGCATCGCAAGACTGTTTTGAATGTGGGGATGTCGGATAAAAATTTTAGACAAGAAAGATTAATTATAAGATTTCAGTTATTGAATAAAGACTTACCAGGTTAAAAAAAAACATAGCGGAAAGGGGTAAAACTAGTCTTCAAAAAGCCACATAGGTTAAAAATGTCTCTAACAAAGAAAAAAGGGGGAAGACTCTCTAAAATATATAAATATTTGCCGGCAGAAAAGGGGAGGTGTCACGCGCCCACATAGACTCCCTTCTAGGGACGCCTCCGCATGGCACTGCTTTATAGTATAAAACCCAGTGAACTCTGTTTTTACATCTGGCACAATATTTGACCTTAAAAGATTTTAACAGTTTTTTTTATTGTAAATATTTTTCTCATCACAAATCCGCCATATTTACGTCATATGAAGTAAAAAGAATATAAGGTAAATGCTTAAATCTACGAATTAGATTATTCAAAGCTGTACAGAAATAGCGGAAAGGGATAAAACTGTGTTTCAAAAAACAAATTTAGCCACATAGATTAAAAATATCCCCCCCAAAAAAAATGGGGGGGGGGGGGGGGAGAGACTCTCTAAAATATACAAAAATTTGCCGGCAGAAAATGGGAGGTGTCACGCCCCCACATAGACTCCCTTCTAGGGACGCCTCTGCATGGCACTGCTTTATAGTATAAAACCCAGTGAACTCTGTTTTTACATCTGGCACAATATTTGACCTTAAAAGATTTTAACAGTTTTTTTTATTGTAAATATTTTTCTCATCACAAATCCGCCATATTTACGTCATATGAAGTAAAAAGAATATAAGGTAAATGCTTAAATCTACGAATTAGATTATTCAAAGCTGTACAGAAATAGCGGAAAGGGATAAAACTGTGTTTCAAAAAACAAATTTAGCCACATAGATTAAAAATATCCCCCCCCAAAAAAAAATGGGGGGGGGGGAGAGACTCTCTAAAATATACAAAAATTTGCCGGCAGAAAATGGGAGGTGTCACGCCCCCACATAGACTCCCTTCTAGGGACGCCTCTGCATGGCACTGCTTTATAGTATAAAACCCAGTGAACTCTGTTTTTACATCTGGCACAGTGTTTGACCTAAATAGATTTTAACAGCGTTTTTTATAGTAAATATTTTTTTTCATCACAGATCCGCTATATTTACGTCATATGAAATAAAACTAATACAAGGTAAATGCCTAAATCTACGAATTAGGCCTAGATTATTTAAAGTGGTACGGAAATAAATTTCCATATGACAAAAATAATTTTCTTATTTTAAGGATTGCCTCACTATTGATAGAGTTACTAAAAGTAGGTCCACATGTAACATTTACCAGTTAACAAAGGGAAATATTTGCCCTAAAAGATAAGGTGGAGTTCTGGTCATGCGATTACGTTGTGAAAAAAAAAACTGTATCAAAGCAATTTGCCAAAGTTGATCATGTTCACAATGATTTTGTGTATACCGTGAGGTTTTGGAATCCTCAAAATGATAAGAAATTGATACAATCTCGTTGAACAGCACATGCACAGTGACTGCACACAGAAATTGTAGCATGAATGGTCTGCCCGAAAACTTCTGCTATTCATCATCATGTTTCAAATATAAGGGCGTTTGAAGAGCAATCCTTTGCACGGGACATTTATACTATGAGGATCTTCCAAACTGACAATAAAAGGAATGAGAAAGCTCATAAATCATTTTTCACCTTTACTAAAACTTCTCTTCACATAGTTTCAAGGGCATTCCTAATCAAAAAAATAAAAAATAAAAAAAATAAAAAATAAAAAATGTATTGAGCAAATGGCATGAAAGATCATCATATATGGATTTTACAATTAATAATAATAATAATAATAATAATAACTACATTAATAGGGCGCTTTATACGGGCGTTTCTAAGCGCACAGGTGGTCTGTCTAACTTAGTATACATGGTACATCCAATAGCTTAAAAGCAACAAAATGAAATAAAATATTACTAATACAATACAGTTAAATGAAACTAACTACTTGTGTGCGCCTCCGGTATACTATGACTGATTAAAAAGGTGGGTTTTAAGAAGGGTTTTAAATGATTCAATGGATGGGGCATTTTGAATATGGGGTGGGAGTTTGTTCCAGAGGGTGGGGGCAATAGATGAAAAAGCACGGTCACCATATCGGGTTTTCGTACGTGGGCCGTGAATTAATTGCATAGAGGAAGATGAACGGAGGGATCTGACAGAAGAGGAGGATCGTAGGGAGACCAGGTCTTGAAGATATTTGGGGGCAAGATGATGTGATATTTTGTATGTAAGAAGTAGAATCTTAAAAGTTAAAATTAAAAGATCTACTACTTTTTTTCAGTCTGCATGTTTGACATAATTGATATGACTTTGATATTTGTACGGAGCTTAAAGGGTACCAATCACCAAAAAATATTTTACTCTGTATGTTAGAGGTTCCATGTCATTCTACTATATTCCAAATATGGGCTTCGAATATCACTTCTGTGAAAAAATATTACAAGTTTAATTATACTCTCTATAAGCATAAAAGCGACTCGTGAGTAGACTACTCAATGCACCCGTACGCGCTCGCCAAGATAAGGGCCCGCGCGGAACCCAACTCAGAGGTTCGGTTCCGCGCGAGCACCTTCATGTTATCCTTTATTTCCTTCATACTCCTAAACTGTTGACCTATAGAATTACAGATAAAGTTCTTTGAGGTTAATTCTATACTTCCTACCGGTATACAAATTCTTTTTTCAGGTGGTTGGTACACTTTAAACGATATAAATATAGGATTTCCATTTTAACACCCTGTGTTATTAAATTTCATACATTTTTCATGCAATTTCGTCCCGAAACTAAGTGATCTTGCACATCTCATGATCAATTACATCTTTGGCATTTATTTTCGAACTTTGCCCAGTCAAGTTCATCATATTGCATCCAAATTGATTGCACAAAGACATATTCGATCGTTTTATTCTGCAGCGGAACGTCAGGTTAATACGAATTTGAATTAAATGTGATGAAAATGGGTTGACAAATGTTGCAATTGATTGCCCACTAAACATGCTAAAGAACTTGAATGACGATTGACGAAATTAACTGAGACACTTGCACATTCCTGGGTTCTCAGGGGAGCGTTTCATGAAAGGAAGTTGTCGGATATTTTATCCGACAACTGTTATAAGCTACTGAAATCCTTGCATCTGATTGGCTGAGAGCAAATTTGTCGGATAAAATATCAAGTCCTTTCATGAAATGCCTCCCAGGACGCAACTGAAGTGAACAATGATGAAATTGAATTTACGGAAGTGTTAAATGGGCGGGAAAAGCTAAATTATTTTATTTGGAAAAAGGTTCTATACTACGAAAGATTTAGGTGCATTTCTCGACATCATTTTTCCAGTCTTAGCTTGTGTCATCTGACAAATGCCAAAGTAAAGTATTAAATCTGTATAGTTTCGCATTAGGAATCCATTCCTTTTTTTATTATCTGTGTTTGAAATATTGACATGACCTAAATGGTGTACGGAGCTACTGTAATGGGAATGCTCTTGTAAGATTTGAGGAAGAGATATTTGCCCCTCAGAAAGTTTCAAAGACATTCTCTAAAACATTTTCCATGCATTTTTGTTTTTATTATAGAGGTATACTGGTAGGGCACAATGCAAAGCAAAGCATTTTCGCATTAAAAAACCCCCCATCCTTTATCTTTTGCACAACACAATTATCGTGACCCGAATATTACAAGCATTAAAGTTTGTCCCTCAGAAAGTTTTTTGGGCATTCCCGAAATCATCTTTCCAGTTTTAACTATTGTTATCTGACAAATGGCAAAGTAAAGCATTAAATCTGTAGTTTTACACTGAAAAAACCCAACCCCTTCATTTTATCTACAATCATGTCTTGCACATTGACGCAAATAATGTACGGAACTTATATTAGATGAATCCTCTTCTAACATTATAAAGAAAGTTTCTAGGGCATTCTTTAAAGGATATTCCAATTTTATCTAGAGGTATCGGACAAAACATGTATTTTCGCAGTATTAAAAAAAAAAATCACTTATCTTTGGCACGACATAGTTATCGTAACCCGAAGAATATAGAGCATTAACAGCTTTTAAGTGGATAAGTTTGCCCCTAAGAAATTATTAAAAGCTTTTAAGTGGATAAGTTTGCTCCTAAGAAATTATTAATGGCGTTCCCGAAATGATCTTTGCAGTTTTAACTAGTGTTATCTGACAAATTCCAAAGCAAAATATGAAATCTGTATATGTTCACTCTAGAAATAAATATCCCTCCCCGTATTCTTATCTCTTTGTCCGACATCATTACTTTGACCTAAAGGACGAACGGAGCTTATACTATTGAAACATTATCATAAGATTATAACAAGAGATCACTGCCCCCGTAAGAAAGTATTAAATGCATTCACAAAATTATCAAGTATAATCTAAAGATATCAGGAAATGGCAAAGGAAGGAATTAACTCCACATTTTCACAGGAAAACCTCACCCCTTTTATCTCTATGTCTGAAATTATTACCATGAACCTTAAGAATTTTGAGCATATACTATGGGAATAACCTTGTAAGAGGTATACATGTTCCTCCCCCCCCCCCCTCAACAAGTTATAAGGGCATTCCCGAAAACATTCAGCTTTATCGAGAGATATTGGACTAATGGCAAAGCATTTTACCATGAAGCTACAATGATTTTACTAGTATTATCTAGTGATATTGTACAAATGTCAAAGCAAAGCATCAAATTCGTATTTTTAGTATAATTTTTTTTTTTTAAATATCTTTTTTCTATCTCTAGATGTATGTCTGATGTAATCACTATGACCTTAAGGATGTAGAGCTTATAATTGATAAAAAGGAGATTACCCTATATAAGAAAGTTAATAAGGGCATCCCCGAAATCGTCTTTCCTCCTTTTCAAAATTAAATTTTTAAAAATCCCACTTTTATTTTTTTGCATCGATATATCTGACATAATTACTGTGACCTTATGGATGTGGGGCTAATAGTATGGCAATAATCTTATAAGATTTTATAAGAAGATGTTTGCCCCCTCAGAAAGACTCAAGCCCATTCCTAATTTTATCTTGAGATATCGGGCAAATAGTGAAGCAAAGCGTTGAATCTCTACTTTCCATATAAAAACTCATTCTTCATTTTAATCTACCTAAATGTCTGGCGTAATTACTGTGACCCCAAAAGATGAACGCTAGTGTGGGTTGAATAGCTTATGGATGAAATCTCGAAGTAAGTCTGGCATGAAGAAAAAAAAAAATTCTAGGACATCATAAACAATGTAGTGCGTATAGCCTAAACAATTTTCTCATCTGAATAATAGATTTCTAAGGAAGCTAAAGTAGAAAGGACGTAAAGTTAAGTTGTAGTTAATCAGTTAATCCGGCTTAAAGCCAGTTCATCTGAGAGTAGGAGGCATAGAAATGATTTTTCAAATCTGTGATGCAAACCTCACCTTGTTTCTACGATATCATCAGAAAATGTCAAGTTCTACAAAAGAAAACAAAATGAACTCTCAAAGATCACCACATATATGTCGTCGGAGATATACATGAAATTATCAATCGGAATGAATTATAGTTGTTTGCTTGGAAAGCATTATATCCGCGAGGAGGCTTATCATGATCACGAAAGCTAGGGAATAAGAAACTGTGTCGGATATAACCCAGAGCGCGTAGGCATATATTACCGTGGATATGGCTTATATAGCGAAAGCTATATATGCGTGTGATGTCAGGTACGATCAGAGGCGTAGCCTGAGTCCAGCTACTGATGGGGAGATGGGCACTGCGGTCATGAGGAGGAAACTGGGGGACACCGGTCTTATTAGGCCCATGAAATGCAAGAGAAGAAGGTCACTGAGAGGGGACAGTCATGATAGTGTGGAAGGGGTCGTATCATCTACTTTTCACCTTGCATCCTCCTTTCCCTTTCTTTCCCTTTCTTTCGCTCCCCCTTTTTAGGGGAGGGGGCACCCCCTCCCCCGTTTCTTCCCGCAGCGACCCCATCGAACACGACATAAGACAGAATAGTGTCTACAGCATGTAAGAATAGTATTTTTACATGTTTGTAGCTGCAATTATCCATGAATACTTTAAAGAAAGTAGGTGTTCGGGGAGAGACATGGCAATTTTCTTCCCACACTCTTTGCTTTCACGTTTTTAAAAAATCTTTGAACAGACTTTGAATAAAAATCATAATGTTTTTTATAAAAAAGGTTACGCCGAAATATTTCTATTTTGAAAAGCAAACGAATTCTACAGTTAACATTCGGGAGTATTATGGACGGGGCTGAGACTGGAGGACAGAGTGGGTGTGTGGGGGGGGGGGGGAGGAGGGTGGTATTTGGGCGCTAGGGGAAAAAAGGTTAGGATGTTAGTGGTGCTAATCCAACCAACACCAGTTTTATTTAGGTAAGGGCTCATCAATTACCAACACACACCCAAATATACACACCCCACCTTCTACCTTCCCCATCTCCTTAATCACTTCTCGACAGTGAATGAAAAAAACCCCAAACAAACAAAACAAACAAACAAACAAACAAACACACACACACACACAAAACAAAAACAATAACAAATAAACAAACAAAAACAGTATTATTCAGAAGCATTACCTCTTGAAGGTGTTGATTCACTTTTTAAAATGCATTTGAATAGCCTGATAGTTTCACTTGCATAAAATCTACACACAACATTAATGCTCCATTGGTAGATTGATGACAACAGTAGGGAAATAATGCGTTACCCTTATTACAACAACAAGCCAAGGCTATAAAAGATGCATATCATAATTAAAAATGTCCCAGTTTCTGGCCCTACCTGTAGTTTAACAAATTATTACACAGGTATACACAGAACCTTATGCATCGCCCAAATGAAAAAGGCGGTAATGTGTCTGCACGTTTTCATTAATCGCTAATTAACACCTTATTACATTTACAGAAGGAGCATCCGTCATTACCATAATACGGTTCTAATCTACATGTTTCAATAATTATTCGAACCATGGACAACCTGTTCCAAAAGCTAGAGGCCCTCATTAAAGCATGTACGGTGAAGCTGAGAAAGAACAAGGAAAAAATGGCAGGGGAACAGTATTATTTACGATTTCCATTGCTGCTTTTGATTCCGGGGGGGGGGGGGGGGGGGCCACTCAGGTATATTGGTGTACACATGCGCGTCCAAAAAAACGCGTAAAAAGGGGTCTTTTTTTCATCCAGGACGCGTAACGCGCGTTACGTGTTAGGGGTCCGAAAACGCCGATTTTCAACAAAAAGGTGGTGCTGAACGGAATGCGACCAAACGCGTTTAGGGGGTCATTTTTATTCCGGCGGCAATGGTACGAACAAAACATTTTATTTTATTTTATTATTGTGTATGGATTTCTTGCCGATACAGTTTATTTCTCTTGAAGTAAATTACAAAAGTTGTTCTTTTTTTCAAAAGTAAGCAAATGATAATCGTGTATGAAACCTAACGGATTACACAGTTTGAAACCTGTCCTATACATAATTGAAGTAAATAATAACATTTGTAATTTAACCAACAGCAGTTCCTATATGTACAGTTTATTTTGTTTGCCTTGTGTGAAGAATTTATCCACCAAAGGTGAAGAATATGTCAGTTTGCAAAAGGTGATCTTGAATTCAAGTGGTGTATTTTTTATGTTGGTTAAGTTAATCTTGTTTAGGGAGTAATATTTAAGACAAACTTGTTTAGGGGGTAATATTTCAATCAAACCTGTTTAGGGGGGTAATTTTTATGAAAAAACACGCGAAATCCTCGTTAAGGGGTATTTTTACGTAAAAAAGCACGCGAAATCCTTGTTAAGGGGTGTTTTTTCACCAAAGTATGAAACTTGTTTAGGGGGCATTTTTTAAATCCATGGACACGCATGTGTACACCAATATACCTGAGTGGCCCCCGGGCTTTTGATGTTGTTGTTACTGTTTACTGATTGCTTTACTCTAATAAGCTAAATAATGTTTTTATAGTAGTAGAAAAATGTACTTTTGTTCTCCTTGCAATAGTGATTTTTACGCCTAAAAACCCTAATTCTAGCCCTTAACCTAAACCATATTGTAGCATGCCTATCCCTAACCTACCTTGACCCCTCATCCCAGTCCTTAATTCTCTATAGATTTAACACGTGCTCATGCCCCTTTTCGTATGTTAAAATAAAAATAAATCGCCCAGGACAGAGTTGGATAAGAGATATTTAGAGGGCGGTAGTTTCAGTTCAAATGATTGCATAATTGCTTTAATACTCAAGTTTTAATCAATTATCACTCTCCCACCGATCAGTAATTTCACACGCTGTGAGGGCCACCTGCTACTGTATTTCCAGTAACATAATGTCATTTAGTACATTATGATCATGAGAACACTGTTTTTTTTTGTTTTTTTTTTTTCTTTTTCTTTTTTCTTTTTGCACAGTGGCGGATTTAGAGGGGGGGGGGGGACATCCTACACGTGCCCCCTTTTGAAAAAAACATTTAATTCTTTTATAGGAGGGGGTGCTTTTCAGAGAATTTTGAAGTTTTGGAGTAAATAGACACCTAAATATTGTGATGATCCCTTTTTTGTTGCTTGTCAGAATATTTTCTGAATATTGTGCCCCCTCTTTTACAAAAACCCTGGATCCGCCCCTGTTTTTCCATCGCATGCATGCTCTTTTAAAGGACAGTGTATTGGTATTCTGTCACTGGCCCATTAGAGTAATTATCGGAAAATTGATAATCATCATCATCACCACCTTCCAACATACCAGAGCAGGTCCTGAAGCACCGGTCCCATATTCATAAAACCTTACTGAGCTTGTTGTTAACCAGTTATACTGGATATAGTAGGCAGTTTGTGGCTAACGTATAACATTGTCTAGTACCTTCTTGGTATAACTAGCCCAATAAAGATTTATGAATAAGGCACTGGTTTTTATCTCCCCCCCCCCCTCTTTACGATAGCAGCTCGAGTTTTTGCCTGTATTAAGATACATTACTGATAATATTCTGAAAATCAGTACCCTCCACAGAATCTGTTTTTGGACAACAAAACCCGGACAGCTATCACCTAGGATAATTACCCTGGACAAATACCCGGGGGGGGGGGGGGCACTCAATATATTGGACAGACGGGTATGTGCCGCTTTTTCAACGGCCGATCGCCGTTCTCAAGATACCCGATTTCTTGTAACTGCCGTTCCGAAGACCCTCGGAAACGCAATGCCCCGTAATAATAATAATAATAATAATAATAATAATGATGATGATGATGATGATGATAATAATAATAATAATAATAATAATAATAATAATGATAATAATAATAATGATAATAATAATAATAATAATAATAATAATAATAATAATAATAATGATAATAATGATAATAATAATAATAATAATAATAATAATGATAATAATAATAATAATGATAATAATGATAATAATAATAATAATAATAATAATAATAATAATAATAATAATAATAATAATAATGATAATGATAATAATAATGATAATAATAATAATGATAAGAATAATAATAATAATGATAAGAATAATAATAACAATAATAATAATAATAATAATAATAATAATAATAATGATAATAATAATAATAATAATAATAATAATAATGATAATAATAATAATAATAATAATAATAATAATAATAATAATAATAATAATAATAATAATGAACGTTGCTCATACAGCGCATATCACTTACATAAGAAAGTCCCTATGCGCTTAAAGAAAAAATATAAAGAGATAGGTCAGAATAGAAAACAAACATGCCTGGTAGATGGAGTTATAACAATAAAAGCAAAATAATTACTTACAAAGAATCAAATAATTAATTACAAAGAATCAATTGATTACTTACAGAGAATCAAATAATTACAAAGAATAGTTTAGTAAGTAGACCATGAGAAGATTTTGTGTGTCACTGAAACTACCAGACAGCCTAAGGAAATGATCAAATATCAATTGACAAAGAGGTATGTTTTCAACAGTCTTGAATGACTCTGTTGAATTTGCCTGTTTTACAATATCGGGTAGGCTATTCCATAACTCAGCGGATGCCATTTTAAAAGAGCGAGTGCCATAAAATTGAGTTCGAATGTTTGGAGTTACCAGGAGGGACTTGTCTTTTGATCTTAATCTTCTTGGAGGTGTATATTTTACAATGAGGTCTTGCAGATAAGAAGGAGCTGTACCCTGTAAACAATGATATGTTAGTAATAAGATTTTATATTTGATGAGGGATTTAACTGGGAGCCAGTGTAATTCATGAAGTATGGGAGTTATATGATCTTTGCGTTTCGTTCTGGCATGTCTGGTGATAAGCCTTGCCGCTGAATTTTGGATTCTTTGTATTTTACTGATATGAACATCCGGAAGGCCGTACAATAAACTGTTACAAAAATCTATGCGAGATATCACTAGGGCATGAACTAATTGTTTGGTAGCTTCAGTGGATAGAAATTGGCGAATTTGCCCAATTTTGTGGAGAGCGAATGAACTACTTTTACATACATTATTAATCTGAGTAGTCATTATAAGTTTTTTATCCAGTTGAACACCAAGGTTTCTTGCAGCACTAACACATCTGACAGAAGTATTATCTATATTTATGCAGTCAATATTGTCACTGTTCCTGAACTTGCTAGTAAAATGAAGAACTTCACTCTTGCTGCTATTCAACTTTAGTCCATTCTGATTTGACCAACTTATTACATCTTGGACACACACTTGAAGTCTGGAAATAGTATCAGGCTGCTCACTATTTTTTTTAAATACACGCTCTGCTCGCTCTGGAATATACGCATACGGACCTAAAATAAAGGTTATCAGTTCCCAAGACCTTGTTGCTGCTGTTAGATATGCAGTTCCCAAGACCCTATTTTTCACTCGGCTGTTGATTTCCGTAGTTCCCAAGACCCTGTATTTTCCCCCTTTAAGTCCGTTCCTTAGACACCCGTTTCGAGGGCGGCTGTGGCACACCCCTGACTGAAAAAAATTAAATGGGAGGGACAAATAGTCCTGGGCAAGTATCTCCAATGAACGATATTAGTATGTCTGACATCTTGATAATGGCAACAAACAAACAAACAAACAAACACACACAAAAACAAACAGAAAAAAAAATCAATCCAAACGAACTGCCTTCATACGGCAACTAGCAATGCCCCTTTCATTTTGGGATGACATTTGAATAGTCTTTAATTTTTTTTTTTTTTTAGGTCGAACTGATATCCTTGCTAGAGGGGGGGGGGGGGTTGAAAATAATATTAAACGCTCTAAACCGATATCCTGCACAATTATATCACTAGTTGTCATTTTTTAGCAAAAAGTTTCAAATTTTGATCACTCGCTTCGCTCTCTCGCTAATCCCAGGAAAACTTAACGTAAAATATACCCCCCCAAAAAACAAAAAAACCTATGCCAGTATACGCCGTTAATCCTAACAAATTTCGCCTTCCTTTTACTTCTATTAAATTATTCATGAAATTTCATTTTAAAAGATAGATACACAGGTGATAAAACTGTCATTTGCAGAATATAATCTTCCCGACAATCTTAACTAAGTGGTCGAACTGATATCCTTGCCAGAGGCGGGGGATAACTTGTTGGGCATCGAGAGGGTGACTCTTTATGAATACACTTCAAATGCAGAATTACTTCAAACGCTATAATTGATATCCTGCATAATTATATCACTGGCTGTCACTTTAACAAAAAGTTTCAAATCTTTTTCACACGCTAACCCCCCTGGAAGAATAAAAAACAAACTATGCCGGTATACACCTATCACCCTAACAATTTTATTTTTTACTTCTATTAAAAAAAGTCTTAAAGATTCTTTACAGAGTAAGATGCAGAGGTGCTAAACATGCCATTTACAGGATATACCCTTTCGACAATCTTGAATAAGAGGGAGTGGCAAAGCCGGTTAATTCCTGCTCTAATTAAAATTTGAGTTGAAAGCACTTAAAGTATTCATTTTCGTTTTTGCAAATGCAAAGGATTAAATGATTATGCAAATATTCTTTAACTGTAGGAGAGAGTTGTGAAAAGTTGTAAATTATATTTTCCCAATCATGGCCCAGTTAAAGATATTTGGAGCAGCTTCCGTCATCAAAGGAAGATTTATCGCAAATTCGTGAGGTTTAGTGAAAATATTGCAAGCTTATAATCCAAAGGTGTTTCTAAATGGAAAACGACTTTACATTTTGATTTTAAAAAGTCGGCGTGCGTATCGTTCACTATTATTTCAATTATTATTGTTATTTTCAACTGAAAGTCATACTTTGGTCGGAGAAAATGGGAAACAGATAACCTGAGGTCACAGATCTGCTGGAGTAAAAATATATCATACATCTTTGCAATTTAGCACAAACTATTATTCTCTGATTCCATACTTACCATTTTCTCGAGTCTAAAGATTAGTATAATTGTCCAGTTAAATAGTAATATGATATATACATATTTAGGCTATCGTAAGAACACAGCATTTATTATCTGCCGCAAGAAATCACATTTGATAAATGTAAATAAATGTAGTAGAAGTAATACATGTAGTATATTAGTAGTAGTAGAAGTAGTAGTAGCAGTAGTAGTAGTAGTAGCAGCAGTAGTAGTAGTAGCAGTATTAGCAGCAGCAGCAGGGACATTGGCACGAGTAGTAGTAGTAGTAGTAGTAGTAGTAGTAGTAGTAGGAGGAGGAGGAGGAATAAACATAGTAGTACTAGTATTAGTAGAAACAGTGTGAGAAGAAGGAGAAGACAAAGATGAAGAAAGTGATTAAAAAAAATATACCGAATAATAAGATTATTAAAACAAACAAGCAACACGAATGAAGAAGAAAGTGATGAAGAAGAAACGAACAGGAGTGTGAGATACTATCTTGCCTGTCCTTGACTGGTCGAGGATGGCGCACCTCTACATCACCGTTATCTATCCTGTCTCTCCCAATATTGAACACATCTACGTTGGTTACCAGGGATGCTGCACGCATCACCTATTCCACTCCTGTATTAACCGTGACTCCCTGGGTGACGATCCCTAACTGCTCGTAGTGAGTTCTACCTAGGCATTCTCCATAGTCTTCTTTCACACAGACCCTAAAGGTATCTAAAGGTACAATGTTCTAGTTCTAAGTCATTTAAATACCCGGCTGTCACTAAACTGATAATGTCCGCATACCTCACAGGTCTCTATAAAGTTCAAATAAAGCGGAATTTTAAAAAGGGAAAACAGGAACAAACGCAAACCTGGTGAAATTTTTGCAGGTCACAAGTCGCCCTTATAAATGTTTGAATGATATAGTCCTCGTAAAAATTAAGATTTGTATACTCAAAACGAAAGATGAATACAAATGATTATTGGTATGTATTTAATGAAAATGAATATGAAAATGAATATTTTTCTTCATGTTAGGAATATGATAATACAGTAAAAAGAGAGGGTGAGAAAGCATACAAACAAACGAAAATATTAGCGTTAATTTTGAATGAATGGAAGATAAACTATACATACGTGCTACAGTAGATAGATGTAAGAACAGATTCTGAAGTCATAGACGTATATGGAGACAGAGAGAGAGAGAGGTAGAGAGAACTAAAAGTAAAATTAAGAGTAAACTTTGATATGCTGTGTTTGCTGCTCCACACGTACGTAGATAAATTCCTCGATTAAGAATGAAAACAAATAATGTTGAAAGTCATCTATAAATGGGTTGTTCATATAAAGATGGGGTTGGGTGAGAGTCAAGCTCGCTAAGTTACTAGATGCCACACGACCCTACAGTCATCCAGACAATGGCGCGTGCGCCAGGCCGTCACGTGATCTCTATTTTATCTCGACAACGCAAGAAGCGAACGGACCAGTCAGGTAGCAGCGTTTCGCGCTCAACTAGGAAAAAAACGAGAGAAGAGATGAATAATTGCATTGGTTGGATGGTGATGCCGTATCACTAGTTGACTCTATCAGTTCTTGGAGTGAGTGAGAGGGATGGTTCCATTTGCTCTGTGCGATCCCTCTGTCGTTTTATCGCTCGCACTTAAAGATAATTGTCCTCTGGCAGATAATCGTTGGATATTTTGTTCTTTATAACAATCAAGGAAAGGGAGAACGTCTGATCGTTTCGGACGAAACTGGATGCGACCGTTTATCACTTTTGTGCAAAATTTTGAGAATATTAAGTGTGTGGAGACTTCGAGGTGATTTCTTATCCAGTAGCATCTCTCTTGGATCTGTTCTTTCTCATTCTATCTGACCTAAATGGTTATTAGTGTCATGTGAGTCTTAATTCAGTACATGCTGCGACCTGAAATAATTTACACTGTTGATTCATTTAATGGAATTTGTGGAGCTGGGTTGCAGGAGCGAGACAAGTGGAGGAGCGTGCGTTTAATTCCTGGCCTACTCTGCAGCTCTCTGCACCCCGCCAAGAAAGGCATATCATCTACTTCGCATCCCGCTGCTTTGATAAATGTTACAGACAATTTGTTACGGGCTAACTCGTCGTCATGAAGCAAGCACGGGGTCGGTAAAAAGCCTCTTCACCGATTCCTAAATCTGCAATCTTTCTGAGATATTGAATAGATACATCACGTCGCGGTAGCTTTATTCGAACTAAATTGTCCCTCTCGGGCTGCACTTGCAAGAGGTTAAGGCACCCGTGTAGGGGATCTTACAGGAAACAACAACAGCAGCCTTTTAAGATCTGTTTCAGGACTTTCACTGAGTGCATCCGTGTTGATTTCGAAAGGAAGGTAACGCCGTTTCCACGGGAGACCAGAAACTCTACTCGAGCACTGCGACAATAACATCAACAAAGCTAGGAAATTTTAGACAGGGGCACATTATTCGAACCAGCCCACCTGGATCGTAAGGTGGTAACCGAAGATAACAATCATGGCTCCCAACACGTTCTCCATCTTTTTTTGGATGTCGGTAAGTGACCAAATATCATTCACCTATTTCTTCGTTAACCCATCCGGTGTCGTCTTTAATTGCGCGAAAAAGTTCAAGATACGGGCATAGCCGCCAACCATGATTACCAACATGAACACAAAAACAGCTCTTTGGATATTATTAGCTACAAAAATTTAGCAACTGATGATTGCAATGCCGCGATATTTTCCGCGAAAAAAAATGAATAAAACATTAATGATGAATAATTCATTTCATCATTGATGGAAAATTATGTATGCTTTATCAAGGTTGATAAAGATAAAGCAATGAATGCAACATGTTCAGCATTAAGTTGAAGGTGAAAATATTTTAGCTATAGATACTTTTCAAAGCCCCATGAAGGAATTTAAGGTGCTCGTTAGTGGCTCCGATGAAAGATTTCGGTTACCGTTGCTTTGTGTATTATATTAGGGCTTGGTGTAATAACATAACTTTGGGATATCAAATATGGCATGACTTTTGACATGTTCTCTCGTCATATTATTCCCCGGTGAAAACATAGGTATTTTCCAATTAAACCTCAGCAATACAACAAAGAACCCTGGTTTTCTTCTACAATGTCATGTTGTTGACCTCAATATTTTCAAGATATCCAGTTGTTCTGACGTTGTGTAAGGATTTAGGAACTAAGGACAGTGGTAACACTATTGATATTTTCTTTTAACTAGAATATATTTATAGGCTAGATGCTGTTATTGAAATGCTTACTTTTGTAATTCAGTAAGACACCAAAGCACTTATACATGTACTTTAGATTCGTCACTATAAAAACATTCTTTTTCCATAAGATGCTTCCAGTTCATCATATTAAGAGACATCTTTATCATAAAGATAATGGAAAATTAGCATGATCAGACTGCCTTAGAACATTTTTACAAAGATAAATCTATCATAAAAGTCAATAAGAGATAGCATGATTAGATTGCCGCAGGAAACTGCGAAATTTATTTCAGTGTGTATGCTATATTCACTGACGATCGGTCGACGTAACGACATCTTCAGCAGATTAGAGTTTCTATGGACAGAGATGATGTCCTGATGTATGATTTTAATTCATGCAGTAGGCGTATTTATCCACTAGGATTTAACACTTCATGCATACTATCTACATGCTCTGAATTGATTCCGACAGTTCGGATACACCTAACTCTCTCATGTCTGTCTTGGCTGTATCAAGAGGAGGACGAAATGCCGTCGGCATCCCAACCAAACATGAGTAGAGGGGATGCCATTATCTTAGAGAGCATTGTTTATAGAGGAATAATAACGTTCAAGCACATACTCCTTCCAAAATCCAGATCCTCTCCCTCCCGCCCTGACCTTATATCGGGCATTCTCTGGCGCTGTCTCGCCCCTATTAACCTGTGGCAGACGTCTCCAAAAGTCTACATCCACTAAGGGGAATAGACTTTTGTCCCGTTAAAATGTTTTCAATTTACCATGAATCACCACGAAGCTCTCTATATAAATGCGAGCTGGCAAAATACAGGTATGCATTCTAGCCCATGCCTCTTCTCCCGAAAAGGGCTACCACGTGACTCATGCTTTTATAATGTCGTTACAATTTCATTTCATGTCAAGATCGATAAGAAAGACGTATGCCTGTTTGTATGATGAGCACTTTAAATCTAGCTCTGACCTTCTCCCGGCTTGTTACAAAACTGCTTTTATGCACTTCCTCAAATCTACTCATTGTCGTGGAGTAAATGTAAAGATATCATTCTTGCGCGAAGGTATCGCACCAAAGCAAATATCAATCAGAGGAGTTTGTATATAATAGGCCTACCTGGAGTAGAAAAGTGTCTTTCCCTTTTCTGGGTCAAATGCTTTACTCAGAAAGAAGAAGGAGAAAAAAAGGAGAGATGGAGGGGAGTGAATTTTCATGTTGAAAGAAGTATTAACATTGATATACATTTATGTGGGTATACAATGTCTGAATATTATGAAAATTATAATGTTAAATTATAGGTTGCGATCCAGAGAGAAAGAGAGAGATAGATAGATAGAGAGAGAGAGAGAGAGAGAGAGGAGAGAGAGAGAGAGAGAAAGAATATCGCCTTTAACCATCATAAACCAATTACCTACAAAGTTTTATAGAATTCATCTGTATTCTTCCATTCATTTGCATATAAATATGTTATATGTGAAAGCAACCGTTTAATATATTCTGCTAATAAATATATGACACCACAGAAGTAAGGTAAACAGGTCGTAAGAAATCTAATATCATAACGTACATGACGTAGTTTATCGAGATCCAACAACAGAATGCATTTTTCGCACATGTACACTTACTTATGTGCATATACGTATTTTGCCTTGTTATATTTTGTTTTTTATTCAGTCAAAAAATGGACTCATTTACTAAGATCGAGAAGAATGCTAACACAATGATTTCTTCGAGTGAATTAAGACTATGAAACGCCGGTGTAAGTTTCAAATGTGGAAATATATAATTTATAAAAGTGTAGATCAGTAATGTCTGACTGATATGGTGTCGTCATTTTGCCTCATTGTTAAAAACATAATTAAAGATTATTATTCAGTATAATCTAAACTTGTTTGATAAATCCGCGACATTAAACGTAAAATATTAAACAAAAGAAATGAAAACGTATAACTAAAATTAATACTAATAGTAATGCTTACAGCTTTAGAAGTCCTCTCTCGACTCATCTTTCATTTCAAATGAAAATCGAGAAGGGCACCATTTCATAACATCTTTTCATTAAAGCAAACCATAACTTTGTTTATATTCAAAGAATTCAAAGTAAATCATAAGTTAATAAACCTTATACAAATTTGAACATCTGGAAATTCAAATTAAATCAAACCGTTTATCTCAACAGCGCCATTTTATTATTTTTATAGAAAAATAACGCCTGAAGTGATTCTGCTCTCAGAAACAAAAACACCTATAAACGGATTATTATTGTTATTGATTTTTTTTTATAGCAATAGTCGATTTGATAAAGGTTTAATGGCAAAAATAATGATTAAAACAAACTATTAATTTGGTTTTTATGTCTGTGAGTTTTTCATTTTCCTAAACAGATACGAGATGTTAATGGCATAAATTGTTGTTAGCTGACAAGCAATATAAAAAAATTATCCATAAACAGAACCACACTCACAGAGTCACAAAGAGATTGGCAGATCAAACTAATGACATCGCATTGATGTCGAGGGCACTATAGAAGATAAGTGTCTGTCAAGGTCATTTTTCAAACGGCACTTAGAGAATTGATAGCAGAAAAACATCAGCAAATAACAGGAGCATTGCTAGACATCAAAATGTGATAAAAGACACTCCGTTTAGAATATTACGCGCTTTGATTTTGCTCTCAGGTTTTAACAGATGATATGCGATGAAAGCCGACTCTTCACATACCTTTATGAACCTCGGCGAAACCATAAATCATCCTGCTATGGCGGGCACTCTTGAGTTGGGAAGGGCAATCGTCGAAGTGAGGGCCATATTTCATTTCAATTACGTGACTTTGGCGAACATTCTTTCTGTTAATAATCCGCCATCACCGCAGATTAGCGCGTTTATCACTTCACTCCGAGACTAACTGTGAACTATGCCGTCGCATTCATCTTAATCACTTGCCTATCATCGGACTGCATCTTTTTTTCTATCTTTCTTTCTCGCCCATTTTCTCTTATTTATTCTTCCGCACCTGCCATATTTCTACTCTCATTTCAAATCCCCCAAGAAATATTACATGCCTTCGATTTCTATTTTTACGTCATGCTTTTATGCTGAGTGACTTTCTCTCTTTGTCTCTTGTTTCGGGGAGAGAAAGTCAGCCAGCCGGGGCCAGAAAGATCGCTTGCATCGCGGCCGTCAGAATCCCGTTTGGAGCGCATAACTCCAACATTTATTGCTGGTGATTCCCTGAGAGGCGAAGCTAACAGGGATGGGAGATGATAACCAGATGCTAAAAAAAAAAAAAAAAAAAAAAAAAAAAAAAAAAAAAAAAAGCAGATACATTTTGTATTTATCAGGATAATTAGCGGATACGGTAGTAACGAATTATTAATTAGATGCATAAAGATGTAGAATGTAGCTGAGAGAAGGTTTCTTTTTTTTTCGCCAGAATGTATGGAATCATCAAGATGGCATCAGCTCCACGCAACAAAAGAGCGCATCATCCCCTCCCTAGCTTCTTCTCTCGACCCTCTCATACTCCTGAGTGGGCTGATGAATATAGAGATGGGTATCTTGTTTAGTGAAAGAGCTTTTATCGGCCGCAACACTTTATTGGATCCTTCGATTTCTTGGTGTTTTTCTGGACTGGTCAAAGCAGGGTCGGGTGAACCCAATAACCACCATATAGCCTTTCCACAGAGACAGTACAGAATGAGAGGCCATATGCGTATTTTGCTTCAGTTTCATACTGCTCCATTATACGTTCTCAGTCGTGAAACAGTTTATTTCATATAAGGCTAATTTACTCAAGTAATGAAGCTTTTGCATTTTCTGAATAACAACAAGCCTATGTAATGGTTCCTGACAGCATACACCAGAAATGCAATCTCCGTTTCATGACTAAACACGCTATATACTTTTTGGATGGAGCTGGTCTTCCAAAATACTGTATCATAATTATGGAGGCTTTGATTCACAAAGTATAATGAATCTTCATTATATTCATGACTATAGGGCACTCCTGAACTACGCATAGAGTAGATCCTCTACAATAAGTCCTTAATTCTATATGTCATTGATATAACTTGTTTTGAATTTTTCAATACTGCAGTTTTCCTGCACGAACACTTCCAGATTTTAATTTGGGCTAATCATGCATATGAAATTGGATTTAAAGCGCGATCATAACTTTCTTCCTCCCTTGTTAAATGAAACGTGGTTTCTTTTATCAGTGCAGAAGTACCCGGATCTTCATTCGTGCGGAATAATAAGTGGATAGAAGAAAATAAATCATGGTAATGCACTCAGGAATGGTGCTTATAATTCGCTTTCATATGAGTTAATGAGAAGAAAACCGCTGTATATTTAAAGCGCTTATTTAATGCTTCCATATAATTTCCACAATATATTTGATTTTCCATTCGATTAGAGCTACTATTGTGGTATTTAATCCATCGGGATAGAGTGCTTTTTTTCTTTTATATTGCATTTAACTAGCAGTGACTTGTTTATAAAACTATCATCATCGACGTCGTCGTACTAGACCCTGTTACGATTTTGAAATACCGATACGGAATGGCGATACGAGAATGTCATAGCACATGCTAATCTATCTCTGTTCTTAGAATGGACTATGACATGCTAATTTATCTCTGTTCTTAAGTTATAGCTCATAGACAGAATTCTCGAATTTAGGACAGCATTGGAAATAAGCTAATTATCATCATTTATGGGTTATCCTGTCAAGTTATATACTCTTCCTTGCATTGTTGTACATTTCAAATGTTTTAAACGTATTTATATTTGACGTATCAAATCAAATGAAATCAGTAAAAATCAATTCATTTCAAATCAAATCGAAAATTATGAAATTATCTCAAAATCAGTCAAATATTTGTATAATACGAAGACTAACTGAATGAATTCACAGTTCATAAATTACATCTTAAGCGATATATTGTTCTCAATCTATCATCAGCGACAATACAGGTTATATCCAATATCTATAAACGTGATAAAGAAAAGCTTGTAGTGGGCTTGTAAAGTCTATCAATATTCCGAATTATTACACCTTATTAAGTTATTCAGAATTTAGATGAATCCTTTGATACTTTAAAATCCATATGAGCGCATCCCCGCTAATTGAAATGAAGCGACAAACGGCATGGGAAAAATAATGGAGTGTATAATTCATCTGTATTTACGTGGAGCGCATTAAACTGGCAATAGTTTTCACATCACTCTAAATTACGAACAGAGTTCGTTTACCGTTTTTTTGGTGAATAATTCCATTAAACTGACCAGCCTTAATTGATAGCTGATCCGCACTTTTCAAATAGCTCGTATTTTGAGGATATTAATTAACCATTGAGGGATTAGTGCAAATACAATTACTTCGATAGAAAAAGAGTGGGTGTGCTTTATATTCACTCTAATGAAAAAAAGAAATCACAATATGAACAAGTCACCTAAAACCATGATCATAATATAATCTACAGGTCACACATAGCTAGATGCATTCAAAATTGTGTACATGTATGTGTGAGATAAAGATAGAGAGAGAGAGAGAGAGAGAGAGAGAGAAAAGAGAGAGATGAGAAAGAGAGAGAGAGAGAGAGAGAATGGGAGAGAGAGAATAAGAGAGAGCGAGAGAGAGAGAGAGAGAGAGAGAGAGAGAGAGAGAGAGAGAGATTTGGTTTTAGTATACTATGTACGCTACTACATGGTTGATTTTATGCAAGTTGTAAAACTATCCTTCCTACCATGTAACACATACCGTGATCCACTCACTGCCTGTACTCATCATGTGAAACACTGGAAGTAGCTAACAACTGATAGAGCTCCGTGATGTAATTGTGATTGCACTAATTTTCATTCGCTACCCATTGTCGTCACTCTGGGCCCTACCTAATTCGAGGAGCAGTCAACAGAGTTAAGACAAAATTAGTATCAGTGGTATGTTCGCCGGTGTAGACTTGCCTCTTCTCACGCAAAGCAGAGGGTAAGGCCTGTTGGATTAGGGGAGATGATTCCCCCGCAATTCGAAGAAATCCTAGTGTGTCAAAAAGCTATGTTCTTGCTGTCTAAACATGGTTTTAAAGGGAGCAACCACTCGTGTCAAGAAATTAAAATTGTATAGAGAATTGGGTACTTTTGTTTGCATTAAAATGCTTTTGAAAATTGTAACCATGATACTCCAGCGAAATGACACAAGACACGGGAATGCATCAGAACTTTATATTGTACTTTTTTTTGAAAATTAGGTTGCATTAAAAGACATATTTAAAAAGGAAACCATATAATCGCACCCAGATATCTAAAATGTTTCCCTTACCACCTTCCCAATTCTGGATTGTTTGGTTTAGCTTTTAATGTTCACTATGGCCCTTCAGACTTTATGCAGAATTACGGCGAGTGCTTTTTTATCATGTCGTTACTTTGTTCTATGACCTCTTTAAAGATAATTGAATGTATACATGGTATAAGCAAAAGTAATCATCCCTTTTCAGATCGTCGTAGACAGTTATTGGCGAATCGTGTCGACGCTATCGCAGTAAATCTTTTCCTATAGCTTCTTGTTCGATGTTACTGAGTCGTATGGTTACAGTATACAGGATATCAAGCTTATTAATGAGTATCTATGCCATATTTTATAGGTATATGATATCATAAAGTGCATATATACATGGCAATAAATACAGGGCGCAATCCCACCCCATTGTTGAATGTGTTACTGACACAAAGCAGTGGCGCCACTTTCCAAGTCACGTGACCGCATTGGACGTCAGAACATGGTGTTTTTCCTCCACCACGGCGCCGTCTGTGTATTATAGGATTCACCTCTCTGCGTCCTAACAGGTGGAACTTGCAATCTGCGGGATGACATGATATTTACCGGTATATTTAGACAGTTACACGCCATTCTAGGGTTCTTGTGGCTCTCCACGATAATCGTAACGTCATTCTATGGCAGCCAATATTGTCGCTGTCGTTAGCATACATAATAGAAGCGCGGTAATTTTGCTATTAAAATGGTGCTTGATATGTTTTCTCTCATTTTAGTAATTTGCCAAAATAGTTTGCTAATATGCACTGGAGATGCATTAGTGTATTGAAAACCTCATTAAGGTTTTAGGTTATGACGACATTGTCACGTGGAAGAGAGAGAGAGAGAGAGAGGGGGGGGGGGGACCTGACATCAACACACGCGATCACATTAAGGATCATTCTGTGCTATAATAGTAACGTTTAATAAATGTGATTCAAGTATTGATTTTCTGCATCAAACAGAACAATACCTATGCCAAGATAGTCGTAAAAGGAAACGATTTACCAAGAAAATATATGCATTTTCGTCATATTTCCTGGGAGTGCGTGGTTATTATTTTTGAAAGGTATTTAAGCATGAAAGTGGGTGCAGTAGTACAATTTACGGTGCAGTAATTGTTCGTTGTTTCTTTAAAGGGAAATTGATCTTCATACGTAAGTGCTTTACTAGCTAAGTTAAGATGTTAACTGCTTTGTATTATATTCCATTAATATATAATTAATATTGAATAATATTACTGTATTCCATTAGAGTTGCAATGCGAAGGCTCAATTACAGTGAATGAATGCAGAAATCATTGAAAAATGTAATCGACTGTGAAACCAATTTAGCAAGTTCATAAATCGATCACAAGAGTTTTGCAATCTGAAAAATTTCAATTTGAAAGACAGTATCAGACATTTTCATTTATAGAACAAATAAATATGTGGTAATTTTTTTTTTAGAACAAACGATGACATCAACTGACAAACACAACCATTTTCCCACCAACTTCGGCTCCTTTCTATTTCTTCAACCGTAAGAAGGAAAAAGACATAACACATGATTTTCGTCAGCAATCATCCACTATGAATAGTAGTCATTTAACATATTTTGATTAACATGATTAAAGATCCATTTCAAGATATTGAGATATCCCAAAGGGAGCCACTGTCTGCACCCGAGAGACATAGGAAACTAATTTTCCGAGAAACCTTCGGACAAACACGAGCAGGTTTAATATAAGGACGGTGCCAATTT